>CAJQZJ010032031.1:10477750-10508408 GCA_907164525.1 Lophiomys imhausi | reverse complement strand
CCCTGGCTGTCCTGGACTCACTTTGTAGACCAGGCTGGCCTCGAACTCGCAAAGATACGCCTGTCTCTGCCTCCCAAGTGCTGGGATTAAAGGCATGCACCACCACCGCCCCGCCCGTCTCCACAAGTTTAACTGGTATTCTGTGACTGCTGTAAAATGCTAAAACACCCTTTCTTGTTCTGTGGCTGGCACACTTGTAGGCTAAATTTCCATTTGTAACTTTTTAAAACTAAGCTTGACACATTTTTCTTCACAGGCTACCTCTGTCACGAGTGAACTGTTCTCAGTTTCTCGGTTTATGTGCTCTTCCAGGTAAGAACACTCAGTTGGATTCCTATTAATATTAGGGCAGGTTTTGGTGAGCTGACAAGTGGTTCTGCAATGCCTTTTACAGACTGGTGAGTTTATTCTATGGAAGCCTTCAGGAACACCTTCATGTCCAGAGCTATGTATCTGACTTACCTAATTCAGTAAGACTTAAAGCCTAGTACAAATGAGGTTAAGACCATGGCCAGGAGCTCCTGCATCAGGACCTCCTTCAGTGGAATTTAGCAATTTCTATAGCTATGTTTCTAAGAGTCTAAGAAACTAGTATGTACACCTGAAGTGGAATTGAAGCATGAAGATCCATGTGAAATGACTTTCTACAGTAGCCTGCATATGTTTAAATGTTTTCTTATTGAACCCCAAACTGATTATTTTTACTTGCCTTATCTGTAGGTTGTAAATTTAAAGATGTTAGAAGAAATATTCAAAAAGATACAGGTAGGTTCACTATGAGAAAAGCCTACTACTAGTTTTGTTTTAAGCCTGAAAGATCGGTCAAACTATATTCTCTTTTCAATATACAACTAAATTTTTATGACATTTCTAACTGTGAACTTCTTGCATGTGAAGAAGTATTTGTGATGGGTCCAAGGGCTCATCATTTATCTGAACATAACTTTTTTTCACAATCCTAGTTACACATCTAAGCTTTGTCTGATATTAAAATGTGTCTGCTTAAGGGAGAAAAGTATGAAAATAGAAAACTTGCATACCGCAGTGGCCAGGGCTTTGAACATACTGTTCCTTGCAGTCTTGACTGTGGTAGTATACATTAAGCCCGAGCTGGGAGCCCAGGGATCCACCCTCGATCAGGTGTAGAAAGCCAGCATGCAGGTGGGCAAGGCAGCATGAGCCAGTTTCCTTGCTCAAGGGTGCTCATGCCACTGTAGTGTCCACTAGTCATACTCACCACATTCTACCTGCATAGTATATGACAGTGACAAATAAGAAATTCCACAGTATTTTAAGGAATATTGAAACCTACTTAAACACCAAAAGCTTTAACACAGAAAAGTATCTACACAGTTTGATTCTGACCAGTAGGGAGTTTTTAAAATCATGATACTTTGTCCTACTTGTTCTGGAATATCAACTAGTTAATATACTTTATTTCTTTCCTATCAAAAAAATGAGAAGTCAGGTGTGGTGGCCCACTCATTTAGTCCCAGCAGAGGCAGGCAGGCAGATCTCTTTGCGTTCAAGGACAGCCAGGACTACAGAGTAAGATGGTGTCTCAAAATGAAAAGGATGAAAAGAGATTAATACCTCAACTTACCCTTGTGATATTTATAAATGTGTTGTACTTTAGGTATACATATACTGACAGGAAATAACTTACATGCTCCATTTGGAGGACATGTTAGTTATAAGCAAATACTATTTAAATCACTGGTTCAAAACTAATATTGTACACTTTGGAGTTTCCTATTTATTTAGTGGCATTTATTTATTTATTTTTTGGTTTTTCGAGACAGGGTTTCTCTGTATATCTCTGGCTGTCCTGGACTCGCTTTGTAGACCAGGCTGGCCTCGAACTCACAGAGATCCGCCTGACTCTGCCTCCCAAGTGCTGGGATTAAAGGCGTGCGCCACCACTGCCCAGCTTAGTGGCATTTATAAAAGGAAGATTCTAGTTTTTTCATTTTTTTTTTAACAATGAAGTCATACACAGAATTCATTATACAGAACATGTAGTGTATGTATCCTTTCTGGGAAAATCTGAAAACCACCATATAAGAATCTGTCCAGTGTACAAAAAACAAATAGAGAATTATTCCCTTTTCCTAAAGCTTTATTAGCTACATGTTAAAATTCTTTTACAGTTGTACAAATACAGTAGTTTAATCAAGATCAGACTATCTAAGCAGGGCGTGATGGAACATGTCTATAATCCCACACTTGGAAAACTGAGGCAGGACGATGTTGTCATCATTGAGTTTCAGGCTCCCTTGGGTTATACAGCAAGACCCTGTCTTTTTTTTTTAATGCAGAAACAATTTTTATTATATAATGTTATATAAAGAGAGTGAGGATTCAATATTACACTAATACTTAATGAACTTGTAAGAACAAACATGAAATGAATATTCTAATTATTAATGACCAATATTACTCGAGGAATGAAATTATGGCAGACTTAAGTGTTGGAGAAAGGTCTTGTACCACCCTTTCTGAGGAACTCTCTAGCTGGATAATAAAAGTCAATGATGGCCATTTAGCTGGGCAGAGAGAGAACAGGAAGAGGGGACTTCCAAGGAGGAAAAAAAGGAACCCTGGGAAGAGACAGAGGAAGTGCTCTTTCTCACCAGGACTCTTGGTGTGAGCTCTGAAGGCATAGTAAGCCACATGGCGGATTCAGAATAGTTGGTCAGGTTAATTTAGATTAGCTAATTGAGAGGCAGCTAAGGCCTAAGCATTGAAACATTAAAAGGTCTTGGTGTATTAAATTATTGGCAAAAAAAAAAAGCCATCCTTGGTCCCAGACCTTATCAATAGGACAGGTCAGGCCACAAGATAAGGGGAGCCAGGCCTACTGGCCTCCCACCAGGCCATGCCTGCTGCTCCACTGGCCTAATAAGACCCTGTCTTAAAGAACAAAAACAGCTAACATCCAACAGAAATGTTATCACAGCCACAAATGGAAGCTGTGTTCATAATTATACTTCCTAGTTACCACATTAAAAAAGTTAAACCATGCAAAATCAATTTTAATAATATATTTTATTTAATCTATCCTAAACATCATCATTTAATTTGCTTTAAGTTTTTTTTTTCAAGACAGGGTTTCTTTGTGTATATCTGGCTGTCCTGGACACACTTTGAACTCACAGAGAATTGCCTGCCTCTGCCTCCCAAGTGCTGGGATTAAGGGCCTGTGCCACCATACCCAACCATTACAGACAGCTGTGAACTGCCATGAGGGTTCTGGAATTTGAACCTGGGTCCTTTGGAAGAACAGCCAGTGCTTTTAACCACTGAGCCATCTCTCCAGCCCTAAGTAGAATTTTTTTTAATGTTTATTTATTACTTCAGGTTACAGCTCTATCACAGTGCCCTCTTTCCATGCCTCCCAGTCCCTCCCTCCTAAGTAGAATTTTTTAAAGCAAAGTTCTTTAGCAAATTTAAGCAAAAAATCATTTTAACTTAATATTTTAAATGTACAAAGCGGGATTTATTATAACATTTTAAATTATTGTGTTTGCTTATGTTCACCTCACCATCCTACCTTCTTCCCACTAGGTAGACCATCCCCCTCTGATTTTGTCTGATTAAATATATGTATATTTAAAATGTAGGCTGTGTGAGACAAAACATGCAATATTTTTCTTCTGTCCACATTCCCCTCATTTCTGCCATCTTTCTTTAGACCCGTTCCTTCCCCCACATAATCTGTTCTACTTTCCTATTTATATAATTTCTGTATTACATTATATATTACATGTAATATATATATATATATCCACACAAGAGGAAATATACAATCATGAAAATTATTATTAAGATCATTTCTATCTTTATTCTTTTGGTCTTTGAAACAAAGTATGTGCTTTATACTTCAACTGCAAAGGCTTTGTACTTGGATAGATAAATGTCCACAGGTTGGGACTCAGAATTGTTTATTTTGAAGTAAATAATCCAAAATGAATAGTGGCATAAAAAAAGGTCCAGAAGCTATTGAGACGGCTCAGTGGTTAAAAGTGGCTGCTGTTCTTGCAGAGGACCAGCATTCAGTTCCCAGAGCCCACATGGGGTGGCTTATAACCACTTGTAACCCCAGCTCCGAGAGATACAACACCCTCTTCTGTCCTCCACAGGCACCTGCACACACATACACACACCCTCACCATGAGATATACATACATACATACATACACACACGTATACACATAGGTTAAAAAGAATCTAAGCTCCAGCATAAAATCCTATAGAAACACTTCTTGGTTCACACTATTAGAATGAAAAGAGCTAAACCATGTAAGGTCAGTGCAAAATGCCTTCTTTTTTCAGGCCCTAGTCTATAGTAGTGGATCCATATTGATGTGGAACACTCAGGCCCTAGTCTATCTATAGTAGTAGATCCATGTTGCTGTGGCACAGAACAGAGGAAGAACCCAGGAGCTGCAGCTGGAGATAATTTATGATGCTTGCCCAAAAACAAAGGTCAGAGAGTGAATAAAAAATAGTGCTATCATTCCTTCCCAAGCGTTTAAATGCTAATTAAAGGCAGTATTTGTTGCAAGGAAAAAGAGGTTTTTGTGCAAAAATATCAATACCATCAGCCAATCCTGAAATTCATTCAAAAGCATTTTCCTTATTAATCAATCTGGTTTAATTCTAGTCAGCTTTTATTTTGAATCTATTTATTAGGCATCATATTTACATAGTACTTGTTATTAGTTTAGTTGAAAAACAACTCCAGATTCTCTCCTGACCATATTTAAACGTGTCCTGTTTTATGTGTGCATCTGTGTGTCTTGGTCTGTTGACAGAGGAACTAAAGAGCTACGGGATCCAAGATGTATTTGTTTTCTGCACCAGAGGGGAGCTGTCAAAATACAGAGTCCCAAACCTTCTGGACCTCTACCAACAATATGGAATTGTCACCCATCACCATCCAATCCCAGATGGAGGGACTCCTGACATAGGCAGCTGCTGGGAGATCATGGAGGAGCTAGCCACCTGTCTCAAGAACCACCGAAAAACCCTGATACAGTATGTTCTTCCCCAGACACCACACAAGCAATATGCCAGTCAAAACAACTTGCTGGGCTGCTCAGATATGGCTGCCCTCTCATTGTCAGAAATAGAGAGCTAATGCATAGGAAGACTGCTAGCAGGGGACCTGATACAGAGGAAGCCCTCACACACTTCCTGTTGCCACACTTGAAGTAATGGCACTGAGTAGATCTGCGAGTTTTTAGAGTATGAGTAGACTCATTTTTCCTTGTCTCCACCAAAATGTGCACCATTTTTCTTGCTGTCATGTCTCATTTGTTTGTCATCTTAGCCTATCAGCTGTTTTCACTAACAATGAAGTCACTTGCTTGTCTTTCAAAATTCACAGAAAAAAAAAATCCCTAATCAGTAAGCAGTCTTTTAAAATATGACTTCAGGGGGCTGGAGAGATGGCTCAGTGGTTGGGAACACTGGCTGTTCTTCCAAAGGAACAGGGTTCAAATCCCAGCACCCACATGGCAGTTCACAGCTGTCTGTAATTGCCAGGTATAGTGGCACAAGCTTTTAATCCCAGCACTCGGGAGGCAGAGGCAGGCGGATCTCTGTGAGTTCAAGGGTAGCCTGGTCTACAAAGTGAGTCCAGGACAGCCAAAATACACAGAGAAACCCTGTCTTGAAAAAACAAAAAAAATAAAATATGATTTCAGGGGCTGAGAAGGTAACTCAGTTGGGAATATACCTGCCTCTCAAATGTGGGGGCCTGAGTCAGATCCCTTGCACCCACATAAAGAGCCTGGCATGGTAGAGTCTCATGTGAAAGCACATGCCCATCACAAGGTAATGAGAAGGCAAAATTCAGAAGACATAACTGTGTATAATTTCTTTTTAAGTCTATGTAAAATAGCATCAGCTGCAGCTACTAAAACAAAATACAATGTTTAGGCTCATTTTTCAAACAGATTCTAAAGTTGTTCTTCAAAATTTTTTTTTACGGGGGATAAAAAGCTTTTTATTCATTCAGCCCAAACTTGTACAGTATCAGCAACACACACATCTTTTTGTAGTGTGCAGCTCATCTCCCAGGTTAACCACCAAGAAGGAAAAACTAAGTAAGACAGGCATAGAGACACATGTGCATAATCCCAGCCCTTTGGCCAGCAGAGACAGGAGGGTCACAGTAAGTATGGTATGGAATCATCCAGGGCTGAATGGTAAGACCATGTCTCAAAAAACAAAACCAACACTAAATCTGTAATACACACAGTTCATGCTGTGTTCTCCCCTTTAAAGAAAGCCAGCCAGTTCCAACTACAACATCATCTTTAAAGGTCTTGAGACTTACTTGCAGAAAAATGGCTAAATTATTTAACAGTATGTATATTACATTTAATTGGTAGGCAGTGTTAATTCTTAACCTGCCATTATAAATGAGCACACAGACACCACATGAATTTTAACAAGTCTTGGCCTGAATTGTGCAATCTTAGTTCATCTAAGCTAGCTCTTAATTCTATTTCTCAAATATGACCCCATATATACAAACGTCCCCTTGGACTGCTATTCTCCACACTATGCTGATGTTCCAGATCATGTAGAATGATGTTTTCTCTAGCCCATGGCATGTGTCCATTCCTGCCTTCTTCTTGGAGGCTTTTGTTTTTCAAAAAATTTAAAGCAACCTCTATTTTGCAGAAGTGAAGTAGTTGAGTTTAGTGAGGCTCATCAAATTCTACACCAGCATGTCCCAGCAGCCAAACCCACCTGATGTTTAAACAGAAAAGCTAGGCAAACGGTAGATCGTGCATTGGGAGAATGCTTCAGGCTCCTGTAAGATAAAGCCATCTGATGGCCGGCCTTTTCCTTATTTCCCTACAATATGCTTTTTAAGATCTTTGAAAATGATTAAAACCAATGTTTTCCATCTTTGATGGTTAATCATTCTTTTCCTGGAAAGTGCAATTTTGCAGAACTGTTGACATCTTCACGGTGCTACGTCACTTCCACTAGCATTCATTGGTTTTTTGAGCCCTCCACTCTCTGCAGCCTGCGTTCTACACCCTTTATAAGCACTGCTTCGTGCAATCCTCACTCTGGTATAGGCTCTATTACTACTAACACCACCTCACAGGAAAAGGTAAGAAAGCAAGCCTGAAGACCTTGGCCAGCATCAGGTTTCAAGCCCCTGTAACCCTCTGGGACCTGCTACCTCTGTGCTTGAGATAGAGGAAGGATTATTGTGTGATTGGCATTTGCTACAGAACCACTCAAATCTTGTTCCTATTTGCTTAATGCTCCATTCCTCAGAGGTAGATCTTGGGGCTCAGTAGTCATTGTTAATGACTAAGGTAATGTACTAAGGGGGTCTTGGTGGCCCTTACAGGAATTGAGAATACTCCCCATCATGAGCACGCACTGCTTGGGGTGATTAACTCAGAAATGCTAATCTGAGTGCAGGGTGCTGTGCTGGGTGTTGGAGAGGGAAATAGGCAGAGTAGTAAGTCTTGAGTTGTAACTTGGGACAGAATGAAAAATAGACAAACTTCAAAACTCTTTTTCCCTTTCAGCTGTTATGGAGGACTTGGAAGATCTTGTCTTGGTAAGCAATATATTTTCATTAACTGTTTAACTTCAAAGTAGGCAAACTCCTGTTTGGGGAGTCTATCTCACTTTGTATTTAAAGGAGAGAAAAGTACAATGTAAGATTACCCAGACTCAGGGACTGAGAAAAGCCTTAAACTTGGTTTTTCCTAGAAGGCCTGGGTGGGCATACCAGTTGGTTTTGGCCTATCTTATAAAACCTTAGCACCTGTGTCTTTTCTTTCCATGGAGATGTTATGATAGTGTCATAAAATGCTAAATAGTATTTTATAAAGTGTCACAAGTATAAAAATCACAGCACTGCAAAGAGAAAGGTAGGAGGATCAGGAGTTCAAGGTCAAGCATGTCTACAGTGAGACCCTGGCTCAAAAACCAAACCCCAAACAAAAAAGAAACCGCAACAAAGTATAGTTACTTACTGTGTGTTAATTTTAAAGTCTGTTGCCAAAAAAAATTTTGATTGTCTCTCTGTTATTTTTATTGTAAAACAGGATAAACAAGATCCAAATTAACAACCTTTGTAAAAGAAAGGACGTTGTCCAAATGAAAAGACCATACATAGATAGAATGGGAAAAGAAAAATTGCACACCATGTATTTGATAAGGGAATATATCCAGAATATATAAAGTACTCCTACAACTCAGCATAGATACACCAACACAGCAATTAAACAGCGAGCAAAGGATCTGAGTAGACCTGTCCCCAAAATACACAGGCAGAAGGCACATGAAAACGATGCCCAGCCAACGTCAGCCAGCAGGATGGCTGTGGTGTTTAAGAATGGCAACAATCAGTGAGCACACCGAGACACAGGACCTGTGCTGCTGTTGTAATGTAAAACAGTGCAACTGTTGTGCAAAGCTGTCCTTTCCTTGGCCACAGAAACAGTTACCACGACCCAAAACGCCACTCCCAGCTGCACACACAACAGAAAGAGAGCGCCCATTCACAGGGAAATGTGCCGTGTGGTTAGCACGAGCCGAGCCACATTAGACTCTAAGATCAGGTTAGCTTTCTAGAGTGCAGGCTGAAGGACCTCAGTCTTTTAGTCCATGTGCAGCAATCACACTGAACAGTGATTGTGCTACAATGACAGAAGTCTAACTGACCATCAAGTCACTTTGCAACAAAACCAAAGCAGTGTTTTTAATGGTCCCTTATTTGTCTGTCATGTTCTCAGTAGCCGCTTGTCTCCTCCTATACTTGTCTGACTCAGTATCACCACAGCAAGCCATAGACAGCCTTCGAGATGTCAGGGGATCTGGGGCGATACAGACCATCAAGGTAAGAGCCGAACTGTCCTGTCTGCTGCCGTGGTGGCCTCTTTCACATACAGTGTACCAAGTACAAGAGAGCCTTGCATGAGGCTGAATTCCAAAGCTGTGATGCGGATATATGTGTACGGGTTTATCTTTTACACTTACATTTAAATACAGCCCAGGTATCTGCACAAGCCACTGAATTCAGAACAAAATAATGAAATGTTAAAATGTGCACCTGACTCTGCAAGGGACCCGTGCCTGTTCAGCTTCTGTGCCAGTCAGTTCCTGCACTGATGCTCACACTCGGTCAGGAAATGGCTACTATAAACATTCATTTTCTTGGGCAGACTTGTGTCCCAAGCAACCTATAGATCCTGCTGTGCCACTGAAATGCTGATGGATGGCATCAGGACAGCACAGCAGTGCTTGTTTTATTGCTTGTTGCCATGGATATTGGATGCTTTCATTCTCCTGAACACCTGAAGAACAAGGCAGCAATAACACTCAGGCTATGGCACATCATGTCACCAAAGACCACAGATGGCACTGCTTGTGCCCATCTCTAAAGCTCATCAGCCCTCCCATGCCAGGTACTCCGTCTCGGTTTTAGGCTGTCGTCAGAGTGGGCACTTAGGAATCCTTGCCCCTGGGCTGCCTGTGGTCTGACTCTTCCTCCCTAGGGACAGGGCTAGACCAGAGTCAAGCACCATAACTTACTATACTCACTCACCAGGTCAAGCAACCTACCTCTCAAGGGTTCAGTACGGCCATTCATAAAACAAACCTCTGCATTCATTTCTCTACTCAAGTTCTGAAACTAGAGCTCCTTTATTCCGTTAACATCAAACACTTCAAATTTAGGAAGTTCCATTCTCCTCTTTCAAGCAAAATCCACAGTCAGACGTGTTCGAACTATACATGTGTTGTGTCCTCCACTGTCACAAATGAAGGCCACACTAATGTGGGTGTCAGCTCACCACTTGGGTCTTTCGTGGCTAATGGGCCCTCACTATGTCTACCAAGGAAAGCTAGCATTGCAGGGTTTCATTATCAGGAATGATGGCTGTCAGAGCTCTTTTGGAAAGACATTTAAACTTCAATAAATTGCTTAAAGCACTTATCTATATAATGATGTTTAGTTTTTAAAATTTTTTATTTATGAAAATTATTCCAAATGGATTGTCATAAAAAGCACTAGTAGCTCCGGTTTCTACAAACAGGTAGACCTCTTTCTTAGACTGTTACAGAGAGTACTCTCCTCTGTATTCAGTAGGGAAAAACACCAGCAAAAAAGCAGGCCCTTCCACACTGAAGGTTCACTTTGAACCTTAGTCCCAGCAGCAAAGGAAGGATTCTATAGACTTATAAAACCTCATCTGAGTCCCATGCTGCCTTTTGTCAAGGGCAGCTTACCCTTAGACGACCTCACCTCTGACCCTGACCTTCCCACTTCCTGGCTTGGCCAGCATCTCCTACTGCCCTTCTAGAGTCCACTTACAGGTTCAGAAGCATCTGATCTTAGCCACAAATCAACTCTGGTACTAGTTTTCTGCAGTGTATTTCAACATATCTCTACTCATTTTTCAGCAATATAACTATCTCCATGAGTTCCGGGATAAATTAGCTACATATCTGTCATCAAGAGATTCAGTATCAAGATCTGTGTCCAGATAATGAAGATTCCACCTATGTGACCAAAACTGAAGTTTCCAAGTTCTCTAGCATAATTTGTATTGAAACAAAACTACTAGTGCTACCATCCTGAATATAAATGTTATGTGCAAATACTCCTGAAGCTGTGGGTCATGAATTCATTGGTCTATCACAGCAGAGTTGGTACACAGCTGTCCTTGTGGAAATGCCCCGGAGACAATGCAGGGAAAGGAAGATGAAAATACTGATGTATCATCATTCACACACTTGGACCTCATCTGACTATCCTAGTAGGCATGTGACAAAGTAAATAGAAGCTAGTTTTTGGCCAAGCAGTGGTTAGTGCACACCTTTAGTCCCAACCCTCAGGAGGCAGAGGCAGGCGTATCTCTGTGAGTTCAAGGCCAGCCTGGTCTACAGAGTCAGTTCCAGGACAGCCAGGGCTACACAGAGAAACCCTGTCTCTAAAATAAAAGTGAAGTTCTTGTATGAACACTCACACTTAACTTTAGTGTGTCTATTTGTGTGGACATAACTGCTCCACAGTACATGTAGGGCCGCAGGACAGTGTGCAGGAATTCTCTACTTCCACATGGGTTCCAGGATCAAACCCAGGCCATAAGGCCTTCTCACAAACACACCCTACTTACTATTAAATAACTCTTACCCTCCCTCTCTCCTGAAATTCCTTTTGCTTTCTTCTACTTCGCTTGACTTACAGAATTACAAGGGACTCTGCCTTTTAGAGTCAACTCCCTCCCACAGCACCAGCACAGCCCACCACCACCATGGTGACAATCTACTGCTTCTACACACAGCAAACAGATTTAGTTTTTCATTTAATTTTTCTTTTGAGACAGGTTCTTATGTAGACCAAGTTGGCCTTGAACTCACAGAGATCCACCTGCGTCTGCCTCCCAAGTGCTGGGATTAAAGGTGTGCGCCACCACACTCAATCAGCTTCTAGAATTTAAGATCCTTATGAGAATACTGTGACAGATGGGAAAATCATACACCACTGGTATCTAATGTTTAATCCAGGGACTTAAAAAACAAAAAACCCCAAACAAACAAACCCAAAAAACCTCAAGACAATTCCAAAAGTTTAAAACTCTCAAAGTAAAGGCTGCAATTATAGATTGGTGTTCACAATTCTGGTATTACAACCAATTTTAAAATCACAGTATGTGTTAAGTTTTAGACAGTCACTGAAATTGGCATTAGCAAACCTCTTTGTGTGGGCAAGTGTAGGATGTGTGTGGAGAGCAGAGGTTCCTTCCTCAAGACCTGTCTACTGCATGTTTTCAGTCATTTGCTAGAGCTTGCCAAATAGGCTAGACTGTCAGTGAGTCCTGGGACTCTTCTGTCTCCATCTCCCCACCACTGGGATTAGACATAAACATCAGATTTTTAGGTGGGTGTCAAGGCCCAAACACAGACAAAGGTTCTCAGACACAGTCCTGTCTCATATAGCAGGGCGATCATCTACCTACAGGACTGCCTCCCCAGCCCAAGACACCAGCAAATCCTCCAGTCACTCCCTTCCAATAAGAAGCTTATTCGTGAGTACTTAATGTAGAAAAACCATTTCATACTCAAGTCAACTGAATTTTCAAAGAATGTACCTCTAAAAACTTTTACAATCAAAACACTTAACTATAAACTATTTTAACACTAGGTATACAGGAAAAGTTTTAATTATTAGCAACAGGGGAAAATGGGTATTAGTTGTGTACTGAAGTTTAAAAACGTGCAATGACAAAATTCTAAAGAAATTATTTTCTCTGCCCAAACTCTGATTTATCTGAAAGTAATGTGGGCAGAGAAAGCAGACAATTAGGGACTGGGTCTTGTGCACACCAACACTAGCTGCATTTAAATCAGCACACAGATTACACAGACTCACCCACCAACCATCAACTACACAAGGAGTATTTGAGACAGTTTTTACTAAATATACAAAAGCAAAATGAGCAAGCTCTAAGGGGTGAGGAAGAGCTAAGTGGGGAATTTTCTTTGGACGGTGGTACAGCACCAACAAGCTTAAGTTTTAGCAAACCATGAACTACACAGCTAACTATATTTCATGATTTCATGTTTTTCTAGGTTTTAGGATCTACTCCGTCATCAATCCATTTAAGAAACTCATTCTCCAGCATGCATAACCATAGCCAAACAAATCTATATAGTGACAACAATATCTGGGAGAAACCCATTCTTCTGAATGTCAAGATGTTTATGTCTTTTACAATGTGTATCAAGAAAATGAACCCAGAGCTCTACCTCAGACCCACCACCTTGTGGTTAATATTACTTTCCAAAGTAAACAAAAATTAAGTATAGAAATAATTAATTAAATTACCTTGGGAGCCACTTGTAGAAAGAATTAAATTATTTACTTAGTATTCAGATTATATTTAATTGGTTGGTGGGTTAATCCTTAACCTGCCATTATAAATGAGCACACAGACACGACATGGATTTTAACAAGCCTTGGCCTGAACTGAGCAATCTTAGCCCATCTAAGCTAGCTCTTAATTCTATTCCCCAAATATGATCCCATATATACATATGTCCCCTGGGCTGTTATTCCCCATACTTTGCCAATGTTCCAGGCCACATAGAATGACATTCTTTTCTCTAACCCATGGTATGTGTCCATTTCTGCCTGCTTCTGGCTTCTTGTCTAGGAGGCTTCTACCATGAACCTCTCTGCTTCAGAAGCCCGCATCTTAGTCCACCTACCCCTGACTTTGCCCAGTCTCAGGCCTCAGCACTTATTTAACCAATCAGAGACAATGGTTAACAAGAAAGGTAGCATAGCTTCACTTGGTGTACAGCAAGAAGGCTTCTGGGATCAGGTTAATTAACATCTAGAATGCACATCACCCCATCAAATAAGCCGCTGTTATACACTCCTTTCAGACACTAGCTGGAGATATCTGAATTTTAGTCAAAGTAAATGGCTCTAAGAAAGCCAGTCAATAAATCCAACAACAAAGTCTTTCTCTAGACATCACTTTGGAAGATCGTTCAAAACCATCTCCTAAACAGACACTTTTTAACTGCTGCTCTGGTTGCAAATCAGTTGGTCTGAATAAAAGCTGAAAGTCACTTGAGACTAACATTATTACTAGCTTCGAATGAGAATGAACATGTATTTATGAACAACAGGAAATCTCTGCATTTTAACCTTGGCCAGGTCTCTCATGGTCACTAGTCCCTGAGAAAAAGAAAGGAAAATGAGGAGTAGCTGTGATATATTAGAAGGTTTAGAAACAAAAATGACTGATCATGCCATATTCTAAGCATGAGTCTTCAGTGTCCAGCAAGTACTTTACTTACTGCACAAAGAGGAGGCCAGTAGGTGCTCTGCAGACTACAAGTTGGTCAGTAAATTTTGTGAAATGGTCTGCCCTCTGGTTTTTCATTCCCTTCTTCCACATCTCTACCCTATCACCTAATCACCAGATGGCAGTAACTCTCCCCAAGCTAGGGAAAGGTTATTGCATTAAAGAATAGAACAGTACAAGAACTCCTTGGAGTAAACAACAGCACACATCCACATACTGTCCTGATCATTAGGGAACCTACAGATTTGCTGAAGAAACCTCTAAACTACTAATGCCTTCCCCCTCATTCAAAGAATGTTTATAAAAACATGCAAACATATGTCTGACTCACAAGCAGCAGCCAAAGGTCAAATCCAGAAATCGGCTTCAAGCTTACCTTTAAGCTGGCTGCTTCAGAAAGCAAACCACAACAGTTAAGACTTCACACACTCCAGGAACTTCAAAATTGGTGGGCGGACAAGGGAGCTGTGCCGGCAGAGAGGTGACAGTGATGGGCCTGAGCATTCAAAACTCTTTAATCTTCAGATCCACATGAGTATTTTTAATACAATACCCAATATAATGATATACTGTGTCTTTTATTATGATGGATTGAGCAAGTCTGAGAAATAGCTGTTTGTAATCTTTAAAACAATGTACTCCAAAGTATCATTTCAGAGTTTTATTGTGTTGCACTGAAGGAACAGCAGGGCGGTTACACTGTTCTCGCATTCATTTTTGAAAATCTAAAGTACTTGCAAATTCATAAGAATACCTTGACCACTGGGTTAGAACAGTAAGCATAATACAACCAATTTCTTAGTAAATAATGTCTTACAAATAAAAACACATTTAAAATAGTTTTAAATGCATCCTTTACAGGTAACTCAGCATATGTTTATATCACTTATGCTTAAGACATAAAGCAAGTGTATTACTCTGATGGAATGAGGGACAGCCCTCTCTCATGCAGTATATAGGGACAGATTCAAGTCAACAAAGAAATCCCTCTCTTCTTGTTGCTTTGTCCGTATATAATCATCTACAGTGATAAGTGAGGAAATCTACGAAGTTTCCCACAAGTCAGATATACATTTTCAGTTCACCAGAAGCACCTCATATCTACAGCTAATTTATATTTAGATGGCATTTCCATAAAACCAAAATGAGCCCAACAAGTCCTCTAAACGAAGCTTCCAATGGACTGAGGGCAGTCAGTAATTAATGTGATCACTCGGAGGGTTATGGCTGTTCCTTAAGAGTGCAAGCTCAACCTGTCAACCAGAGGTAATCATTTTATATTAATTTATACACGTAATTCCATTTAAGTTCTTTATCCAAGTAGAACATATGAAAACAGTCTTTCCACAAGCAAAAAATGTGGAAACATTTAAAAAATAAGAAGTCATTTTTTAAAGTAACTGATCAGATTCCATAGGCTACTCTTGGAAACAGGACCTTGCTGGATAGAATCCCTTCATTGGTGGCGTTTTGCATGCACTTAACTGGACCGATTCTTCTGTGTTGTTCTAAGAGCTCACCAAAACATAGATCATGCTGAAACAAAGAGAGAAGCTGTTAATTCAAATACTCCTCATTACAAAAACTAAGTACTCATATAGCTGCTTTATATACCCAACTCATACATGGTATCATAGCATCATATAAAAGACCATTGACAAGTTCAGAGTGTGATTTTAATGTGCAAGGACTATTACCTACTCCCCACTATTTCCTTTCCAATTTTAGCAAGCAGAACATTGCAGCTGAACACTCAATGAGGAGCACAGCTCAGAAAAGCAATTCTGCAGCAGCATCTCACCAGACGAGGGAGCATCTTTGGAGAGCTGGTCGGTGCCATGGCCACTAGGTCCTTCATGAGCATGACCTAAATGAGCTCTCAGTCTCAGGAGGCTGTTGCTGTTATTAGTCCCATTTTATGAAAAGGAATGGTCAAAGGTGGATTGTTCCAATTACAGCCTACTAAACAGCTCTAAGCAACAGAAACGTGGACGGCAGAAAGGTACACAACCCTTCCTTGGAATGAGAAGGCAGTAAATATGTGATTTAGGCTCACAAAGTACCAAGAGCAATTCTCTATCAACAGTCACATTACAAAGGCACTGGGAGGAGCCAGGAAAAGGGAAATAAAACAGTGTATGAAATTTCCAGAAAAATAAATAAAAACACTTTTAAAAAGAAAGAGAAGCATAGAGGACGGTGCAAAATGCACATTCTTATCTCCAAACGAAGCTAGGAGCTGAGCACACAGGGACAATCTTAAAACAAGAGAAGCCTCGTGCTGTCATGTGCTGGTGAACATTTGCCACAACTGTGCATCATCTCCAATGCAACTATTTAAACATGTTTTCTCTTTCAGCAAGTATATTTTAATGCCTACTGCATTCCAGCAGTATCCAAAAGTTAGCTTAAAAGTTTTAAGAACATGAAAATCAGGAAGAAATTGAAAAACAGGTATAATTTTACCATTCAGAACCTTTCACAGCTAGAGATGATACAGCCTTAAAAGTGAGGGTCACAGTTGAGCGTGGTGGCGCGCACCTTTAATCCCAGCACTCGGGAGGCAGAGGCAGGCAGATCTCTGTGAGTTCAAGGCCAGCCTGGTCTACAAAGTAAGTCCATGACAGCCAGGGCTACACAGAGAAATCCTGTCCCCCCCCCCAAAAAAAAAACAAAAAAAGTGAGGGTCACAACCAAAAAGATAGATAGAACCTATTCACTATGTTTCACCTCCAGGTTCACATAAAACAACCTCAACACAGACTTTTCTATAATGGAAACTTGGATGATATAGAGATAATTGTGAACAGAAGCTTAACAGACAATAAATGTAAATTAATAAAAGTTAATTATTTCAACTTCAAATAAGCAATTTTTAATATTTTTATTATTTTATATGTTTGGGCGTTTTGTCTGCATGTTTTGTCTGTGCACCACAAGTGTACAGTATCCTTGCAGGCCAGAAGAGGGCATCGAATCCCCTGGAACTGGAACCTTCATGTGGTGCTGGGAACCAACCAACACCCTTAACTGCTGAGCCATCGCTCCCACCCCAGTATAACTAATTTTTAAAAGAACACTTTGAAAATTTAGAGGAAAGACCTCTGTAGTGTACTTATACAGTATAAAGAAAATTTCTTACTGCACTTCCCGGTGTCCCATTCTAGTTTGTTTTGTTTTGATTTGTCTCAGATAGGGTACTCTGAAGCAAAAGCTGAAGAAGTACAAAACTGGCGCAGGCTGTCTTCAAACACCTGGGCTTCCTGACTTGACCCTGAGCAATGCTCTTGTAGCTTTAGTGCACTCAGCTGACTGTACTTTTCGGTGCTGTTCTGGAGACGGGGCACTTGTAAGCCAAGCACAATCTTCGTGCCTCCACTGCCCAGTGCTGGTGTTAGAGACCTGCACCCACACCTGGCTCATCTCATCTATTCACTATACCTAGAACACTGGTTCACAGCAATACCTACAAACACCTATGCTCATGACTGGGAGGGGTTAGGTGCCACTAGATTCCTGTGGGTAAAGGTCAGAGGTGCTACTAAACACCCACAATCTGTAAGCGTCCCAAATAAGGAATGGTCCAGTCCAGACCACCTACAGTACAGAAGCCGAGAAAGCCTAAGGAGAAAAAATGAGATCACCACCCTGGGACACAGGACTATCTTCATCTCACTCAGATCCAGAAAGACAGAAAATGAAGGGCAGGACACACAGTTTATAAAAACAGTAAGTATGTACGCAGTTAGCACAAAGTCTGGTCACACTTTCACTTCACATTTCAAACTTACCCGTATAGGTAGTAAAAAAAGGCTAGAAGGTAAAAAGCTAGCTTGCACCATCCTTCCTTCTGACAATAGGCTAGAATGTCTGCATTCATGATGGTCGTGGGATCATAGAGTCCAGGGCCACTCATCACCGGTCTACTCATATACCTGAAACACACACAGTCATTAGCATGTGGTAACAACCTTCAGGTGGGGAGGGGTTTTTCTTCTCCAGCATTTGCTACAGGGAGCTGTGCTCTAGACTCAGGGCACATCTTTGCTTGCAGATACAATTTCTTACTTTTACCATCTTAATCTTAAAACTAAAGACCCTAAATAAGAATGGGAAAGCTATACAAATCACATCTGGTCTCCTGGATTTCAGAAATCCAAAAGAAACAGGAGTGACTGTAAAAGGAAAGGCAGGTGTTTGCTTTCTTCCTTTTTTAAAGATGTTTTTATTTTATGTGTTTATGTGTATGAGTGTGTTGCCTGCATGTATGCATGTGTACCATGTCTATGAAAAAGGCCACAAGAGGGCGTCAGATACCCCGAAACTGGAGTTACAGACAATGTTAGCCACCATATGGATGCTGGGACTTGAACCCAGGTCTTCTTGAGCAGCTGCTGCTCTTGATGCTGAGCCATCTCTCCAGCCTGGGGTGTTTTCTTCTAACTTGTTATCTCGACATAATTTTACCCTCCAGAAGGAGCAGGGCTCTACACCCAAAGTCTGTAAGTGTTTTGTCTTGCACACTTGCTTTGCATCCCTTCTCCGTCTACCTCTAATCACGAGTACAGTTTTTCTGAAAGTTTTCTATCGGTTACGGACATAGCAGCACTTTATACCAAAATATTCTTTAACAAATTTGCTAAAGGTGAGAGATATGAGATTCTGACATGCCAGTTTAAAAGCTTTCAACTTATGCGGAGGGAGAGAAGAAAACTCTATTCAGGTCAGACATTAACTGTATAACCCTATGTAATGTTCTCATCTATAAAATAGCTAAATGCTTTAAAATTATAAAGTAAACAGGAAAAAGACACATTGTACATTTTGATTTATATGAAGTTTTGGGCAAAATTAATAGAGATTGAAGGTCTGGGGAAAATGACTTCATCCTGAGCTCAGAAAAAGTGTTATATGTTAATCTGTGTGAATTCACACATGCATTATGTGCATGAAAATTCTCTTAGCTGTACACATCAGACTTGTGTGTGCTACTGTGTGAGAGCTTCTTTGAGAAGTCCTGAGGCAAATACTGCAAGGGCACTGAGAACTGCCTGCTCACTGCTCTGAGTCAATTCTAACTAACTTTCAGTCTTCACGTAGACATACAAAGACAACGTAGTATCAAAGACAACGGTATCAACCACAGCAAAAGTAAAATTTTATTAAGGAAACTTTTTTGGGGGGTTTTGATTTTTTTCTCTGTGTAGCCCTGGCTGTCCTGGACTCACTTTGTAGACCAGGCTGGCCTCGAACTCACAAAGATCCACCTGCCTCTGCCTCCCAAGTGCTGGGATTAAAGGCGTGCGCCACCACACCTGGCTCATTAAGGAAACATTTTAAGTGTATTTAAATATTACCTCCAAATATGGTATGCCAAAAGGGGCACATTGAGACCCAGGGTAAGCCACTCTGCCGCACAGAGAAACATGACACAGAAGAACGCGTGGATGAGGTACTCGGGAAGCACAAGCTGGAAGAGAAACATATACCATTATCACAGTGCCTGGCTTACAGCTGCTCATCTGGAAAGCAACTGGCAACCAAGTCTCCATTTTTAAAAAATCACTTTTTTCTTAGAATCGGAAATCAAAGATGCTGAGAGTTATCTCCATATATGGCTTTTTACCAAAACTATGATGTAAGCAAGCTGGCCAGAGGATATGAAGCTTCCACTAGAATAGTAAGACCAGAAATTTAAACCTCAGATTCTCGGAGCAGTCAGTTAAACTGCAATTACCACCCAGACTGCACAGTTACTTGTAAGTCACACATAAAGCTTTTATTTTCATCATTTAGCAACAATTACACAGAATGAAACAACCTAAGCACGTGCAACAAGATAAAAAACCCATAAAACGAACTCCATTTATAAGTTTGTACTTTTAACCCTTTGACAAAACCAAGAATGCTACATGTTCAATATTTAGCAAGTCATATCACTTTCCCACAAGTTGTTCAATGGACAGCCAACCAGCCAACGTGTCAGCACAGTTGGGAAGGACACTGGGGCACACAATGCAAGAGCCACACTTTCTGCAATGTAGGAGGGAAAAGACGCAGTTCTTAACCATGAAAGAAATTGCCAGGTTCCCGAGTTCCCACCATTACACAGCCTTTGGGCTCCTCTGGACCTGCCCATCCACAAAATGCTATCTGGAAGACCAGTAGAACCTCAAAACTCAAAAAGGTAGGTAGTGAGGAAAAAGTAACTCAAATGACATACATGCATTTATAGAACAATAAAGATTTGGTGAATTGTTTTCAATCATTTTTTAACCTAAATGTTTCAGTCTAATCTAAAATGAGTTGTTAAGTAAAATGTCAAAACTATCTGAAGCCAATTCTAGCCAACACCCCTAAGTCACAGCAGCAAAGTCCAATTCATCAAGTGGCTGCACACCAGGTAACAACAGTGTGAGTCGGTTCCTTCCTGAGAGTGAACCATGGCTGCACAAGTGTTAAAATCACCCTGCACGCTCAAGGCCATCTTCTAATGCTCCCAAACTGCTTTTCCAGCTGAAAGCATATGGCCAACATTTCTGCAGCACTGGAAATGAAACCCACGAGCATACACTCCAGCCAAGCGCTCCTCCACTGGGCCACTCACCCGCCCCAGCATCGGCTTTTTAATAAACGTTACTTTAATAAAATCCTAGTAGAGCCAACTAAGCCACTAGCTGGATATTTTCTACAAATCTGAGTAATATAATACATAACTAAGATAAGCTCCATGTATGCACATATATATACACATACATACATACATATATATATACGTATATATATATATATATACATATATATATATATATATATATGAATGATACAGACATATATGATTCTATTTAAGGTCAAATTTCTATAAAAAAGAAAATGTCCAAAGGGTATCTTTGCAACTCAAAATCAACAACCAGAATAGAGCAAGAAAAACATGCACTACAACCTCCACGGGAACTGTTCTCATAACGCCAGTTTCAATAACAAGACACTGCTTTAAAACTCTGACAAGCTTGATTCTGCCCTAAAGCCTGAGACCTAAGAAAATAGACTGAGGTGAGGGGAGAGACTTGAGAGTCACACTTAAACTTGCTCTTAAACTTGTCCTAGGAGAGAGGACTACCACAGGCCCTATGGCTTCCACTCCTCCAGTGAGAGTCAAACCATAATGCTGCTCCTCAAAAATGTCCAGAAACTTTCATTATGTACTTCTCACAAAAATCAGAGCTTTTCTTCTTTCTTTTTTTTTTTTTTTGTTTGTTTTTTGAGACAGGTTTTCCCTGTGTAGCCTTGACTGTCCTTGAACTCCCTGTAGACAAGACTGGCCTTGAACTCACAGAGATCCACCTACCTCTGCTTCTTAAGTGCTGGGATTAAAGGTGTGGGCCTCCACAGCCTGGCTAAAAATCAGAGCTTTTCAATCTTCCAATTACCACAAAACTCATTCTACTTACAACCCAAAGATCATATAAAGTGCAGTATCCAGAGAAAATGCCTCATGCAAACATGGCTGAAATGATTAGTACTGAAACATGAGAAACTATAGTTAAGTTTACACTTTTAAAGATCCTCGTCTTCCCCCATACTTTGGCAGAGCTGTAAGAACAAATGTAAATAGGGAAAACTGTCAGATGCACTGCTGCCCAGCCAATCACCGGCACCCTATCCAAACCACAGCTCATGGGCCTGGGACAATGAACTCCCGGCCCGGAGCTGCAGGTGTCTCGAGCACATGGCTTTTCTCAGTATGAATTTCTTTCCATTGAGAAAAGCCAGAAATATGCTAAGATAAAATTTGTCCCTCTTAAAGTTAAATAAGCTAGGAAAATGCAGTTTGAATGTGAAAAATTAGGCTGTTAACTTGTAACCGTGGTCTCCACTTTAACCTGTCATTAGCTGTGGTCAGAGTACCTGGACCTCTTAAAGCAACTCAACTAACTGTCCACTCATGGGACTAACCACTCACCTACCTGAATGGAAAAACTCCAGGGACAATGCTTGTGTGCAGAACCTGGCACACGGGTAAGTGCTCATCTGTTTCTAGCTAGTAACCTCATCACCTGAGTAGCTAAAATAATAAACTGCCAAAGAACACAAAAAGAACCTATTAACAAATCAAAAGACCCCAGCTTCCTGACTTCCTGACAGCTGGCTTTAACAACTGAGACAAAGATGTTCTGCAATGCACTCCTGCCACTTTCCAACCAGAAAGCATAGTCTCAAGTTTTACTTCCTAAAAGCAGGGAAGCCAGTAAATTAAAATTCTGGAGTCTTGCTGAAAAGGTTCTCTACAGGCCAAGTAGAGACCACTGCCCCACTTACATTTGCCTGGGAAACAAGGATAAGGTAGCAAACTGGCTTTTGAGGGTTTCCAAGCCAGAGCCTGAGAACATGATTGCGCTGGGTCCCTCACCGTCCTGCAGTAGCTTTCAGTAGCTGCTCTCTGCTACTTACCTATTGTTTATCACAGGCAACTCTTCAGCTTCTGACCAATCAGGCAAAATCAAACCTACAGACTAGAGAAGCATCTTCCTTCTAGAATCAACCCAAAACACAACAGAACCTCATTACCAACAAATCTATTACAGGCCAAGGTAAGCCAGGCCTGTTTTAGAAATCTGAGGCAGATACAATATACTAGGAGTAACCACGTAGACATGTGTATACAAACTGCTAGCTACAAAATTCTGGCATCTTGAGACCAAAAACACAAACAAGATTCCATGATTCAAGCACAGAACTGAAACAAAGGCTGAGAGAGCAGCTGCGTGAACCCATTTATTCCTCCAGACACATAACCAGAGGTGAAACTAGATATGGCAGCTAAGTCCACTCTACAGTCCATGTGTCGAAGTCAGGCTGAGAATAACTTCCCCCCTATCAATGCATTTTATATTGGCCAACTTGAAACACTGGGTTAATAATTTAATATAGATGTGCCTATGGCCATAACGTTTAAAAGAATGCATAAGCATTTAACAGCTTTCCCTACTTGACTGGGCCAGCAAGCAAACATTTGCATAAATGTGAAGTTCCATGAAATCATAAACCTCAACAGGCGGATGAACAAACACACTGAGCAGAACAATGCAGATACGAATCCATAGCCCTCCCCACAAAATGACGTGCCATGAAAATATTCAACTAAAAAGCAGTACACACCTTTAGTGCAATTTTGATTCTTTTAATCTTTTTGACCTTTTCAACTGTCTTTGGCCGACAATGTAAAAACAGATTGGAAGAATGTTAGTATGACAGCTGACAAGATCACTGGCAGATTAATAACAGAACAGTCAAGTGTGACAGGAAAGAGTAACTTTTTATTCTGCCTACTTCAAAACATCCAGATATATCATGCTACTGAGAATACTGGTCAATTCCAAGTTATATCAAGTTAAAAGCAAGTATGTTCTTAAAATCTAAAGATAAATGCTGTGTCTTAACTTACAGGGTTCAGGGTATTACACTGGTCTATAGGGTTCTTGTAATCAGTCTTCAGCTCATCAAATGCTATGATCTAAAATAAAATTAGAACAGTTAGGACCACTCAGTTTATAACAGAAATCATCAAAATACCACTGAATACACTGAATAAAACAAAAGTGTAACAACATTTCAGCACCAATTTACACAGTAAACTCAAATGTGCTAAAAAGACTGAGAATCAGATGGAAGACCTGCAAACATGCCATCCTGACTACATGGTCTGAGCCCTATAGGATCTGTGACCTGACCTTTGGTTCACCCATTGCTTCCATCAAGCTGCTCTCTCTATGGGACATGAGCTTTTCCCACCCACACAGCTATGTGTGCCAAGTTTCCCTGGTCCTGTAAACCTCTTATTGTACCACGCCTTCTGCAGCTGCTCCCTGCCTCCTCAGGCAGACATCACTGTATCCTTATCTACATCTCTTCCTTTGTAGCCCTGGCAGTGCGGCATCTCTCACCCTGGAAGACTGTATCTGCATGCATGCTTATCTGCCCCAGTGGAGATGTCTGCCTCAGGGGGAAAGACAGTTTTAATTATCTGTACAACCCTCTCCCTTGGCACAGTGCTCTGGGAGTCTAGAATGGGCTCAAACAATTCAATGTATTCCCAACCACACACACTGCTAAGGCTATACTTTGCCCAAGAGAACATAGTTTTAAACCTAAGTGTTTCATTACCCTCACACAGACCTTCAAAGTTAAAATGCACAAGGAATCAAACGAGGGGAAACATACCACCTTGTGGCATTAACTCAGGTGTCAGAGAGCAAAGCAGAGGGCCTGTGGGGACCTGCTTCAGTTGGTGCCACAGGTCACAGCTACCTCTCGTCTTTAGATGTGTACTACTACAGCACTACTGGCCATCATCAGTGACCAATAGTACATGTTTCTACCTTTCATTGTGCACTTTTCAGCTAAAGTTCTTAGTTTCAGAAAAGCAAGGTTTTTCTTAATCTCTAGATGTGTATAAAATACCCAAACCTTCTGTAGTAAAAACCCTAACTAAACAGGAATAGGAGGAAAAAAATAACTGGATATTAAAATGTAATATCGAAGGAGGCCAGGAGTTTGGAAGAGGGTGGGGCATAGGAGGGGAAAGGAAAAGAAGTAGAGGGAAATGATATAATTACACATTAATTTTTAAAATGTAAAAAAATTAATTACTTAAAAAACTAAAATTTAAAAAATAGAAGGTCCCCTCCTCACCGAGAGGCTATGCTGGCTGCCAAACCTCCAGTGTCTGATGGCAGCTGGAGAATTGAAGCTCTGGGGAAATCCCCAGGGAGTCCATCAACAGCAGAAATTGCACCTCAAACCAGGTGTTGGCTGAGCAAGACAATTTACATGCTACCTTTTCTCCTGAAAAGGAACTTTATAGAAGCTTACAGCGCACACATGAAGGAGAAAGAAAAGAAGCCAGGAACGGCACTAAGGCACAATGAAATCCCCAGTTTCCATGTGACTTTTAAGCATAACATTCTATATTTCTAGTATTTTTATTACAAAAATAAAATTATCTCGAGTTTTAATCTTTAAAAAAAGATTTAAAATGTAATATTTACGGCTGCAAAGATTTCATTATGTACATTATTACTATGGCTCAGGGTCTAAAATATTAATTAATGTGCCACACATTATTGAACGGAAGGGAGCTTTTAAAAATAGAATAAAACCACTGCATTAAAATTTGAGTTCTAAAAACTAGAACTCAACAAAAGGGATGTATTTTCTGTCACCAATTTCTAACCCAATGTTAAAACTATAAATGTGTGGTTTGAAGGCAATAAGCTTTGATCAGTTGTGACTATTAACAGTTAGCTACATCCCATTATCTGGGATACAGTCCCAAGTCTACTTTAGTAACAGAAGTTCAAGAGAAGAACTATAACTGCAACAATATGATTACTTGCCTTTTGCAAGTAATTTAGACTCAAATTAATTGCAAATTAACATAAAACTTCATGTGACTCAGAATTAAATACATTCGGCAGAACAGAAGGAATTCAGGATGTCCAGTCACAGTGCGGGGATCACAGTATACACTACCATGCCCAGTTTATGTGGGATTTATACAGTACTGAGATGTTTAAGGGTTTGTGATTGTTATGTGCTACGCCAAACCAGCACGTCCAAAACTTTTATGATTAGACTGTTTCTTTCAGTTGGTTTCTAGGGATCTTTTGAGTAAATTGCTGAATGGGTTTCTAATAATGGAGACTACACATACACTTGAAATTATTTCCAAAAAAGTACAGCAATTATCTGAACTAAGGAATCCCTGAGTCTAAAAGCTCCCCACTGATCTGTGATACAAATTTAAGTCTATAACAGGACTTAAAATTATCTATTTCACCTGGACACATTCCTTTCTAATGAAATTACTCGTTTTTTTTAAATTGCCATCTTTTTTCTTAAACCAAAACACAGAATTCAGAAGGTGGGGAAAGCGCCCAACACTCGTCTGTGAATCTCCACCATCCCAGAGGACATAGAGCAAAGGACATAAAGCTACATCTACAGATGGAAAGGGGCCAAACACTTTAGCTTCATCAGAAGCCACGGTGGGGCCAGCTCACATTCCCAAGCTATCTTCCCGTTTGAAACAGCAGAAGATGTTCTTCCAGTTTTTGGTTACTACCACTGAGCATTTTGAAGTAGCAGTTATTTCAGACACAGTGAACAGCCTATACCAATATTCCCCACTCCACGAGCAGAGAAGCTCTAAACTAAGTACAATTCGACTGCTTAGCAAGAGAGGGACCCGTGGTATCTATCCCCCGACTTCTGCAACATATTACTGTTGCCATTTAGTCACGCTGGTAATGAAACCTGACTTAGTATTTACTCGAGGTTGAGCCCGCCCCGTCATTAAAATTACACCATTATTCCAGAAGGTATTGGGAGGGTAGAAACAAATGAGTTCAACTCTCAAGGACTGCTGATCTCCAGAGAGCTCTCTCCGTGCTAAGCGGTAGAGACACTCAAATTCTCTATCCCAGACAGAACTATCACCAGGGACAGAGCACCGGAAGAATGTTCGTCTACCCTACAACGATACGAGAAGCTGAAGGTTTCTCAGGACTTTCAAAATCAAATTAAAACTCCCTCTACTAAATCAAACAGCCCAGACCACAGAGGAGGTGGCTTGGAACGCTGTCTCCTGAAAAGCTCCAGAGATCCAAATAGGACTTGAGAAAATTCGGAGATGTGGCCACCGAAGTGATCAATCCAAGCTGCCTCAAAGTTCCCCAGGAACTAGTATCCGAACCACAGCGTTCTAACTAGAAAAGTGCCCATCAAGTGCTGCAAAGCAGAGTCGGAAATGCAGCTGAAGTAGCTTATCACTATCTGACTTTGGCCGTGCTCCGAGGAAGCCTTAAGAGGCAATCTGTAATACAAGGATGCAAATTCGGAAAACTTCACGCAGAGAGTCGCCGCTCAGTGCGCACTGGGCATCCTTCCCGATGGAGGACGCGGACAGCCGGTCCACGAGAGCCCGGGGCAGACACGGCACCGCCCGTCCGCCCCGCCCAGCCCTGTTCGCGAATAGCGGAGCGCGGCCTGGGCCCGCATGCGGCGGCGCGGACACCAGGTCCCCGCACGCCAGGCCCTCCGAACCCTGGCCCGGGAGCGCCCAGCCCTGCGTTCAAGGCCCCCACAGCCCAGCCACGTCCTGGCGCGCTCACCGGCCGCCGGGGCCCCGCGCAGCCCCGAACCCGGAGCTGCAAGAGGCTGTGCGGTCGCTCGCCCTCCTTCCCCCTGCCCCGGCTACTCACGTGCCAGATGGCGAAGAAGATAAGTGCGGCGGTGAGCAGCAGCGCCAGCATATAGCAGAAGGCCGCGAAAGTAAACGCCATGGCCGGGGAGGAGCTGCCGGGCGCGCCGGGGCCAGCGGAGAAAGGCGGCGCACGGCCCTCTGGGTAAAACCATTCACTTCCCCCGGCCTGAGCATCCACCGCCACCGCGGCCTCCTCCCGGCGCGCCTGCGCACAGCGCCGCCTGCGCGAGCGCCCCCTGCTGGTCGGAGTCGGCTGAGCAGTTCTGTTGCCCGCGCAGATGAGTTGTCGTTCGTTCATTTTGTAGTTTATTCTTCGAATAGTCATTAAATGCCTCGTTTGTTCCAGAGACTATTTTGCTTTCAATGCAAAAACAAAATTTATAAGTTCCTTTATTAAAAGGATTTAATCGACAGCAAGAAACGAGCGACTAAATAATGGTGTTATAACCTTGTAAACCCGTACCTGTGCATGCTGTGAAAGGTCAAAGAAGGGCACCCATCCCTCCTCGAAGTTAATCTGAGACTTATGTGATAAGAAGTCCAAGCAAAGAGAAAGGAGCACTGGCAGTACAGGAAAATGGTTCGAATGAGCAAAGGCAGAGCTGGAAAAGGGAAAAGGAAAAGGAAAAGCTTGTGTCTTGGGTGCAACCAGCAATGGATCTGTTAGTGGAACTTTCGTGTAAGAGCATTGAGAGGTCATTTCATAGACACGAAAATAAGCTCAGTTCGGAAATAAAGGTTTACACCCAGACCCCCGGCTTTTCAACTATTTTGCTTATGACACGATTTCAAAGATTTTGTTTTTCTTATTGCAGCCCTGTGACATCATAAAGACCACGAATTAGAAAGCCAGTACTGGAGGAAAACAAACAAAAACAAAAACAAACAAAATAAATTTTCTACAAAACAGCACTTTCAGCTGCAACCTACAAAATCAACTCAAAACCTACTAGCTGCTGCTGATGGAAGTGAGAACTATTCAAGGCTTTTAAGCAAGAATGACACGCTAAATTTGCATTGAAATTTGCTCTCACTAACCAGTTGTGTAGCATGGTTTAGAAGGTTGTCCGGTTTAGAAGGCTGTCTGAGACTTTCTGCCTTGGTAGACATTTGCTCACTAGAATCCATTCCACACAGCAGCCACTGGCTACTTGTGGATACAAAGTGGCTAAGATGGGTAAGGAGTTGAACTTAGAAATTTGCATCACTTTCATCAATTGAAATTTATTTTAAAGTTACATTTACTGTGTGAGCATACACCCGACTGTTCTGTGGTGAATGGAGGAAGCCCTGAGTCCATGAAGTCCTGAGAGAGAGAAAACCTGTACTATTTACAAGAGTGTGGCCATGTCAAACCACAAAGCCTCAGATCAATGGGAAAATGGCAAATCCCACCACACCCAAGTCACAGGAAATGGCAAAATCTTTCTCTGGCCTGTAATCTCCTCCATAACCCCGCCCGGCCCCGCCCCAACCCGCCTGCTGCCAGCACCCCACTGACAGCCTAAAGACTGCTCTCCTGCAGAGACTGCGCCTCCTGAGATTTATTAAAGCTGCCTCCTTGTTCTGCTGTATCCCAGAACCCTGCCGCCCTGTTCACTGTGTATGATAAACACACTGAGCTTCCAGCACATTTCCGTTCAAGAGCCCAGCCTACCTGACCCCAGCTGTTCCTGTATGTGTGTCTATCTTTTATTCGTTCGCTGGACAACCCAGTCAGGTCCATTCCTGGAGGCCTTGCAACAAAGTTACAGGAGTCAGTTCTACTGTGTGTATCCCAGGGATGGATCTCAAGTGGTCAGGCTTAGCCCAATGCTTCAACCCACTGAGCCCTCTCAGCAGCCCTCAGCTGAACTTCAAATAGTTACTTGTAGCTAAGGTACTGGACAATGAAGGTCTGTGTCACCACGATTAGATGGCATGTGAAATTTGTACTTTTCTGACAGAGGCCCATTTAGTTCTGGGGGATCTGATGCTTTCTTCTGGCCTCCATGGGTACTGCACACACATAGTATATGGCGGCAAAACACCCATACACATAAAAATAAACCTTTTTGTACCCAGTAGTTCCTCAGCCACACTAGTCATATTCATTCGTAGCACCTAATGTCCTCAGGTGATTCATATGACTGCATTACTGTGCATATAGGATACTTCTAGCATCACAAGAATTCTACTGGATAAAGTGTGGAGAATACTTTGCAGCTAAAACTGTAGAACACACTCAATGAGGGCAAAGAGCAAGTTAAATCAACCGACCATAAACAAGGCAGTGAGTAAGGAAAAGAATCAGTCTACTTGACGTTTTGGAGAGCCATTACAAACAGTGAGCAATCGATACCCTGTGTCCAAACATCTCCCAGTATTATCTGGGATGTGCATTAACTCTCTCAAAACCCAGGAGTATTTGCAGTGCACACTAAGTTCCTGCTTTGACTTGTATGTAGGGATGGAGCTGAATGCTATGGGACAGGGACTTCTGGATGCACTCTCTTTTGATCTGTCTCTCCGCTCCCTCTTCTTCCTCGGCTCAAGGTGTCTTTCCATGAGTTTGCCTCCACATCCCCTATTGATCAGTACCTCCAACTCATATAACTACACACTACCAGTGAGGCACTGATAACCTAGAAGGTAAATACTGCAAAGCATCTAGTTTCATAAAAAGCCCCAAAGCAGTTTGCATGCACTCCTGAGAAATGTCTCTGCCCAGGGGAGGTAATGCCTGTTAAAGCATAAAGGGACCATAGTACTAAGAAATTTTAAAGGGCTGTACAGGATCTTGGCTGGAACCAGACCATCTTGCCAAAATATAGGGAGTCTCTTAGCAGCCCAACTTGGTTTTTCTTTTGTTTGTTTTTCCCTTATCACCTACTGCAGGTGCTTCAGACTGACAGCAGGATACAGTTCACCCAGTGTTCATCCAGGTGGGAAACCAGCTTGGCATACTGGTTGGCACCAAGTCCAGTCCATACCAAGGAAACAATATGTCTTTGGCCCAGAAGGCTCATAAATCATTCAGCCACCGCCTGGAAAGGCAGGAGTAGGGTATTTAAGGATTGGGTGGTAACAGAAAAGGGCAAGTCTTGGACTTACCTGGATCTACCCTCATTCAATGCCAGGACTCCAGTAGAGGTAGAACACTAGTGGGGGGGCATGTCATCCCAGTTATACAATACTTTGGAGAACAGAGAACTGCTCTTTGAGTAAGGATCCTCCAAGCACAAAGAATATTGTAGGACAACCGTTCCCAATCTCCCGTAAGTGGTTTGTGTATTTGGAGTAGTAATCGTACTTGGAAATTACAAGTGGCTGTGGGTAACACAAGAATCTAAGCATGTGCCCAAGTCATAAACCTGGGAGAGAAAAGCCGGGCGGTGGTGGCGCACGCCTTTAATCCCAGCACTTGGGAGGCAGAGGCAGGTGGATCTTTGTGAGTTCGAGGCCAGCCTGGTCTACAAAGCGAGTCCAGGACAGCCAGAGATATTCAGAGAAACCCTGTCTCGAAAAACCAAAAAAAAAAAAA
>CAJQZJ010032031.1:10464152-10475570 GCA_907164525.1 Lophiomys imhausi | reverse complement strand
TACTACAAACATGACTCAGCCAACAATCCCATATGTGCAATTAGTGTCCATACATACTAGCATGACTCAACCAACAATCTCATATGTGCAAAACCCTTTCTATTTATTCTTTGTCTTAGTTAGGGTTTCTATTGTTTTGATGAAACACCATGACCAAAGAGCGAGTTGGGGAGGAAAGAGCTTATTTCAGCTTATACTTCCACATCATAGTCCGCCACTGACGGAAGTCAGGGCAGGAACCTGCAGGCAGGAGCTGATGCAGAGGCCACGGAGGAGTGCTGCTTTCTGGCTTGCTCCCCAAGTCCTGCTCAGCCTGCTTTCTCACCAACCCAGAAATGGCTCCACACACAATGGGCTGAGCCCTTCCCTCATCAGTCACTAATAAGAAGATGCCCTACAGGCTTGCCTACAGCCAAAACTTATTGAGGCATTTTCTCAATTGAGGCTCCCTCCTCTCCAGTGTTTCTAGCCTGTGTTAAGTTGACATAAATTAGCCAGTACATTCCTCTTATTTTTACATCTTTTTTTCATAATGTTACACAAAGGTAAATTTTAGGGACAATGAGACACACAATGCACAGTGTTTCCATCTATAGCCACAGCCCTCTTCCAGGAAGACAAAGGACCTTGCCTTTGCTCCACAAGGTTCCCTCATGTCCCACCCCGAGGTTACAAATATTCTGCTTTTCATCACAGAACATGGATGTTATATGTTCTTGAACTTTACTGAATGAAATCATCTATGTATTCTTTGTTTTATCTTTCTTGGTTCAACATAATGTTTCAGTTTCTTTTTTGCTTGAGATTCTTCTGCATTGCTCTGTGTATCTTATTCTTTTTTTTTTTAAGACAGGGTTTCTCTGTGTATCCCTGGCTGTCCTGGATTAGCTTTGTAGATCAGACTGGCCTTGATCTCACAGAGAGCCACCTGCCCCTGCCTCCTGAGTGCTGGGATTAAAGGCATGTGCCACCATGCCCAGCCTATATTTATTCTTAAAGTCAACTTTATTAAGGTTTGATTTATATAAAATACAATACACTTCCCATTTAAGAGTACAGTCAATGAGTTTAGATAAAATTATACATTCTGTACATATCCTAGGGTAACTGTAAACCCTGGAAAAAAAAACTGGACCATTGCCAGGGTTGGGGCTAAGGGTGCAACAGAGAAGGGAATAGCAGGGTACAATTGATCTGATAGGGGATAAAGGAAAACGGGGGTTTCTAATTAGTGAGGAAGAGGGAGATATATAGGAAGATGAGAGAAGGGTAAAATAACAGTAAGGAAATCTGAAAAAGTCATCGGGAATCATACTATAACTATGCCCTAAAAAATCTTTATAATACATGTGAGTCTGTGTGTAAAGACACATATAGAGATTAAATGGAATGTGCTCATCTGGGCTGACAATGATCCCTCCAAGAGCAAAAGACTACCTAACAAAAACCCAACACCAGGCAAGAGAAGCCCTCTTTTGAGCTGTTGATCAGGGGTTGTCCAAGAGACTCCCAAAACATTACAGGCTCCTGCCTTTGGTTACCCCAGAGGTGGAAGGTAAGTTTCTATAGCATGCACTTCACACACAGGACCCGGGGGCCCTGACACCATGCACTTCAGACACAGGGCCCAGAGGTCCCTGAGCTGGAACTTATTTGAAAGTGTTCTCCCTAAGGACTAGTTTTTATGGTAATAGAAGACACTGTGCAAACTTCCAAAGTAGGGAAGCAATCGATAATGCTACTCAGCTATGCTGCATATGAACCACAACAACCAGTATGGGACAATAATCCTAAAGGTAGTAGTGGCATATACCTTGGCAGTAACCAATAGAACTGTAGTTGGACTTAAGATATACTGAACAAGAGAGAAATCATGACTGCTATTGGAAAACCAGCCAATTATCCAGAGCTAGTAAAGGCATGGATCTTGGAGAATCTGCAACTAAACCAGTATAATCCCCAGCTATACTCTAAATATTTGTTCTCATACCCACAGATAAGTGTAGTTCTCACCCCTCATTAAGGAAACTTCCCTTTGGAACACACAGAGACCATTACAGAACAATGGATACATCTACAATACAACTCTCACACATAAGGCTTGGGGATGATTGAAGAGGGGATGGAAAGACTGGCAGAGCTGGGGGACCAAGGAATTTGTTGTGAGATTGTGTCTTCTATGAATGTGGGAAGCTACACCCATAAAGTCTCACAACATGACTGCCTAAACATGAGCTGAACAACATTATGCCACTGCAGTCGCAGGCCCTACAGTACAGAGCACATCTCTACTACCTGAAAAACGCCCAGGCCTTTCTGAGGATCATAGATGGCAGCAGAGGCAGTCTGACCACTAAGTTTGAGGCCAGCCTCATAACAAGTTGCAGGCTAACCATGCCTACATGGTGATACACTTCCTCAAACAAACAAAAAAATCCATGGGTCTCTTTGATCCCTCTCTGGTTTAAGAGGCTAGCTTTTCTTTCTCTCCTCTTCTGGATCCCACAAATTTTCACTCCCTACTTCCTACTCCTACTCCTTTAACAACGGGATCCCTAGCAGTGTCTTGGGTGCAAAGAAGGCTTTTGAAAAAGGCAAGAAAACCTGTTTTCTTCACGTAGCTGCTTCATTCAAGCCTACCTCAGAAACGTCTCACATCAAGGCAGTCTAAAGGGCTGGCTCCTTCCTGGTATAAGGAGAGGAGAGTTGAGAGAACACATCGATAATCCGTTTGAGAATGATTTACCCACATTTTAAGCATGGAAGACTGCTTAATTCTCTTTATGATTGTTTTATAGATTTGATTTTCAAGTGATACACTCTATGTCCTTCTTTTTTTTTTTTTTTTTGGTTTTTCGAGACAGGGTTTCTCTGTGTAACAGCCCTGGCTGTCCTGGACTTGATTTGTAGACCAGGCTGGCCTCGAACTCACAGAGATCCGCCTGCCTCTGCCTCCCAAGTGCTGGGATTAAAGGCGTGCGCCACCACGCCCGGCTTCCTTCTATGTCCTTCTTATTAAACTAAACCTGGGAAGGAGCCTGAACAGCTTTTAGAGAACACTGTGCGCTAATTTCTTTTTACCATTGTCTTAGTTAGGGTTTCTACTGCTGTGATAAGACACCTTGACCAAAAGCAACTTGGGCAAGTGTTTTGGAGCCAAAGTGACCCAAGACTTCACAGAGACCCTGGTGAAAGAACACAGGGAGCATTAGTTCTGTGTCCTTGTCCAGGAGCAGACCTGGCAAGGTCCAGTCTAGGGCTGGAGCCAGGGTGTGCTGGCCAGTTTTATGTCAATTTGGTATAAGCTAGAATCACTGGAGGGGGAGGACAAAAAAAATGCCTCAGTAAGAGTAGGCTGCAGAAAGACCCATAGAGTATTTTCTTAATTAGTGATCAATGGGGGAGGGCCCGGTCCATTGTGCTGGTGTCATCCCCGGACTGGCAGTTGTTCCTGGGTTCTATAAGAAAGCAGGCTGAGAAAGCCATGGGGAGCAAGGCAGCAAGCAGCACTCCTCCATGGCCTCTGCATCAGCTCCTGCCTCCAGGTTCCTGCCCTGACTTCCTTCAATGAACAATGATACGGAAGTGTAAGCCAAACAAACTCTTTTCTTCCCCAACTTGGTTTTTGATCCTGGTGTTTCTTCACAGCAATAGAAACCCTAACTAAAGATATTGAGCCTCGAAGGAGTTAAGGCCGAAGTTCCTAGGAAACTGGCTTTGTCTCTGAAAGGCTGTGGTTACTAGTGCCGAGGCAGCTGTGTGTGAGGTACCCTGTGTTCTCTTTGTCTGATTTAGCTTGCCGCTGACACTGGCCCATCTTCTCTTTGCAAACAGTACATAAGTGGCTATACTTCTTAATGGACTTGCTTGGCATAAATCATCAGCTTACACAAGTCCTCCCAGTCCCAGCTATTGTTTTTGTCTTCTTTATTTCTCATCCTCGGTTCTTCCACTAGACACCTCACCATTCATGACTCTCATTCCTCCAGGCTTGGTTAGGGAAGAAAGGACTTATTTCATCTTTCAGTCTCAGGTTGCAACATAATATGCCACTGAGGGACATCAAGGGCAGGGAGCTAGAGGCAAGAACCAAAGCAGAAACCACAGAAGAGTGGTCTTGCTTGCTCTTCATGGTCTCAACTTGCTCTCTTATATAACTCAAGAACACTTGCCCAAGGCCACATCCACTGTGGGCTGTGAGTTGGACCCTCTCACATCAATCATCAATTAAAAAAAAAAAAAAAAAGAGCAGCAGACTTGCCTATAGGCAATCTGGTAGACACCATTTTCTCAACCGAGGCTTCTCATCCCAAATATGCCTAGGTTTATATCACATTGACAAAAACCTAACATCACAACCAGTATGACCTATGAGTGGGTTACTCAGGCTCATTGGGGTTGTAAGGAACAGAGTCCTGATCTCGTGCCACAGTCCCATCATTTACCAGAAGGACGCAGTGCAAGCAGACTCAATAGAGAGGACACTCGGTCTTTGCAAAATTGTCAAGGGCCTTTAAGAGACTCTATGACTCAGAGCAAGTGAGTTCTCATCATTGCCACACCTTTATTTAACAGCATCATCTCCAGTCCATGGTCACTACTTTACTGGCAGCTTGAAGCACGCATAGGACAGATGTAAAGATTTCTACAGCATTGACTAAGAAAAAGTCTGAATTGTAACCTTAAAAATTCCAAATAATGAATAAGAAAAATTCCTAGCACTTGAGAGAATTGCAGCCCGGTAAGGACGAAGACTACATAAGACTTTCTGGCAGATATCCAGTAGCTGGATGTAGAGAAAAGTGAGCCACACACAGCCTAAACCGTTGCCCTAGTCACACTGGCTGAGTTTCCACCAGTTCCTGACAATGATCTTGGTTGGGATCTAGCGTGAGGAAGTACCCTGGCCAGTGGCTTAAAGGCTAACGCTGGAGTGAGCAGTTGTTCTGATGGTTCTAGCTCTGGTGTGGCCTTCGGAAAGCAACTGTACCTCTCAACGTTTTGTCATCTACATGAAATTTGGATACTAACTGGACCTACCTCATAAAGCTGTTGTAAGGATTCAGTGAGGTGTGAAATCACTATCACAACTTTATTGCTTATGGTTTCGACTTGCTCTGGGCATGTGCTTGCACCTAGGTTGTGTTGACCGTCGTCTCCCTCTCTCTCCGAGTGCCCTGTGCCTTGATTTCACTTGCTGAATGTCCTTGCATGTCTCACATTTAAACACCTGTGGGACATAGAATCCATGTAATCTCCTGGGGAATGTTGTCACAAGGAGGCAGAAACACCCAGTTAGACCCTACCATTGCTCCACTCCTTTGGATAAGTCAAGGGGGAAATATTCCTTCCCAATGAAACAAAGACTCAGGATGTTTAACAAAAGGAAACTTTAATGCAAAAGGAAGGAAGAGGAAGTGGAGAGATGGCTCCATGGTTAAGCGCATAGCTCTTGCAGGACCCAGGTTCAGTTTCCCGAATCCACATGGCAGCTCACAACTGTCTCTACCTCCAGTTTCAGTGGTGCAGATGTACATGCAGGCAAAACACACACGTACATATAAACAAACACTTTGGAAAGAAAGAAATGGGAAGAAGTAAAATCAAGAGCCTGAATGGGAAAACCTATGTTATATTTAGGAGAAAGCCATTTATCCACACTAAAGGAAATTGAGGGATGCATTTTAGACTGACTTGAAGAGTACTGCTTAAGATCCCAAGATCTGCCAAACTCTTAGACCTGTCTAAGAAGAACTGGCAATGTAACCATGACAGTGTCAGATCCAACTGGATCTGGGCTTGTGGCTGGGCCCATGAACTATGCTTCCTTGTCTCCCCCAAAGAACCAAAGGAGTGGAACAACGATGGAGTCGAACTGGATGATGTTTCTGCCTCTCCATGACAACATTCCCCAACAGATTACATTGTTCTGTGTTCCTCATAGAATAATGAGCACAAAGGTATCTGTGTTTATTACTTGTTAACCTTTAATTTTTCTATTTTTGTGTGGCTAATGTTTAAGTTGCAAGCTTTTTTTTTCAAGACAGGGTTTCTTTGTATAACAGCCCTGGATGTCCTGAAACTATCTTTGTAGAGCAGGCTAGTCTGGAACTCAGAGAGATCCGTCTGCCTCTGCCTCCTTAGTGCTGGGATTAAAGGCATGCACCACCATGCCCAACATAGGTTGTATACTTTTTAAATTAATTTTTATAAACTTTTATATTAAAAACATTATGAAGGAGCTGGACAGATGTCTCAGTGGTTCAGTGTATCTGCTTTTCCAGAGGACCCTAGTTGAGTTCCCAGCACCCAAGCCATGCAGCTCTCAGTCACCTGGAACTCCATTCTAGGAGGAACCAATGCCTTCTTCTGGCCACTATGGGCAAAACTCACGTGCACACACCCACACGCAGAAACACACACGTACACATACATTTTAGGTTAACTACCAATTCCATCTCCCTTATGTCACTGTTTACATTTAAAAAAGCATCATAAGCTTAAATTATAATTTTAAAAGAAGAGATGTGGGCATAATACCATATCCTCTACTCCCAATTTCTTAGGAAGGTGATGAAAGAGACTTTGTGTTTGAAGCTAGCCTGGACAACCTAGAGGCTCTCTCTCAAAAACAAAACAAACCAAAGAAACAAACAAAGATAAAAAACAAAAGAAAAAACTGGGCTATACCTCAGTAAGTGAGCATTTGCCTAACATGTGCAAGGCTCTGAGTCAAACTTCAGTATCGCAAACAAACCAATATTTTCCTCTGATTTCAATCAACTTGTACTTTTTGAAGCTACAATAACAGAAGTAAGGTTGTGGTCCAAGAATATGCTGGGCCTGGTGACTCGGGCATGTAGACCTCTTTAGTTGGGAGGCTACGGCAGGAGGACAGCAAGTTTAAGGTCCACATGGGCTACAGAGGCACAAGAACCAAAGACAGATAAATATATTAGAACTTTTTTCCCCAGAAAAACACTGGTGATGGCACACACCTTTAATCCCAGCATGAGGAAGCCAGACACAAGTGGATCTCTGTGAGTTCTGGGCCATCATAGTCTACAGATCGAGTTCCAGGACAGCAAGAGCTATGTGGAGAGACCCTATTTTGAAAACAAACAAGCTAAAAGATTTATTTAGTTTTGCTTATGTATCTGTGTGTCTGCGTGCATGTGTACACATGGTGCAGGTGCCTTGGGGTGGGCAGAAGAGGGTGTTGGATCCCCTGCATCTGAAGTTACAAGCTGTTGTAAGGCATCTGATATGGGTGTTGGTTACTGAACTTGAGTCCTATGAAAGCACTGAGATGTCTCTCAGGAAGAAGCAGGTAGGTATCTTTGAGTTGGATGCCAGCCTGGTCTACACAGTGAGTTCCAGAAATGCCAGGGTTATACAGGGAGACCGTGTCTCAAAAACAAACAAAAACCAATCTTACAATTAGTCTCCTAATATTTTTGAGTGCAAACATCATGATTTACTTAAAATTTTCTCAACAGTTGGCTCTTTTGGTAGTTTTGCAAAGCTATTGCTAGAACTGGGAATGTGCCACTTGCCTGGCATACATGGGATTAAAGGCATGCACCATCACACCCAGCATTTATAAGTTTTTAATGGAGAATATTATAATATTAATCATTATTTGGATTTGAGTAACAAATGTAGCACCTAAATACATGGAAATTGAAAGTAATATATATTAAAAGGCTGATCATCTTAAAGGGTAAAGTAACAAGCCTTCCCTATTTTTATACATTTCTGTACTACATTTTTCAGAAGGAAAAACACATTTTTAAAAGAAATTGTGTTATTTGTGTGTGTGCATGTCTACGCACACTCTTGTGTGAGACTACAGGCAAGTCTGTTCAGCAGTGCTTCTGTGGAGGTCAGCCCATCCCCTCTACACTGTTTCAGATTTTGCCACTGCATTTTATACACTGGGCCAGCTGGCCTGTGAGCTTCCAGGGATTCTCTGGTCGGTCCTCTGTCTTGCCATAGGAACACCAAAATTACAGACACCCATGCTATGCATCTGGCTTCTATGCTGGTTTTAGGAATTTGAACTCAGATTATCATATTTGCATAGAAATGCTTTTACCCACAAAGCCATCTTCCCAGCTTCCTTATTACTGGGTGACAGGGAGCCAGCAAAAATATAGGTAATTTGGTCTCAACCCAGAGTTTACTTGGAGGGTACTATTACCAAACATTTATTTCTTAAAAAATGCACACACTGTCTAAGCAGGTGATGGAACGGCTGTTACCCTGGAGAAAATGCTCACTGGAAGCCTAATGTTCTTACATAATACAATGCATGTTGATTTTATTCAAAAGAAGTCATCAACTGAACATGGTACCTCTCCAAGACTGGAGAGACTGAGGCAAGAGGATCACTATAATTATGAGGCAAGCCTGGGCTACATAGTGTGTTCCAGGCTAGGCTGGGCTGCATAGTAAGACCCTGTCTCAGTAAAACAAAACCAAGCAAGATAAATTACAACATTTATAGACTTTAATCCTTGTCTGCAATATAGCCACAAAATTCAAATTTAGTTAACATAAATTCAGATTCTTGCCTTTTCCAAAGTTCAGAATTTAAGATCTAATTGTGCAAGTTATACTACAAACCTGATATAATATCTACATATTACTAATAGCTTAGTTAACTAGCAAGCCATTTTTAAAACACCTATTTACTAATTTCTTTTAAAAGAGAACTATATATATGGGACATCTATATCACAGGCTTTCCCCTTAAGGCTCAGGGATCTATGTGCAAAAGAGGTAAAAAGATTATAAGGGCCAGAGGTGGTAAATGACTTCAAGAAAATGGCATTTTCCAGATCCACCTATGAACACACAAAGACCATGAAAGTATGCGCAAGACTTGCATAAGTTCATGCCAGATGTTGTACCAGCATAGAAGAGGGACCAATGGGCATGAAGTCCAACGCCCTAGCCAAGAGGCTATTTGAAAGTGATAGCGGCTGGGGAAGATAAATCAGTCTTCTCCAAAGGAGTGACCCTGAGTTTATTTATCACCCATGCTCCAGGATGGGCCCCATGCTCAGGAGTAGTCAGCAAACACAAACTGGACTCCATGTTTTTTTTGTTCATTCTTTTGAGAGAAAAATTATAAAGTCAGGCAGGTAGGAGCTGAGTTGGATGTGAGCTTAGAGGAGCTTGGGCAGGTGAGAGAATATGATCAAAACATATTGTATGGGATTCTGAAAGAACAAAAAATATTATTTAAGAAGAGAACAAGCCATTTAGTACAGGATGACCATCCTACAACCAACAGACTGAAAGGACAGGAACATGGACTTTGTTATGTTAGTGGGACACTTCACCCTAGTGGAGCTGCCATGTAGGCCCCCAGTGCAAAAGGAAGCTCTTAGCCCTCATATGACTGATGAACTTAGGGGGGCAGAGATGTGGGGGAACCCCATATGGGAGGAGGAGGTTAGGTGGGAGAGGGAGTAGTGGGTGGGACTGAGAAAGGTGGAGGGAGGGAGCTGTAAGGAGATGTAACTTGAAGTAATAAATAAACTAATTAAAACAAAAGAGAGAAAAACAGCTATCAGGATGGCTCAGTAGGTAGGAGTGAAACCATACTTTTTAATTATTAAACACTTATTTATTAATAACTATATTCACCCATAACAAATACACTTACTTAACTACTATTCCTATGAATGCCTACAACCCCTAAGACCTACCCACTAAACCTATTGATAACTATTACAACTATTTTCCTAACCTTTTAGAAGGATACAGTCTCTGGGGCAGGTCCTCAGTCGTCAGGAACACAGTCTCTGTGGTAGACCCTTTAAGGAACTTAGCAGTCTTTATTCTGGAATATCATCAGACGTAGGGTAAATTGGCTATGGCAGTCTCACCTTAAATAAGGCTTGAGGCTTTCTCCTCTCTGGGAGACCTCAGCCAACTGTAGGCCAACTTACTTTCTTTGTATCAGCAACTTTGCCGCTCTGCCTCAGTCTTTAAAGCTGGCCACAGTTCCGTTCAGGCCGCTCGCTGTTCGGACAGGTCAAACCCCTCTAGGCAAAAGCTGAGCCACAGGGTTTAGTCCTTGGCCTTTTGCTGTCTTGTTGAGGCTTTCTCTGCTCACCAGCTTCTTTCTGCCTCAGGGAGATCTGGCCATCAATCCACCCCCACTTTCTCCAGCAGAGGATACAAACTACTCGTTGTCCTTTTTAGCGTGAGGAATCGCTAGCATCTGCTCTCTAGCATGGAGCCCCTAGCATGCCCTCTCCGGGCTCATTCACTTGTCCTTAAATAGGATTGCTCCTTGTTTCCCTTGCTTCAGCTTAATTTGGGTTCTGCCCACTTAGCAGCTGAAAACAATGCCAGGTCATAGTCTTTCCTTGTTTCACCTGGCTTCAACCTTGTTTTTCAGTCCACAGAGACTCCCCTTGTTTCACGTGACTTCATCCATAAGCTGATAAGCTAATTGCTCACAGCCAAGTTGATCTTTATGCCCCGGATTAAGAGACTGTATCAGAAACCTAGATATTCACTAAATCTAATTTATAGCAATCTAACGCCCTACAGAGGAGCTCTTGCCTTGCAAGCTGGACAACCTTCCCTAGAACCCATGGGAGAGAAAGAGAAGCAACCCTACATGTTGTTCTCTGATCTTCACGCAAGTGCTGCAGTGGGTGTCCACACATTATTACTAATAATTTTTTTTTAAAGATTTATTTATTATGTATACAGTGTTCTGTCTGCAGGTATATCTGCAGGCCAGAAGAGGGCACCAGATTTCATTATGGATGGTTGTGAGCCACCATGTGGTTGCTGGGAATTGAATTCATGACCTCTGGAAGAGCAGCCAGTGCTCTTAACCGCTGAGCCATCTCTCCAGCCCATAAATTTTTAAAAGATACAAGAACACTGAAAAATCCAGCTGTATTCCAAGTTTTATACACTGGTCAGGGTTGGTAAGTGCTTCAAGATCTGATCATTGAGAACTCACTTTCTTAATGATAAGTTAATACAAAGCTAGAAAAGTCAAAATAATGTGGTCTCACAAACATAAATGTACAATTATATAAAAATGAAGAAAAGACAAAATAATGTGGTATCACAAATATAAACGTAATCATATAAAAATGAAGATCCAGAAGTGCACTCTCACTCCAACGGCCAGTTAAATTTCAAGAGGAGCATGCAGAAAGCTTGTTAGGGAAGAACAGTCTTGTACAAATGGAACAGAGGCCAGATGTCTGCAGGTGAGTAAGTGCGCTGTCCCTGGACTCCCTCCCTGCATCCAGACACCATGAATTCCAGGTGGACCACAGACCTACAGCTCAGGCCATGAATCTCCCGTTTTAAACATTTTTTTTCATTCGTGTGTGTGTGTGTGTGTGTGTGTGTGTGTGTGTGTGTGTGTGTGTG
>CAJQZJ010032031.1:10411510-10460904 GCA_907164525.1 Lophiomys imhausi | reverse complement strand
TGTGTGTGTGTGTGTGTGTGTGTGTGTGTGTGTGTGTGTGTGTGTGTGTGTGTGTTTCTTGCTGCATCTGTTTATCTGGAGAACCCTGACAGCCACAGATCCAGTTTAGCTGCTTATAGAGCAAGGATGTCATTGCATGATTACCAACACTTTCTGTTACAGCTATATAAATATTACAGTACATACACAATTTAGAAGCTTCTCTCTAGAAACTACACAAAGATTGATCACAGAAATTAAGTAACCAAGATTTTGTTTGGGAATTTCTTCTCTAAAGAAGAAAACAGGTTTAGTGGGAAATATCTGTATGTATATAAATATCGAAGAAAACAGGTTTAATGGGAAATATTTGTATGTATATAAATATCCAGTGCTGTCGATCTTGATTGTGCATTACGGTGGAAATCAAGTCTGCATCTAGTTTATACCAAAAATGTAAAAAGAGATGTGGGTAAGAATTAAACCACAAGCAAGCATACCTTTGTTGAATAAATGAAAACATTAACAATTTCTCTGGTGTGCCCCCTCCACCTGGGCAATTATTAGAAATGTTAATTACCTTGCCCCCTTCCAGACCTACTCAATCAGGAACTGCAGGGCTTACCAAGTTCTCCAGGTGAGAGTTAAAATACACAGGAGTGTTAAAAAAATAAATAAAATCTAAAAAAAAATGTATCAAAGTGGGTCTGAGTCAGTTGGTATTTTAAAAAGGGCAATAAAAAGTTCTCACACTATTCCAATTGAAATCCCTCAAGCAGACCAATTACAAAAATTAGGAAAAAATTTATCAGATGGAAGGAAGTGGTATTCATTCATTCAGAGAATGAAAAGATGGGATAAGGCTGTGATGTATAGTTGCCCCGGGATGGCCAAGCAGGACAAGGCCCTGCAAGGTCCAGTTCAGAATGGAAAAGCCAGCCACCGGGTATCTGGCTGGAAAAGGACGGTGTGCTAGACTAGGAGAACAAGGGAAAATATATAGGGGACAAAGCTGAGAGGAAACTCATGACAGAGAGCAAGCAGGACCTGATGAGACCCGAGACTGGAAAGGCAAGGTGCCTAGTATGAAAAGTCAACTACCGGCCACCAAAAGCGGGCAGAGGCAGCTAGCTGCAAAACCACTAGCAAGAGAAGCCATTAACTGAGTCACAGAACCTAGATCCAAAACTGGGGAGGGGTGGTAAATTAGCCAAAGTGCCTCCTAGAAAAAACTGGTGTTTGAAACTGGCACTCGAGACGTTACATGATTTCTGTATCCAGCTAGAAAGTTACACTTCTTCTCTTTGTTGCACTGGTCCTCATCTAATTGCAGAGGGACCAGAGACAACTTGTGCTGAAGGAATAAGGCAGGATTATGTGGGACAGATCATTTCTGGCCCCGGTAATGGCTGCTCCTCATGATGTATACTTGAAGGTGAGGTTAAGTGGTAGGAAGGGTAAGAGAGGGAGTTTTAAAGGAAAGAAAAATTAAGTATTGGCATTAGGATAGACTGGGATTATTATTACCTGAAAAAAGCAAACATAATTCAGAATAGGACTATCACCAGAGAAGCTATGGGTACAAAGAATGAGAAAATATGTATGTTCAGAGACAGAAAACTATAACCAAAATGTTACAATGAATTTCTTTGGGTTGAGGAAATTTTCTTACTTTTGTTTAATTAAAAAAAAATAACACTATATTAGCAGGGTGTGGTGGTGAATGTCTTTAATCCCAGCACTCTGGAGGCAGAGGCAGGTGGATCTCTATGAGTTCAAGGTCAGCCTGGTCTACTAAGCAAGTCCAGGACAGCCAGGGCTACATAGAGAAACCCTGTCTCAAAAACAAAAAACAAAAACCCACTATACTTAGTTCAAGAAACAGCAGACGTTGTGGTTTAAAGGCCTTTGAGATGACTTTTGAAGGTCATTGGTTTGGGCAGATAAAGGAAGCATGAGAGTGTCAGTCAACTTAGGAAGCCGAGGCACAGAGAGTATTTGTAAACTGGACTGAGTGTCATAGAGCTGGTCCTGTAGTTGGGCACTTCTGTATACAAGCAAACATCTGTGCATGCTGACTTCAGGAATTGAGGTTTTCTGCTAACAGACATGCAGACAATCCAGAAAAAACTGACCAGCGTGGCCTCAGGAAGAGGGGACAGTGAAGAGAGGCCCTGGATCAAAGGAGGCTCTTGGAGTGGAAACATCCCAAATGTGGCTCTTCAATTTGGGGCTCCTTGCTTAACACAATTCAGTCTGCTGTTTTATCCCATGCTGCCTGAGCTGGCATCTTTCCTTTTGCTCTGGGGGTTGTATATTGCTTCTTCTCCCCTTAACAGCATTCTCACAGCTGTCTCATTTAAAAGTGATTGACCAAGATCACTATTTGCTACCCACTGGGCAATACCATAGAAGATGACTACTTTTGGGTTCAGCGAGCTGGGGCTGGAAGCAGAGTGCGTACTAGAGAACAGGGCTGAGAACAGAAAGGTGCAAAGGTCAGAAGACACAAGAGGAAGAGGAAGCGGAGAGACCAACCTTCTACCAAAGGGATATCTGTATTTGGTTGCTGCTATAATCTACATGGTCCCTAAAATTCATGTTTTGAAAACTTACACACCAAATCAGCAGACACCAATGAAGCAGGGCCTTCAGGCAAAAGCCTCAGGAATGAACTAATGGTCAGTATAGAAAGAGCACTGAGAGTGGCTTTGAGGCCTTTCTTGCTTGGTCTTTTTTTTTTTTTGAAGGGCAGGCAATACTGGGAGGTGAATGTAGAGCTTTGTGCATGCCAGCCAAGTACTGTCCCTCTGAGCCAGTTTTGACCATGCTGAGATGTAGCAAGTGGGCTCTTACTTGAGAGCCAGTGCCTTGATTTTGGACTTTCGGGTCTCTAGAACTACAAAAGAACTTCCGTACTTTATAAGTTACTCAGCCTCAGGGATTCTGGCACGCCACCATAGAACAGACTAAGCCAGATGTCAGCACAGATAAGAACAGACTCCATGAAGCTCAGCAGTAAGATCTTCCATTAACTGGCCCTTGATATAGCTAAAAACTGTCACTCAGGGAATGTCCTTGTGCAAACCACTCTGGGCCCATGTTGGGTCCTGAGTGCTTATAGATACTTTTTGTTGCTGGAAACCAACAAGGATTTAACTTTTTTTTTTAAGGTGATTTTTTTTTTCCCCTGAGACAGGATTTCTGTGTAACCTTGCTTGTCCTGGACCTGCTTTGTAGACCAGGATGGCCTTGAACTCAGAGAAATATGCCTGTCTCTGCCTCCCGAGTGCTGGGATTAAGGCATGTGCCACCAAGCCTGGCTCTGAAATAATTTTTAAAAATGATTCTTTGAGTAGCTAAATTACCAATTTGAGAAATAAGAAAAACATGTTTCTGGCTCTGGGCAGTTCGCCTTTTGAGATTCTTAAAGATAGGAAGGCATTAATTACTCTTTTCATGGACAAAATAGTTACTATTGCAGATTTAATCACAAGTACTACACAGTAAACCCTAAAGCATATTAGTGATTTGCTTTATCCATTCTAATAGACACCCATGGCATCTATTCTGTAGTACAGATGCTAAAAACCAGCAAGATGGGCTTTCAGTGCAGGATTATGAGCAATGATGCTATTTGTAGTAACCTAACCTCAGACAGGATGGCTTAGAGGCACACAGACCTCCTAACTTCTAATTCCCCCTTTCGCAGCTAGACTCATCATCTGGAATCGGTCCTTCTGCCTCTACTGCCGTCCACTAGCTTTCTTACAAGCCCATCACTTTCACATCAGATTGAGTTTTAGAGAGTTCAATGCTGTTATGGTCTCCTTCCATCAAGTTGCCCAAGGTTTCCTATTTTTCATTATTGTTGTTATCTGGTTTTCCCAAATAAAGTGAATTGCTAGATAGGCATGTGGCTCACACAAATCACAGGCAGACATCGGTAGCTACAAAGGGTGGTGAAAAGCAGGCAAAAAAAAATATGAAACACTAGACGTCCTTTCATGTTAGCATTTTATTTAATCCAGTACAAGCACCATGCTTACCAAAAGACTCCAAAATAAACATGCAGTATGAAGTAGCAGAGACTGAAACCACAGCTTAAGAAGTAATGCCAGTTGTTGATTTTCTTAAACAATGACAAAGAACTGTTAAAATCCACAAGACTAAATCACCAATGTTTCAAGGCTCCTGAATGAGATTATATTGGACTATCAAAATCAGTGGGGCTTGCCCTGGCATGTTAGTGATCTCAAACAATATTCAAGTAATTATAGTCCAAAAAGCGAGAAATTGTTTCTATCACAAGCTTAATGTAATTGTCTTAAGATTACAGGAATACGATCACTGATCTGAAATGTCAAATGGCCTAACAAGAAACATTCACTTTGGAACCATTAACATGAAGAGGCTGAGGGGATTATTTACATTCTTCCAGAAATACAAAATAAGATTCATTCTGAAATGTTCACAACATTTCTTCACATAAGTTGTAAAGGCTCAAACTTTATGGATTCCAGTATTATCAGTCTACAGAACAGATAAGGAGTGCAGCCATATTAAATCTCAATGGAATTGATCGAATATAAGTTACTCTCTACTTCCCAAATATTGGCATTTCAACTCTTATGAAAATATCTATTCACTAGTCCACATACAGATTAATGCCGTCACTTAAGTTTTACAAGTGTCCAAACATTTCTCATGTGCACCTTCCTTAGTTTCTACCTAGGTGGGAAAAGAGCCAAGTTTAACTTGGCAATAAACTCCTCTAACTGGGAACCATTAGTGAAAGTGCCAGAACAGGGTACAGTTTATGGCTAAATTTGGCTCCTGAAAATAGGAGACAAAAAGGGAGGGAAATGGTAACACACATTTTGTTACAAATTATTTAGTAGTGACAAACAATCTAGCAACACTTCTCACAGGAGGGAATGCTTCTGTCACAGGAGAGAATGTTTAACTGCAGTAGGCTCCAGCAAACTCCTCAGATAGACAATTCAAACATAGTTTAGAAGTCAATTAAACAAAACAGTCAACTAGCTTTTTTCCTAACATAATTGCTTCGATATCAGAACAAAGTGATTACTGTTCAAAACTCAGACATTTTGGAATTTCAGCACAGGAACCAGAGAATACCTTTCTTCCTGTTACTTATGTTGTCATAAAAACTGTATTACATATATTTTGTGATTCTTAATTGGTTCTGACATTAGATGCTATGCAATACTTGGGTAATTGGAAATTTCCAAATCAATGCTGACTTAAAAAAACAAAAGAGTTTCCTGTAAAGAGTGGCTTCCAAAAAGGAAAGATTAAGATTTAAGGCTGAGTAGGAATGGTTGTTCCGGAAAGACACGGAGTGTAAAAACCTGGAATTATGAAGTCTAGACATACTCTTTATGGAAAGGCAGAAAAAGAATTAAGAAAAATACTTTAAAAGTTTGTAAATTTTAGCTAAAGGGAAACTTACATAAATATTTGAGGGGTACTCTAGGACACAGGACTTACAAAGCTGTCTAAGGACAGACAGAATGATGGCCCACTTCAATGTGCTGCCTTACAGAAGGCACACTTATTGGTATGAGTCAGACACAGTTAAACAATCTGCTCACCACCGCTGTGCTGCAGAACTGGAGACTAGGAGTCCTGGGTATGGCAGGTCAGTGCCATCGACCTGATGGAAGACTTTGAAATTTCAAAATCGAAGTCAAATATGCTAGTCAAAGTAAAGAACCACATTAAACATGTACACTCTTGGAGTGCTACTTATACAACCAGGTGAACCGAAACCTTATTTGCCTCATTCAAAAACATTAAAGTCACTATCTACTTGGCTCTCCTTTGCATTTCTGTAGGATTATAAACAAGTTATTCTCTAGCCCATACCAAATACCTGTATAATAAACCCTTACAGCTCTTGGACGAAGTTTTCTTGCTCTCTGGACACTGATGTAAAGGAACTTTTCCATTCATGAACCAACACAAACACCTCCTCTAGCACTTGCAATTGCTTCCTGACATATAGACTAGTGAACACGCAGTTAGGAATACAACACACTATTCCACTGTGAAAATTCCAACTATCTTTCCTCTGGTAAAACTGGCACAGGGCCCTAAACAGGACAAATACTATGCAATGAACACATGCCAACATAAAGAGCCTTTGCTAGGTTTTTTTTCTTTTTTCTTTTCTTTCTTCCCTTTTTCTTTCTTTGTGTGTGTGTGTTTGTGGTGGTGGTAGGATGTTTTCAGACAGTGTTTCTCTGTGTAATAGCCCTGGCTGTCCTGAAACTCACTCTGCAGACCAGGCTGGCCTCGAACTCAGATCCACCTGTCTCTGCCTCCTGAGTGCTGGGATTAAAGGCATGCAGCCACCACTGCCCAACTCAAAATGACTACCTTCTTAATATAAGAATTTTGTCAGCCTCTACAATCTCTCTACTTTCCTCTTTAAATCAAATTACTATTCAGCAGTTTCTTACATGTTTTCTTAAGAGTAACATAACGATTGCAAGATTAGAAGTCTTGCTTCCTGATGATGATGTCATCACCTAACATGACTGGCTTAGTCCATATTAGAATTTCTTCTGACATTTAGGATAAAAGGTATGGCATCTAATGATGTATTGTTATTAACTATGACCAAAGTTTTAAATAATGCTTACATATGGCACTAACTAATAGCAAATATACCCCAAATCATATCTCTCACCTTCCATATATTCATAACTTTGGGCAGATAGTTGGAATTTTAAAAATAACAAGTTGATTTTAATATAAACGTCAGTAATACATATTAGAAAATTGTTTTACTTGAACCCTTTAAAAAAGTATTAATTTCACCAAATCTAGAATACCGGCAGTGTAGAAGTCTTCAGCTAACACTAAAGCTGACAAATCAAAGGCACAGTATTAGCATATTTAGAACAGTGCTCACAAGACATCAGGAGGTGCTTTATAGTGTTACCAAACTACGTCCCAAGCTCCCTATTAGTGACAGCTAGGAACGAAGTCCTTGATTATAAAACTCACCAGTTTCTAAAACTAGGATGTTCTTTTCCATAAAAAGAAAACATAATGATCGTAACTCCACCCTAAAACTGAACTCCCAGACCTTAAGAAAAAGTGACTGATATAGTTTTACACTTGATTAAAAAGATACCGGAGGCCGGGCGGTGGTGGCGCACGCCTTTAATCCCAGCACTTGGGAGGCAGAGGTAGGCGGATCTTTGTGAGTTCGAGGCCAGCCTGGTCTACAAAGTGAGTCCAGGACAGCCAAGGATACACAGAGAAACCCTGTTTCGAAAAACCAAAAAAAAAAAAAAAAAAAAGATACCGGAAACCAAGAGAGAATGAAAACTGATGAAAAGTGCCACAGAGGTTCTACTAAATCACTATGCATGGCTCACAATTGGTCACCTAAGACTTTAGCCCCAAATGAAGCTCAATGACATGACAAGTTCTAAATGCTACTTGCACTTATAAACTGCCAGTACCCAGTAGTGGCCAAAGGAGGAACTGCTGTCTCCGACAGCCCAAAACCCACCTTCCAATAGTGTCTGCTAACAGTAACAAATTCTGAATCATAAATTATAGAAATCAGTCACAAGGGTGTAGTCCACCTAACAATGACAGATACAAAGAAACACTTCCCAAAGTTTCATTACTATGAAGATGATCTCCCCTTTGTTCAAACTGCACAAACGAATTTTTCTTTACTGCATAAAACAAACTGTAAGTAACAGTGCATTTTTAGGCATAAATATTTATGTCTGGTTCCAGTATGGTCAGGTTAATACATAAATACTTTAGAAACACAGAAGTTCACATTAGTGGAAAAATCCAAGTTTCTCACGTAACCATTCTTCAGTTAGGTCTTCAGTGTTTCTTATCTCAAATACCTAAAGAAGGAAAGGACAAACAAACTGAAGTCATATTCTACCACTCAACAAAAAATAAATAAATAAATAAAAAAGGGAAAAAAAAAGTCCCTGCATTACATCGACCATTAAGTACCACATTCTGACCTAGGTGGTGGTAGTGGTGGTGGTCAACACCCCAGAAGCAGAGACTGGAGGGTCTCTTGAGTTCAGAGTCAGCCTAGTTTACAGAACATTCCAGGAAAGCCAGGGCTACACAGAGGAAAAAAAATCCAAACAACAACAAAAAAACGCACCCATATTCTATTGCCTTCATATTGGTCATGACTTAATCTTCGTAAATTAGATGTACCTTTTCGGCAGTATTATACTTCTTTTAAGTATTAAATACTTATGTTATCAAAAGTATAGCAATCAAGATGACATAAAACCTAGGCTCTTTTAAAACCAAATTCTAAATAACACATACATACTAAAAGAGCAATTCTGTAACCCTTGCCCATTAGAAAAGACAGCCAAGCATATAAATCTGAAATCAATCTAGACAGGTGCTGGAGAAACGTAAGGCCAATCTTGTACAGTTTCAGAATCGGATGCTAACTGCAGCTGTGAACTCATTTGATAAGGCTACACTGGTGCCCACAGCTGCAGTTCTCCGGCTGGAATCTGAATTCACAGGCCAGAAACCACAAGGGCTAGAGTGAGATGAGGTGTTACAGCAAACAGATGGGATCTGGGGCCACGTGGAAGTCTGCCTGAGTCTTAGCTCTCGCTAATGCACAACCCCGAGCAAGTCATCTTCTGAACCTGCTTTTCTTTATTTTTACTTTAAAAATTACCCTTGTATTTGTGTGTGTGTACGTGTGTTCTCAGGCAAGCACACATGCACATGAGCCACAGTAGGAGTGTGGGGGTTAGAGGACAACTTGCAGGAGTTGGTTCTCTGCTTCTAGGATGTGTGCCTTAGGATAGAACTGAGATTGTGTGGCTTGGTGATAAGTCCCATTACCCAGTGAGCTATCTCACGGGATCCTGAATCTGTTAAATTATTTATAGAAATCTGACCATCAATCTCAACACCTGTACAGAATGAGATTACAGAAGTTATAAAAGTAATATATAAATTGTAACATCAAATCTAATATGTTAGGCTTAGCAGTCACCATGATTTTCCCCCCTTTGGAGATAATCTCATTATGTGGCCCACAGTGGCCTTCAACTCATGATCCTCCTGCCTCAGCTTTTCCAGTACTGGGTTTACAAGCATGCACCACCATGCATGGTTACAATGGCTGTTCTAGAGTTGCTCACATTTTGAAAAGTTATTTTTTTCTAATCAAATTGTTTTAAACAAACATTTTGGTTCAAAATTACTATCGTTCTCTTTCCTACGAATAAATACAAAGCTTCCCTAATGTAGCACATTACTCCTCACAGCTTCAGCTCAGGGATTTGTTATCAGGCTGCTTGGCTATCTATTGAGTTGTCCCCTGAAGGGAAATATCACTGAACATGTCCAACACAAACACTACCTTGGTTAGCTCAGCTGTGTGGACCAGCTTGTTCTTACTCCCGGCATACATCATCTGTTGTTCAGGCTTGCACCCTGGAAGACAGGAGCACAGGAACAAAGGGTAGCTTTTGAAAGGTAACACTTTCTATTACTCTGATCTTCCACAAGCATCTATCAGATCACCAAAAGTGGTTCTAGGTCTCATGCGTCCTGATTTTCAGAGTCTTGACAAACACTTAAAAACTTTCTTCAGCACTATTTTAATTTTGATAGTACAAGGTCCATCTTCAAGATTACAGACGTATCACTGGTAACTATTTTTAAAAAGATAAACATCAGCATATTACCATGGTCACACAAAGATCACATACTAAAGATTAAAATAGATACTTCTGATTCAAAAAGATTCCATTGTATTTAGAATCATTAGAATGTAGGATTTAACTCAACAATTACCCTTCTAGGAATTAACCAGCCAAGGGTAAGTACATCTCAAGAGACAATGCTTTACAATACCTGCTCTCTAGGGGTGTATACAGGTATGTGTGCAAGTACACATAAACTGACCTCAATTTAGGTTATTCAACAATTTCATCTTTATGATAGTTAAAATATGTCTAGCAAAAGATGATTCAATTAGATCAAAGCCACGTTATTAAAGAAACCGACTTACCAACGGGACTGGAGAAAATAAAGCAGAGAGGATAAGAAACTCTTCCATCATCATGTTGATATTTATAACTATACACAATGAAGGTTTTTCTCAAGTTAAAGAAACTAAAGCCACTGTTCTAGGACAGGCAATTATCAGCACCTGGAGCTAGTGAATGGCATTACTCATTTAATAACACACTTTTGATATAATTCGACAAAACAGGCCCCAAAGGAAAAGCATAAAATCATGCAGCCTCTCAAAAAGAAATTTGTTAAAAGTACAGATTTAATGTGGACTTTTTCCGTTCTCAATTTTTACTGTATGCACATTAGAATAAAGAGAATTGTTTTTTTAATCCAATTAGGGTGTCAGCTTTCATATTTTTTGTCTAATACATGCATACATGTTTTAACTTAGCTGTGGCCAGGATGAGAAAGTGCTCTTTTAAGACATGTTTCTGTTCTCTCATTGACTTCTTAGCATAGTAAAATGGGTTTCACATAGACACTTACTTCTTTGCTCATACCCAACACTCCACACCCCTGACTGTTCCCTCCCTTCTCTCAAACACTCCCCTGCATTCTGTTTTCATGCCATATAAAATATATCTTTTGAAAGTTTAACAAACAGTTCATAAATAAAATCCTGATGACTAACAAAAACCTTCCCAAACCACTTAGAAAAGGATATCGAGGTTGCCGCTCAGGTAGTTCATCTTTAAGTTCATCTGGAGAGATGCCCTGGTACCACAGAGAAATGAAGTTTTGAAGCACATCCTTACCTAAAGGCCCACTGAGCACCCATTCTGCTAAGAGCTTGAGTTCATTATCCCATTACCAAATGACTTCTATTCATTCACACAACATGGGGCTGAAGGATAGTGTTCCTTCTATGTTTATGTTCCAAGTGTCAGGGAATACTGACTGACTGAGTGACATGAGCAACACCTCAGGAGGAACAGCAATTCTACTCTGCTGCATATTCAAGTGGCCGGCTTCAGGGTCTATCACTCTGTGAGCAGCTCATAAGTTATAAAGCTGGCTCATCTTTATTAGAATTCTAACTCCTACTTACCACACTGGATCTCATTAATGCTCTTAAGGAAGGCAGTTAAATCAGCAAGACAATGTGGAAGCAATAATTAGCCCATGCTTTTCATGCATAATTAGTATGTATTTAAGAAGGTCCAGAACTTGTTTTAGTACATGTAACTAACATAGCATTGTTTGGACAACAAAAATTACTGAACTATAAAAATTGTATTTAGCTCATTGAACAAACCTTAAGTTCCTCATCCAGTACCACCAGGCGTTTATCCTTGTCAATCTTCACTACAATGAAAATACAATATAAGTAAAGTGTGATTCTAGTGTGACCTTGGCAACCCAACCCATGTGGCCTTAGTCTACGTGAGGGAGGGGAGCACCTGGAACTAAGGTATCAAGAAGCATAGCATAAAACATATTTAAGTATCAGCTTTTATATTCAGATATAATTCCTACAGTGTAGCTAACTTGCTTATTTAGACTCTTAACTCCTCACATGTACTGCAAATATGGAGAACTTCATAACCGCAATGCAACTTTCTAAATAAAAAGAAGCTTGGAAGGATAACTGACTGAGATTGGTCTATGTGCAACATGGTTAGAACTGCAAAACAGAAGCTCAGCAGGGTCAGGAGAGAGAAATCCCAAGACCCTCAGCTTCTCTGATATCACAGTTTCATGGCAATGTAGTCATTATTCTGAGAAAGTGAGTTACCGATTCGACCTTTGTTCAAATATATTCAAATATAAGTGACACAACTCAAACCCAAACCAAAGTAAACTTGGGCCCCTTAAGCCTTTACTCTTTTCTGCCTATCTGAAGAGTCAACTATGTTTGGATTTGCACTAAATTCACACCAAATCCTGAGGACACACAATGTGACTTCAAACAGCCTCATCTTTGGTGATAAATAGCACTGTTACACATTTTCCCACATGATAGCATTTATTTGTAACAGACCCACAATTCATAAGGTGTCACCGCATGACTTAATTCACCCCCGCCTGATGCATCCCCGTTATGCAAAGCCTACAGTCTTCACATCTTCATTCCTCAACCTCTTTCTTCTTTCTAAATCATTGCCCAGAGTATTACCTATGTAAACAAGTAAAGCGCCCTCCCAGTTCAGTAATGAATTGGCATAAGGCCCAATGCTGAGCTTTACCATTTACGTGTGGGCAAATGTTTGGTCTGGACTCTTTCTGTCCCCCTGAGAAGAATAAAGATCCATGGGTTACTACAAACGGGAACCCTCATTCCTCAAGTGACCAAGACAATCGGCTTCTCTGGAGCTGTGTAGGCAGCTGACACACGGGATTATCCACGGCAACAGCATGAGCAGTTTCCTTACTTGCAGTGGCAAGTGCAGCAACTCGAAGCACCGTTACTTTCCAAAGGCATGGCACACTCAAAGGAACTTTAAGAGAAAACAAACTGAGATCATATAGTTTTGAGGCAACTTTAGCTTACTTATAATGGCAGCATTGTGGGTTTCTTTTCGAAAACGAAACTCTCTCAGCTTTTCCACTAAATCTTCAGCAACATCACAAACCACCAAAGACTCGCTCTACAAGAGAAGAGGGGGCACATACAGTTAAAATGCTCTAACTTCAGTATCTGTGCACGTTAAAGACCTTTCCAATCTACCAGCCTTGGATCTACATGGTTCAGTCACACCTCTGCCCAGCTCTAATCAAAGCTTCACTTTCAATTTCTCTTTAGCTGTTAGTATTTAAAAAACCACGGATATCCTAAGAAGCAATTCGTTACAAGTGGAGAGGAAGGGAGGAAATGTGGAAGTCAAGGGCTGTCCTTTTGCATCAGATGAGCAAGCATGGTATTTTACACTGTGTGGCAAGAAAGGGAAAATCATTTTATGGTTCTGGAGCTTCACAATTATGGAGAAAACAAAAACCGTAACAGTAAAAAGTGAACAATTTATAGCTTAGTTGACTACAGAAGACATAAAATTGTCTATTAAGAAAAAAAAATGTACAAAAATAGCCAGTTGGGGTAGTGTTACGCATTCTAAATGTTAATTAATTGGTCCTGCTTGCTGTCTGTTACTTACATTGACTCTGATTGGTTAAATAAAATGCTGAGGCCTGAGATTGGGCAAAAACAGAGAAAGATGGGACTTCCTGGGATTAGAGCGGGAAGCCTGTGCTTTAGACAGAGGATTAAAGCATATTCCAGCCAGGAGCAGGAAGAAGAAGGAATTCCAGCCAGGAGCAGGAAGAAGACACACACCATGGGTTAGAAAAAAGAACCTCATTCTACATGGCCTGGAACATCGGCATATCGTGGAGAATGGCAGTCCAAGGGGACGTATGTATATATGGGGTCATATTTGGGTAATAGAATTAAGAGCTAGTTTAGATAGGCCAGGATTGCACAACTCAGGCCAAGGCACGTTAAAATCCTCGCAGTCTCTGTGTGCTCATTTATAATGGCTGTTTAAAGATTAACAGCAGCAAATCACTTAACAATAATATAAATATTGGTTAAACAGTTTAATTAGCCATATTTTTTTCTACAGCCAGTCATGGTGGCACATGCCATTAATCCCAACACTCGGGAGGCATAGGCAGGAGAATCTCTGTGAGTTCAAGGCCAGCCTGGTCTACAAGTCCATTTCCAGCACAGCCAGTAGGGTTATACAGAGAAATCCTGTCTTGAAAAACTGAAACCAAAACCAAAACCAACAACAAAAGCCTCCCAGAACACATCAATGTGGGGAACAGAACAGTGAAATAAATCCTACGTATCAATCACTCAGCTCCAGTCACTGCCCTCTGCCCTTTACTGCCCACAGTATACCAACAACATCCCAATGGACCGTCTTACCCAAAAGCTTCAAAAGTCATTCCCCTGGAAATATTGCACTATCTAAAAGACAGTTTGTGACACAGGAAGCATTAACATAGTAAAACTGTTCTACTTTAAGTCCTAGCAGAATTCTATAGTCTCCAATCCCTATTTAGTGTTCAGATTCTCTCAGTGTTTTACATTTTTTACACTTAGAGTCAAGTTGCAAGAAGTTTACTTTGGACTTTTCATATAGACGTTTGCCCTTCTCCTTCAAGAAAATTTGGACACTTCTTATCAGAACCTCAAAGCATTAAAGCTTTCAACTTTAAGTTCAATTAAAAAACAGACATATAGCCGGGCGGTGGTGGCGCACGCCTTTAATCCCAGCACTTGGGAGGCAGAGGCAGGCGGATCTCTGTGAGTTCGAGGCCAGCCTGGTCTACAAAGTGAGTCCAGGACAGCCAAGGATACACAGAGAAACCCTGTCTCAAAAAAAAAAAAAAAAAAAAAAAAACAGACATATAATGGGCTGGAGAGATGGCTCAGCCGTTAAAGGCTAGGCTCACAACCAAAAAAAACAGACATATAATGGAAGCCTAGGTGCTTGACTCTACGATTGAAGATGGCATACACTAAAGCAGAAAATGGCTATCATTTTAACTGTCCTTAAAATTCTGAACTCTGGTAATCAGTATGATGTGACATGTATCATGGAATGTGCTATTACACAACAGAGGAGTGCACCCCAGTTAAGAGTACTAGCCAATAGAAAATAACCACTCCTGGGATATGTATTTTCAATCTTTTACTTCTCGTTAGAAAGATGCTAAATCAGAGGGAACTACCTGAAGCTAAGATTTAATCGCTTTTGACCAAAGATAGAATTAAATAATAAAGACTTTAGACTTTTATTAAGACAAATAATTTGATAGAAGGATCTTACCTTCAGCTCTGATAGTCAGAGCTACAAGTGTAAGTTTGACATCCTAAGCCCAGAAACCCATGAAAACATGTTCAGTGTGTAGCTCTGTAAGGAACTTGTCTCACACGAGGCATGGTGGAAAAAATGAAAACATGCTTTGATTTAATTTGTATAATTCAGTTTGTCTTCTTCCTTCCCAATGCTACAACAAAGCCAAAACTCCCTTCCTACAAGAAGGACTCACAACCCACTGGTGGAACAGCATTTAGGGGATCAATTGTCTCTTCTAAAAAGGCAGGGGTGGGGGCTGGAGAGATGGCTCAGCGGTTAAGAGCACTGCCTAGTGCTCTTCCAAAGGTTCTGAGTTCAATTCCCAGCAACCACATGGTGGCTCACAACCATCCACAATGTGATCTGGTGCCCTCTTCTGGAATGCAGGTGTACATGCAGATAGAGCACACATGCATAAAATAAATAAAATAAATCTTTAAAAAGGCAGGGGTGGAGGGTAGTGGGGGAGAAGGGAATGGACTCAGGCTTAGCCAACTCATATTTGTTTATACTTGGAAGCATTTATGAATGAGTACAAAGCTATAAAAATAATTCTAGGTGGCAAAGGTTATTTAAGATAGTTGAGCTTAAACATTCATTTATTGGTATATTCAATAAATGAATAGTTTATAAGCACCAACACTGTGGTAATTGCTGGCTAACATTATAGTCTAGTAGAGAAGAAACCTACATCAAGAAGACCAGGCAAAAAATTGTAAAATGATACCAGTGACAAAGGCTGGAAAGGAGAGCCACACTTCAAGAACTCAGAAGTAGTGAATAACAATGTGGTGATAGTAAAAGCCATCTAAAGTGATTACAGAGAGCATGGCAGCCAAAATCATGAAATGGCAGTGTGACTCAGATGCCTACAACAGGAGCAAGGACCAAGGCTAGGTTAGGGCCTACCTACTAGGTACTCATATTTCTATTGGATGGGCAAATGGAAGCTATCAACTTGTTTAAAGTACAGGCGGGAAGGCAAACATGGCCATATTTGAATTTTTATAAGACCATATTTGTTGTGATGTGCAGTAAGCAGGCAGAGGGTCAGAAAGAACTAGTTACCATCAAGACTAATTCAGAAAAAAGATGACAACTGGCTGAGCGGTTAAAGATCAGTAGAAAAGAGAAGTGAGTAACATCAGCATATTATCATGTATGAAGTAGCATGAGGCTGATTCCTGCTTCATGTTCCAAACCATCACATTACACTAACACCATCCCCATTTGGCAGGAAATTTAAGACTTAGACAGGCTAGAAGCATCTTCCCCAAAATCTAAGTCATACAAGTAGTGAACTCAGGAAGCAACCCAGGTATTCTGACCTCTAAATAAAGGCTTACAAAGATAACTTCTAGACTTCTGGCTTGTGTAACAGACACAATTGGCAACTTTAAACAAGTTACAGAATTCTGGCTGAATGAATACCAGATATGAGGAGGAAACTATGAGTTCTTTTTGGACAAACTGAGGAGCCTCTATGGCATCTGTGTTGAGGGAATGCTTCCTAAGTATACTAACCAAAAAGTGGAATATAACTTCTGGTTGGATCTCAGTAAGGTCAGAGATAGGAACTCAAAAATCAACTCAGTGTAGGTGGTACCGAAGCTAAGAATTCAGCAGAGAAAAAAACAATACAAAATGAAGCCTAGGGATGGAGACTTGGGCTCTTATGGGCATGCACAGTCCAGGGAATGGAGAAAGGAAGCCAAGTGAAGCAGATGCATCTTCAGAAGAAGGAGGGGGGAAAAAAAAGCCAGGAGTTCTGAATCTCAGAAGCCAAGGGGAAGCATGAGGAAAGGAATGCTTCAAACATGAGATTGCCAACACTCTGGAATGTAGCTGAAAGGTCAGACTGACGAAAATCCACGAGTTCACTGGGTTCAATGTATGGTAAGACCTGCTAGATGGAAGCGATCCCCAAGAGAGGAGTTATAGATAACAACAGTGTCTTCCTGTTGTTTCCATGAAACTTGATCTTACTTAAAAAAAAAAAAAAAACAAGCACTTTGGGAAGGATCCAGAAGGTCTTTGACAGCTACTAAATTCTCCACTTTATCTTTATGCTTGGGGTCGGTCCATCGTCAAGGAGAACAGAAACCACGGCCTCAGACGCACCAAAACCGAACCTCTGACAGTTGTTTAAAGGCGAAACCATGCAGCCTTGGGTCACATGGGTTCCAACGGCCTGGACTCGAAGAATGCGGGTATCGGGAGCTATTCAGCGGGTAGAAAGAAGCCTGGGCGAGGCTAGAACGCAATCAGAATCCGAGCGCTCGCCACCAACGTCGCCCCTTGGGCCCAGCCCGTTCCGCCGCGGGGACCACAAGGGCCAGACACCCCCCCCCCCCCCCACACACACACACACGCGGAGGCCACGTTCCAACCGTCCGCCCCGGGCCGTCGCTGGAAGTCCGCAGGGGACGCAGCACCGCGGTGCCGCCCTCCGCTGCCACTTACCATTTTCCTTCCGGTCGTCAGCGGTCCGTCGCCGTAGGATCTCTCGGGCCCCTTTAAGAATGGCTCCGCAGCCACCTCCCTTCCTGCTTCGGCTGGCGCCCCGCTCAGCCGCCCCCACCTAACTGTGCGGCCGCTGCGGCCGTCACGTGACGGCGGACGGCGGGTACCGAGGCCCAAAATTTATCGAAACGCGTACGCCGGTGTCACCTGTCCCTGCTGAGGAAGGATGTTACACCTGCCCGGTTATTAAAGAATGAGCCTTGCTTCGGTGCACAGGTTCTTGGTATCTTTAAATATTCTGCAAGCCATAAAGACAGGAATTTCATGGTGACAAACCTGAGTCAATGATTTTAGTGACAAATGTGCGTGTGGATTACAGCTTACTACCAGATTTAATGCTTTTCAAATGTTGGTGCGGCTTCCATCCTACCACCTGTCCCAGAGCGCCACCCCAGACCCTGCCGGCTTTCCAGAACTTGATGAATACATTTATTTTCCAAATAGTATTCATACTCACCAGTAAAGGATGATCAATGTTGATCATTCAGGCTATTACTCTCAAGTCACAGCCAAATTGAACTCTGAAACTAAAGGTGCTGATATTACTTCAAAGTGTGACACTAAAGTTATGAGCTTTTAATTGTATTACTCTTAGTGTTCCAAAACTGAGATAAATTTGCCTTTCTTTCTTTTTTTCTGTTGTTGTTGTTTTTGTTTTCGAGACAGGTTTTCTATGTATAATAGCCCTGGCTGTCCTGGACTCGCTTTGTAGACCAGGCTGGCCTTGAACTCGAACTCAGAGATCCGCCGGCCTCTGCCTCCCAAGTGGTGGGATTAAAGGCGTGCGCCACCACGCCCGGTAAATTTGCCTTTCTAAGAAAGATTATAAGGTACAAGAAAGACTATGTGGATGAAAGGGTTGGTTGGCAACTTTAGAAAAAAGAAAAGATGAGAGTTTAAATGCATTTTAATTTTTTTTTTTTTTTTTGGTTTTTCGAGACAGGGTTTCTCTGTATAACAGCCCTGGCTGTCCTGGACTCGCTTTGTAGACCAGGCTGGCCTTGAACTCACAGAGATCCGCCTGCCTCTGCCTCCCAAGTGCTGGGATTAAAGGCGTGCGCCACCACCGCCCGGCTTGCATTTTGATATTTTTATATCCCTTTTGGACTTTTTCCTTGGTCATCTAGAACTATTATCCTCAAATGATTAGTGGAACTGTGGCATCAGCAATTCAAAAAGAAGAAAGGAGGGAGGTGATTCCTGGAGAGATGCTCAATGGTTAAGAGCACTGGTTGTTCTCTCAGAGAGCCCTGGTTGGACTTTTACCAATGGAATTAGATTGTGCTATATAAAACTCAGTGGTGGTGAAGGGTCACTGTGTGCAGAATGCATAGGAGAGATTCTGTGTTAGAGACATATTTCAGTGGCTGTAGCATTTCCAAATGGGAACTGGTAAAGGCTTGAGTTAAAAGTATTTGTTCCAGCCTGTTTGGATAATTCTAATTTGAGGAGAAAAAAAGAGGGCCGTGGGAGAACAACTGCTTTATTTCTAAGAGAGTTTTGAGTATCTATGCCGGTTTTCCTTTGATTAAACTTACTTTGAAGAGGCTGATAAAGTTTCAATAAATCTCTTGCTGTCGTGACCACTTTTCTGGTTTTCCGTGACAATTTGCAAATCGAGTCAAACAAGAACAGGAGTGAATTTATTTCACTATGTAAACAAGACCCCGCACTTCCGATGCCAGCCCTTCTCTTCCTAATTTTGCCTAGGATTTGCAGTTTCGGGATCTATTTGCATCTGTGGAACTTGGAATTTGCGAGCTAGGCGGCGTTGGCGGAGTTCTCGCAGCCCACCAATCCTGAGGACTGGGCGGGGCGGAACCGGCCCCTCCCCGCAGTATAGCCAATAGTCGGGACAAGAAGCAGGAGGGGCGTGGTATGCCTGTTATCAACCTGGTGATTGGCATCCTGGCTCCCGTGGCCGCGGCTTCTAGTTCCCCAGAAGCCTGGGCAAGTAAGAACCTACAAAGTTTGTCCGCTCCGGGGCGCCATATCCCGGCCCGGCTGAGCCGAGCTGAGCGCAGGAGACCCCGATGGCCGCAGTGTTCCTGGTAACGCTCTATGAATACTCGCCGCTGTTCTACATCGCGGTGGTCTTCACCTGCTTCATCGTCACCACCGGCCTGGTACTAGGATGGTGAGTGTCCAGGGCAGGGAGCGAGGGCGAAGGGACCGCCGGCACGGTGTGGGGTCGGTGCGGAGGGCTCAGGAGGCTCCGGCACAGCGGGCCCGGCCACCGAACACACTCGGCCCAGGCCGGTCTGCTGCACACTTAGGGTGGGACCGCCGGGGAGATCTTGAGGGGTCAGAGTGCGTGTCCCGAAGGCTTTGTCCCGGACCCGGGCCTACTCCGTGTCCAGCGGGGATCGGTCACCGGCATCACGGCGCGCAGACAGAATACGAAGGAGGTTGGCTGTGTTTCTGACCTGAACTGATCCTTGCCTCTTGCTTGGTCTCAGATCTTTCAGAGGAACTCTTACTGGAATTCTGTAACTACTGTTTTGGTCGTTGATTGGCTTCTTGACGTAGTCTACTTTTTTGAAGAGAGCTTTAGTTGATAGCTCATTTTTAGAAGGAGCGAGATTTTAGGAATAAGTTATTCTGTAAGGTGGTGGCATTTTGCTTCTCAGAGAGTTACATAACCCAGGAGCAATTCTTTCGGCGTAAAGATTCTCCGGTATCTCTCGGGGAGATGTGATTTTATCATGTTTAGGCCAGCCTTTTAAACACAGCTAGTTGAAACCATCGAACTAGCCCTACAGCGGTTGCTCTAGGCTGCATTCTTCATAGTCCCTTGAAAAGATCGTGGATCCAAATGTGTTCTAAGTTAACAAGAGAACCCTGCTAAACAGACCATGAGCTACAGTTGGAGAACTAGTGTTTTGAAAAATATGTGAGAAAGGGAATGCATTTCAGAGAACACAGCATGAACTGAGGCAGACAGGCTTGAGACTGAAGCAGGCTTTGTAAACCAAGCTCAGAAATACCACTTGATTACATATTCATCATTACGTTAAAGACAGGAACAGGTCCTGGTCAGTTTCTGAAAATAGGTGTCACCTTTTGAGAATTTTTTGTTTGTTTGTTTTCAAGAGAGGGTTTCTCTGTATATCCTTGGCTGTCCTCACTTTGTAGACCAGGTTGGCCTTGAACTCACAGAGATCCACCTGTCTCTGCCTCCCGAGTGATGAGATTAAAGGTGTGTTCCACCACGCCCGGTCTGGTGTCACCTTTTGAAAAGAAGGGAAATGTTAACGTTTTCACCAGACCCCATGGTGCAACATAAATGCAACATGCATCCCATGATGTAGACAGGATAAGATGAAGACCAATCTTACACAGATTGTTTTCTCTTTAAGCTGGATGGTTTCACTGTAGCATGTGCTTGCACTCCTCCTGTCTCAACATCCCAAGTGCTGGGATTATAGGGAGTGTGCCACCATACCTGGGTCACAACATGTTGTTTATCATTAAACCTTTCAGATTCTAATTGCTGTCATTCACTTCAAGGAAGTTTGTAATTAGAATTAGGAAGGTGATTCCCAAGTGAAAAAAGTAGTCTTAATACACAGTTTTAAAGGACTATACTTCTGGTGTAACTCTCGTCAACATAATTTTCCTCTATAAGGAAAATTGGTATCTAGTTGATAATTACATTGTATGCCTTGTTAAATAGGCCACTGAGTTAGATCTTAATATTGGGGAAATGGGTGAAACTGTATTGCACATAGTGCTGTCTTCTAAGGGTGAAGGGAAGAAAGGAGCAGAGAGAGAAAGAGAGGGAAAGGGAGGAAGGGGGAGAGAGAGGAGACACTCTTTGGAGTTAGACAAACATGAGTTCAAATCCTAGCTCTGCCAAGTTTAAGGCTAAATTTGAATGTGTAATGATTGCTTACAACCTCATGTCAGTATGAGTTTTACAATGTTGCAAGTTTCTATTGATGTATTTCTTGAAGTCTGGTCTGAGCTCTGCTAAGAATGCAAGACCTTGTCAGTAAGTGCCAGTCACCTCTACCTGATTTGGACCTAGCCAGTCATGGTGAACCTCCTAATCAACCATTCTTTCCACTTGGCTTAGTGTCATCTAAATAGATAAGCTTTTTATATGTTATTTGCAAACTAAACCAAAGTTGGATTTATCTGCTAGAAATGATGATAACTTGGGCACCATTTTAATCTCACAAACATCCTTCTAATATACCAAGGCAACAAAAGTAAACTAGTCAGGCTGCAATACTCTTCATCCTTGTCATTTTGTTTTGGATATAAAATATCCAAATATCTACAATTTGATTTTTGTTGGTTCTCTGTTTCTCAGTCATGGTTCTTAGCCCACACAGCCAAGTCCTTTGCCTATTGTTTCTCTCCACTGTGTTGTGTCCACCTGTGCTGGTGAGCATGCTGAAAGAACAGAAACATCTGATTGGATCACAGTAACAATAGCCAAAAAATAAAAATAAAAACCACACAACGGGAAGTATATGTCTTCTGGCCTCTGGTGGCTTATGCGAGCCCCAAAAGCATCAGTTGGATACTCAAGCGCCTTACACAAATAATGCAGGGCTTGGACTTGGCAGCTTTTCCCTGCCTCCTCTGCACCAGAGTTTAGTAAGGGATCGTCTGTCAGCCTTTTAGCACCCCTGCATACTCTGTTAGCGAATCTGGGACAGAACTCTAAAGCACATTTCTCCTCTGCTAGCTGTCTGCCTGTAGTGCTTCCCCAAGAAAGGATGCAGACTGGAGCGTTGCTTCTATTTGGTCCCTTTCTCATATATCTCCATAGCTACAGGGCTTCGCTTCACTCTGGCTGTGGTTCTGGCCCCGGTGTATAGTTTTCAGCTCTCCCAGATCAGCCTCACTTCATTATATTGGAGTTGCAACTCCATAGGGTCCCAACTCCAAATTTTTCTTTCTTCTGATTCTCTGTCTTAGGGATAATAGCTGTGGCAGGGTCTCCCACTGCTGGGCAAGTACTCTAGCACTCCAGTGCTGGTTACTAGTTTTTAATATGCTTATTTTTCTCTGTTCAAATAGTTCTTATGATTTTGGTCTCTTGACTAAACTGTGGCTGATAAAGTGTTACTCAGCAGAGGGTTCTTGAGCAAAATCCCACCCAAGATAGAGCTTGGAAGTTGGGTTGATTATGACGTGGGCACTTGGTTGTTATTGGGATATTCTTCAGCCCCTTGCTAATTAGAGATGAGATCCTAGTAACCCACTGCATGTAGTGCCATTGTAATCAATTTAAATAAGGGTGCCTTTGTTTGTTACTGATTAGAAAGAAGTGGAGGCCTGAGACTTGTAATGAGGACATCTGTATAGACATGAACAAAGCTTTGATTGGTTGATTATTTGAGACAAGTTTCGTTCTGTAGCCCAGGCTGGCCTAGAACTCACTAGATAGACCAGGCTTACCTTGAACTTGGAATGGTCCTCCTGCCTTAGTTTCCCTCTTGAGTACTGTAATTACAGGAATGAACCACCATGCCCATAGTTTAAAGCTGAGAGCTCTGAGCTTTTTTTTGTGTGTGTGGCTTCAGTCTGCCTTCCATGAATGAGAAAGCCTGTATCCCTGACTTGAAGATCCTGTGGCAGTACCACTAGGGCACTTGCTTTCCAAACAGGCATATCCATAGAAAAGTTTTTCTTTTTGGGGGGGAAGGGGGTTCTAGACAAGGGTTCTCTGTGTAACAGAGCCCTGGATGACCTGGACTCACTTTGTAGACCAGGCTGACCTTGAACTCACAGAGATCTGCCTGCCTCTGCCTCCTGTGTGCTGGGATTAAAGGCGTATACCACCATGCCCGATTTATAGAAAACCTTTTAACCCCAATCCAAGATCTCTGTGCACTGGGACAAAAACCTAACCTAATGAGAAACAGTCCATCTTACTTTGTAATGTTATGTCTATAGCAGTGGTTCTTAGCCTGTGGGGCGTGACCTTTCACAAGGGTCATCTAAGATCAATGAAAACAAATATTTGTATCACGATTCGTAACAGTAGCAAAATCACAATTATGAGGTAACAACAAAAATAATTTTATGGTGGAGGGTCACCACAATGTGAGGAACTGTATTAAAGGGCCACAGTGTTAGGAAGGTTGAGAACCAGTGTTCTATAGGAACTGTACGCTTGGTAAGGAGACAGAGACAGGATTGTTAGGATGGTAAGAGGACAGACTGTTACAAGATCAGATACATCAATGAGGATATGAGCTCAAGGATTTCTGGAGCCAAACAAGCACATACTTGTTTGAGTGATTGAAACTTGATTCAATAAGTTTGAGACAGTTCAAGGTTTCTCTCTCTCTCTCTCTCTCTCTCTCTCTCTCTCTCTCTCTCTCTCTCAGCTTATAGGTTTTCCCTCTAAGTACAGCTTTATCAGCATCAAACATAGTTGATACATATGTTTTCATTTTTAGCCAGTTCAGAATTTTAGATGTTTGTAAAGTATGGTCTGCTTTAGTAAACATTCTGGTGGGCTCTCTCCTTGCTAGGTGAGATGCTCTAGCTGTTGGCCAGGCAAACAGGTTGATAGTGCTGTTCAAGTCCTTGCTCTCCAGGTTGATTTTCTCTTGGTGCTACCAATTATTGGGTTGATTCAGAGTTTTAGAACCTCTGTGTATTCTTCTCCTTATTTTTAGAGTTGTCTCTCTCTCTCTCTCTCTTTGCCTAGTATTTTGAAGTACTATCTGTAAATGAATAAATATTTAGGATTATTGTGTCTGCATGATGTTCTCACTATGAAACAGCGCTCTTTTTACCCCACGGCCTTTGGAAAAGCAGACAGAGATTTTTAACTGTTGAGCCATCTCTCTAGCTCTTATATTTCTGAAGATTATTCACATGATTATAGCAATGTATTTCTCTTTTCAGTGCTGGCTCTTAATACATTATCTCAGGAATGTATCAGTTTGTGTGGTTGTTTCTGCAGGCCCTTTACTATTTCCTTTTCTTCCTTCTCTGTCAGTACTGTATATTTGGAGAGAAGGTAGTAATCAAAGTCTGCCATAGCTAAAGTCTATTGATTCAAGTGTAGAATCACCTTAGGGCACTCTGTGTGGGTGCAGTCCACTGATTCAACTATCAATTGATTTCAGAGCACAAGTAAACTTGCCTCGTTTGTAATTTTACTAGATATTTTGTTTGGTTTCTTTATTTGGAAGCTTGTTCTGTGTGGATTGTCACAGTTCGTGCTTTTGCAGTTATGACCTTTAAAAGTTTATTTTGTGAAACTCTGTATTTGATACTTTGCCTTGTTATTTTAAAAATTCTAAAATTTGATATTTTAGCAGTTCTTTGGCCTCATAAATCATAACAAATAGCCCAAATACTTAGTAAACATTTGTTTTTCCTATCTTCTGAGGATTTAATTCTGTAATGGCCATGCTGTTTACTCTAGTATCATTTACTTACAGTCGCTGTGCTCCTGTATCTTGCTCACAATAGAAGGCAATAGCCTCTTGTTCTCGGGGTCAGCTGGCTCATTCAGCAAATGATGCCTTGCAGTTCCCTTAGACTTCTGCCTCCTTCATTCTAGACCAACTCCTTGAGACAGCATGCACTCAGAGACCAGGCCTCTTTCCTGGTCTTTATTTTAAAAGGAAGATGTGATGAAGCCTAATGTACTTTTCATGTGACATAAAGTTTCAAATTTGTTGAAGTTGTGTTTTATTTTCACCTTTCTTTAGGTTTGGTTGGGATGTTCCAGTAATTCTGAGAAATTCAGAAGAGACCCAGTTCAGTACAAGAGCTTTCAAGAAACAGATGAGACAAGTGAAGAATCCTTTTGGCTTAGAGATCACCAATTCGTCCTCAGCCTCTCTAGCAAGTTGGTGGCTATTTTTCAAATTTTTTTCTTTTCTTGTGTCCCCTTGTTGTTAGCCCTTCTGTTTTTCTTTCTCTATGGCTTTCTCCTCATTAAACTTAACCATTCATTGAACTGAGTTCTGCAGACAAGATTAATGTTTTATAAATTTTCTTCTGGGAGGGTTTATCCAGTAGTAAACAGAGACAGATGTGCACAAAGAAAAGAATGAAGTATATTACATGTTAGTGGACAGTCTGTTAGGATATCCTGCCACATTCATTGGTCTTGAGTGACATGAGAAATGATAAAATCTCTACAACAGTGAGTTTAATGTTGCTGACTATTTTAAGAGCAGTTGATTTTTAATCTGAAATTATGATATTTTAGTATACATTATTTTCCTATAATATGTTATTTCTGATGTGGTAATTTCAGTTGACAAATTTGTTTCTGTCTTTGGGAAAGTGAATTGTTATAAGGACTACTGAGGAGCCACTGAGGTGAATTACGAAGGAACATTAACTTTGCCACAGTAGAGACATTTAGGAAAGTCCTGTAGAGAAGAGTGTGCCTTCTACCCACTTTATAATAGTCTTGGTTAAAAGATAAGTAGGTGTTTACTGGAGGTTTGAGGAAACTTCTAGGTGGAAGAAGTGGGAACAGAGTACCCAGGTAGATTAGAAATACCAAAAAGTCATAACCAAGAAGCCACTTGTGGCTCAAATAGGAGGGACAGATGTGATATTGGCGTTAGCTGTCAACTGGGCAGACTCTGGGATCACCTGGGAGACCGGCCTCTGGCCATGCGTCTGAGGGATCGTCGTCTAGATTGTGGTAACTGCGGGAGAAGACCTGACCATTGTGTTTGGTGTTGGTCCTGGCTGCACCCATAGACACATGCACAGAAGTAAGCAGCAGCATGCACTCTTGCTTTTTCTGATTGTGGCTGCAGTATAACCAGCTGCTTCAAGCCTTGCCACCCTGACATCCCACCAGGATGGATTGTGCCCTTGAACTGTACCCAGAGTAAACCTTTTATCCTAGAACTGCTGTTATTACCAGGGCACTTTACCACAGCAACAGGAAAAGAGGCTAAAACAAGAGTGAGGGCAAAGAGTTAGGAGGACTTCATTCTTTGATGGGTTTTCCATAGACAGCTCCCATAATGCAGGTAAAATGGGGGGAATGGCAGGTTTTGGAAGAAAAGTATTGAGTTCAGTTTTTCTTCTGTGGATTTTGAAATGCTTTTCGTGACTGTTCAGTGTAGATGGAGATTAAGCAGCTTCAGAATCTGGGCGGAGGTTCACCTTTGACCCCTTAAAATCTTCCATAGCTTAACAGCAAATCTGATCTTTCTCAGCTTGTACTTGACACTACTTCTTTTTCCTTCAAAACTGTTAAAAACAAAACCAAACAAACATAAAAACTGTACAAATTTGGGCCAGGGACATGGTTAAAATGCAAGAGTGAGGACCAGAGTTCAGATCCCCACATAAAAAGTCAGGAGGGTGTGATAGCCCACTTCAGAAGGTGGAGATGGGATTCCAGAGCAAGTTGGCTCGAAAGACTAGACATATCTACACTCTGGGTTGGAGAGACCCTGCTGCAGTGAGAAGGTGGAAGTTGACAAAGGAAGACTCAACATCAGCCTGGAAATGCTATATGTGGGCACAGGTGTGCACATGCTCGTGCACCCACACACATGCACACAAGCACAGCACACACACATGTACACACACATACATGATCACGTGTGTACATGCACAGCATACACGCACATGCATACATTCACAGCACACATGCACAGCACACAAATGCACACATGTATACATTCACACATGCATAGCACACGCACATGCACAGCACACACACACATGCACAGCACATACGCACGTGCACACATTCACAGCACACACACATGCACACATACACAGCACGCACACATGCACAGCACACACACACAGAAACAGAAAAGATCATATTTTTAAAATTTGTTTCCTCTCCCTTTCACACTTGGGCCTCCAGGAGAAAATCAAGTCCAGTGGGCATTTTGGGCAGAGTCTAAACACTCACTTCCAGAGCTGACTGGTCTTCTGTTCTTCATGTCATGCACTGTGACTTTTGTGGGCCGCTCTTAGCCCATTATCCTGTCTGTAACTTCAGAAGCTTATCACCTGACAAGAAACCAGTTCAGTTAGTCATCGTGAGTCATTGCCTAGGCCAGTCAGTCTTTCTTTGTTTCTTTGACAGGGTCTCACACTGTAGTCCATGTTGGTCTGAATTCCGTAATATAGCCCATGTTGGCCTCAGCAAGTAAATCTTTGTTTATGTATTTTTTAAAGAACAAAATCCTGTATTCTTTCTCCTTAGCTGTAAATATTGCCACCCTATAGATTGAAGAAAATTAAGATCCTTTCCCCCCAAGAGTACATGTTTATTCTGACATACTTTCATTTAAAAAAATAAAATTTTAAAGCCGGGCGGTGGTGGCGCACGCCTTTAATCCCAGCACTTGGGAGGCAGAGGCAGGCGGATCTTTGTGAGTTCGAGGCCAGCCTGGTCTACAAAGTGAGTCCAGGACAGCCAGAGATATTCAGAGAAACCCTGTCTCGAAAAACCAAAAAAATAAAATAAAATTTTAAATATAACACAAATAAACTACCTTTATTAAAAGAAAGAAGTGATGACTTAAATATACAATGATGGTTTAATAACATTCTCCCCCCCCCCCCAACATATACACACCCTTCAGTGGTTTAGGTTTCAGCCTTCTACAATGTCTTAGCTGGGTCTTGGGTAGGGACTGCCAGTAGAAAAATCAGCCATGTATCTTCCTGCTGTCCAGCCCCATAAACCTGGAAGTACACTGAGAAGTGAGAAGAGCTACTCACACTGTGAGAAAAACACAGGCTCCTCTGAGCTAGAACTGAGGCACTCACTGTAGAAAAAATTAATTATATTGGGCACTATTTGTAGAAATAATTAAATTGTTTAACAGTATTTATATTATATTTAATTGGTTGTCAGCTGTTAATCTTTAATTCGCCATTGCACATGAGCACACAGACACCACGTAGAATTTAACAAGCCTTGGCCTGAATTGAGCAATCTTGGCCCATCTAAGCTAGCTCATAATCTGTTACCCAAATATGACCTTAAATATCCATACATCCTCTTGGATTGCTATTCTCCATGCTATGCCTGATGTTCCAGGCCATGTGGAATAAGGTTCTTTTTTCTAACCCATGGTGTGTGTCCTCCTCCTTCTTGCTCCTGGCTGGAATGAATTAATCCTTGTGTAAAATGCAGGGTTCCTAATCTCAGGAAGTCCCACCTTTCTCTGTCTTTGCCCAATCTCAGGCCTCTGCATTTTATTTAACCAATCAGAGACAATGTAAGTAACAGACAGCAAACAGGACCAATTAATTAACATTTAGAATGCTTAACACTACTCCATCAATTCCCTCCTTTTGTCTAACAAAAAGGCTAAATTTTTTAACTCATAAAGTAAAAACAATAAGAGCAAATATGAAACAATCAAGAAAACCATATATAAAAGTTGTACACATAATGTTTAGCCTATTTGTATCAGGCATCTTGAAGAAGAAAAAAAATCATCTATCTATCTTGATGTGTCTACAGTTCTGAACCTAAATAATTTTATCATATCCTATATTTATAAACCTAAAGATTTTACTTAGACTTGAAAATATCCTTTTAAATCCTAAACAACCCAAGTTCAATTGAAATTTTATAACTATTATGCCTTCCACCCCATCAAAGACATAAGAAAGGATAAAGTTATTTTTTGAGTGACTAGAGAGCATAGGAGAGCAGCTTCCAAAAAGAAATATAAGTTTGTTGCCTAGACAGTCCCAAATATCTCTTGATATCATTGGAGGATTATCTTCAGCCTTCTGGCCAAGCATTTTTCACAGACTAAATTGTGCAGCAGGCAATAAGGATTTTCCCATTCTGTCTCTGCAGAACCAGGACATCGACTTACCTGCATTTAAGCTCTGGTCCATCTTTGGACTGTATATAGTCTGTTGAGAGAGCAGGGGCATTTTTGCCCAATAGGAATTATCTCCTGATGGGAGATTTCTTTTTGATGCTCATTGACTTCTTCCAAGTCAAATGGGAGCTGTCAGGAGCTGACTGTCTTAAGTCAAACAATTCTTAAAATAATAAAAACATCTTTAAATGCCATTTTCTGTGTGCCTCCGGGGGTTTTGAAGACATCTATTGATTTATTTATAAATCTATATCTATCTATCTATCTATCTATCTATCTATCTATCTATGTTTGTACAAGAAAACTATATATTTTTAACCATTTACTATCTGTTTAACCTAGTATTTGACATGACCAGGAGCTTGACTGGCCAGCAATCAACCTGTATTACCCAGACTCCTAAACAGATTGCAATAGCAACCCATAAAAGGATTGAAAGTAAACCTGTACTTTTAAATGAGTTGTATAGGCACAATACCTTATATAAGAGTACAAATATACATATTATGTGTCAAAATATAAAAGTCTATACTAATGAATCAAAATTAATCTTATTTTTTATCAATATACAAAATTCCATATCAATGTATCAAAAGATAACTTTATTTTAAGAATAACAATAGTTTTAAGTTTTAGAGCAGATTCAATAATCTATCCTTATATCTTATCATTTATATATATATGTATATATATATATACCCCCTTTTTCTTTTCAAGTCTTTTCCCCCTATATAAGAGAGAAAGAAGGATAGAGAAAAGAAAAAGAGATCTCCAAGTCTAACTTTCTATACCTTGCTTAACAAGACCATATAACAATTTGTAACCATTACTGCTAAACAACATTTATAACACATCAAATGACCAAAGATTCATCCACCCCACTTTTTGGGAAAGGGACGTCACTCTCTTAAAACGGCTTCCTGCTGAATTGGGATGCAGAAAACCTGTTTGGGGTCCCAAAAATGGAAAAATGGTTAAGCAAGTTAATTGTAATATTTGTTGTCCAGTCTCTATGTGTTCAGCAATTTGAATGTCCTGAGCAGTTTGTAGTCCGAAGCTGGACTTTGGGTAGGAAAGTTCAGGGCTTTATTGAAGTCCTGAATGGAACAGTCTGTGAGGCTGGACCATCTCAGCAAGCTGTTTGAAGTTGTTCTGGATGCAGATTTTTGAGGAAACAGCTATTGAGGCAGTCTGTGAGGCTGGATCATTTGGGTTACTTGTCTTGTCTTCTTAGGTGTCTGGTCACTTTGTTCTGAAAATATATAATTTCTCACAAGTAACATATAGTTCTGCAATTACCAAAATGCCTTGGATATGCAGGATGCACAAATCAATTAAGGAATATTTTCTGTTCTTTGAACAGAAGAAAGATATTTGTAAGTGTCCATTCATGCCATATAAAAACATGGCATGTAATAGTATTACATATATATATGCTACATATAATCTATTTTAAATTGAAAATAAAGCATAAGACTGGAGTTTATATATTCTCCTTTACAGTTGACATAAATTTATTAATTGATTAAAACAGGTTTACTCTGTTTTGTTCTGGCTTTTTGTAGATTAGATTGGCCTCAAACTCAAAAGGAATCTATCCTCTCTGCCTTTGTCTCCCACATTTTGGGATCAAAGATATGCATTTATGTATTTTTTCTTTCCTCTTCTCCTTTCTTTGGAGATTTCATTTCTATGTGGATATATCTATCCTTATTGAGACAGGGTTTTCTCTTTGTAGCTTGGGCTGTCTTGATTTGCTCTGTAGAGCTCTGTAGGTTAGATTGGCCTCGAACACACAAGGAACCTGTTTTTTCCTTGTATCCCAAGTTTTGAGATCAAGGTATGAATTTAAATAATTGAATTACTCTTATTAAACATAACATTAATTAAACCATTTTGTATTAGTTAGAGCTTCAGTTCTCCCATAGAAGTCCCATTCTTAAGGAGATTGCTGTAAAATAGCATGGTATGTTATTTTACGTTAGCTTTTCTTAACTGTTGGCTATGGGAGCCATGCAGTTTGCATGTTCTTCCCTAGCCTAACTCTGGGTTCTTACATTGGTTAACAGAATATATTTCTTTCTCTCTCTCTTTCCGAGATAGGATTTCTCTGTGTATCCTTGTCCTAGACTCACTTTGTACACCAGGCTAGCCTTAAACTCACAGAGATAAACCCGTGTCTGCCTCTGCTGGGATTAAAGGTGTGCACCACCACACCCAGCGATTAACACATCTCTTTTAGGGGCAAAATGCCTCTTCTACCAATTCTCCAGTGGGAGCCCTTCAACTAAGGAGACTGGCTTGTGACCCCTTTCTCTTTATGTAAATTTAAAATTATGTGTATTTATCCATTAGATCAGTAAGGACATTTTTAAACTTAACATCAAGAGGAAAATGTGTCATTTTTGAATTCTAGACTCTCTTTAGTAAGCAGCCTTATCAGCAGGGTTCCACCCTGCCTTCATTGTTTAGACCAGGCTTGTCTAGAATTCAGAGATATGCCTGTTTCTTCCTCTAGTGTGATGGGATAAAGGGATTAAGTGTGTGTGCCAGTACCACCCTGCTCAAATATTTCACTTAAATCCCAGATATTAGTAGCTCTGTAACCCAGAGAGCAACTTTGAACTGTAGTGACAATTTGAAATCTGCCCAAAATCTCTTATGTTTTAGCAATGCCAAACTAGAAAAAAAATATCCTTTCTATCTCCCGATATAGGAAAATCAAAGATATCTAAACAAAAATCAAACAAAGAAACAACATTCCAAGAGCCTTGGCATGTCTAACCATGCCATTCCATGCTGCAATTAAATCTCTGTTCATTATTCCTTAGAGTCTAGTTTTGGCTGCATTTCACTGGCAGGTCGATACCAGAAACTCCTGACAGGCACCTAGTACTTAGAGAGCAGTGAGCTCCAGCTGTCCTCAGTTTTGCCTTATTTATCAGGAAAGGCTTCCTTCCTTCCCCCATTATCATTGTAGGCAATTTAGCATTCCATCTGTAAATTCTTTCCTCTAAGACTATCCTAGTCTGAACTTTCTCAAAAAAAGATATACAAAACCACAATTGTCAGGATAAAAATCATTTGAATGCTAAGAGGAACAAACTCAATTGGAATCCAAATGTACTGAGACATTATGAATTCCTCCATTTTTTTTTTTTAAGATTTATTTATTATGTATACAGTGTTCTGTCTGCAGGTCTATCTGCAGGCCAGAAGAGGGCACCAGATTTCATTGTGGATGGTTGTGAGCCACCATGTGGTTGCTGGGAATTGAACTCATGACCTCTGGAAGAGCAGCCAGTGCTCTTAACCGCTGAGCCATCTCTCCAGCCCCGAATTCCTCCATTTTTAATCTAGGCAGTTAATTCTGCTCTCAAGCTCTGTTTGAAGGCTGCTAGTAGTACATAAGGAGAGCTAAGCTTTCCACCTTTGCTGCAAAGCAGTTTTTTTGTTAAGGGAGTCTCTTGTAACAGTAAATTTTTATTTATCACACATATATTTATCAATACTTAACAATTACCTAACAATTGTCTATAAAATTCTTAAATCCTAAACCCAAACCCAAACTCTGAAACCTAACACCTAAAACTTCTTAGTATCTATAATACAAACATTTAACATTAACCTAAGGTTTCTCAAAAGGATATTTTTCTCTGAGCATGGGTCCTGATGGATGGCTGGTCTTCATATAATTTTTTAGTTTTAAAGTCTCTTAAAGTCTCTGAATTTCATTTGTCCCCTTGTGGTCTTGAGACCAATTAACACAGAAAGTTTCCCAGGCGGCTCACAGATTCAGATGCTTATGGCCTGCAAAGGCCCAAATTCCTGGAGCTCAGCATCCCAGCACTCCTGAAACTCAGGGAGAATCTGTCCCGATTCAGACCCGAAATGGGTCAACATCAGAGGGTGAAACTTTCCAATGAGATTGTGATGTGTGTTCTTTCACTGGTCGAGGAAAACCTTGAGTGAATCAGGAACAGGAGAGAGAGTCTGCCCAGCGTTCACATGGATCCTGCCTTATATATATCTTCACCTGTCGGCAGAAGCTTTTGTGCACTTTTAAAGTTAGTTCCTGGGGGCTCAGTCTTTTTCAAAAAAGCTTCTTGAAGAGGGAGAATTCACAGGTGGTCCACAGATGTGGACAGGTGCCTCAGGGCATGTCATTCAGATGCTTTTCGCAGAGGGCTGTGAAATGACAGGAGACCTCTGGAGGGCCGGCACCTTAAGGGGCATGTCCTGCCCCTACCCCTAAGATCAAAGAAGTCCTGGTCCTTGGTGAGTTCCCAAGGACATGTCTCTAGGATGAAGTCTTTTATCTTAAAAGTCCAGCCTTATTCCAAGTTCCCTATGCTGTATATGCTAACGCTAAACCTACCACAGTCGCTCCTTTGAAATGCATTTGGGTTCTGTTCCCTACTGCTCTTTGGCTAGGAAACTGGCTTTCACTGGGGCCTTCTCACGCTGTAAACATGGATTCTAATTGCCGTATTTGGGCACCATTTGTAGAAAAAAAAAAACAATTAAATTACCTTGGGCACCATTTGTAGAAATAATTAAATTGTTTAACAGTATTGATATTATATTTAATTGATTGTCAGCTATTAATCCTTAATTCACCATTACAAATGAGCACACAGACACCACGTGCATTTTAACAAACCTTGGCTTGAATTGAGCAATCTTGGCCCATCTAAGCTAGCTCATAATTCTATTACCCAAATATGACCCCATATATACATACGTCCCCTTGGACTGCTATTCTCCATGCTATGCCGATGCTCCTGGCCATATGGAATGAGGTTCTTTTTCCTAACCCATGGTGTGTGCCTCCTTCCTGCTCCTGGCTGGAATGCATTAATCCTCTGACTAAAGGGCAGGCTTCTTGTTCTAATCTCAGGAAGTCCCACATTTCTCTGCCTTTGCCCAATCTCAGGCCTCAACATTTTATTTAACCAATCAGAGACAATGTAAGTAACAGACAGCAAGCAGGACCAATTAATTAGCATTTATAATGCTTAACACCACCCCATCAATTCACCCCCATTGTTCAGGTATAAGTAATCACAAGCAGAGACACACAGCTAACTCTGCCTGTGTCTGAGGCAAATGACTGTGGAACTCAGCTGTGCCCATGCGCTGATGTTCTTCACTAATGGAAAAAAAAAAAAGCCCAAAAAACAAATGTTAGTGTGGCTACCAAAAGAATTCACTTAAAAAAACACCATTAGATGACATTTCTTATTTGTTTTCTGTTGGGAGGTGAGAAAGATTTTGGTGGAGATTATAAGAACAAGTTCATGGAAAAGTAGCTGTCTTTAATGATGTCTGCACAGGATGCTGGCATTGTGAGTGGTTATAATTATTTTGTTTCATGTACAGATAGCTTAATAATCCAGGATTTTTTTTCTCACAGCTATATTCCAAGTGCCTGACAGGTTGCCCAGGAGGGAGAGCAAACATCCAGACATGATGTGACTTGAGATCAAATGAGAGAATCATTAATCTGTTTACTGGGACAATTGATGGGACTTTGTTGTTGTAGAACAATGTTGTGTTTGAATCTTTGTTCAGTTCATGTCTCCAGAATACAGTCTTTAAAGAAACTATAAGTTAGATGCTCAGTATGTATTAGTTGAATTAGATTAATTTGCTTCAAGAAGTCTTTTGTCACTTTGGAAGCACCCATCACCCTCAGTTTAACAGATCCAGTAAGAGCTAACATAAAGCAAGACTTTTAGCATTTGGAAAGCAGTTTGCCAACCTCCATTTCCTACAGTGTGATCTTTCCTCTCCAGGTGCCCTGACTGTCATCCTCATGCACGGTCTCTGTACATCACTTCCTCACAGAAACGCAATGGCTTTCCTGTCTCCTGTGCTCTTTTTAAATGGCTCAAAGCACTGGATGGACTCAGACCCAAGGATCTCTTGGGCACTTTGTGTATTGGCCTAACGCAGCTGTGTGGGATAGGATGGTTGAACGAAGTCATACCCACTTGGTGTTAAACTTTCTGATTTATAGCTGTAGCAAGTTTTGTCAGTGATATAATGTGAGACAGTTCTGTGTGTGTATTGAAATTTAGAAGAATAAGAACATGTGAAAGTGGGGACTCTCTTCAAAGAAGTGGGAAAAATAAAGGGACAATAGTTACAAAGAAGTATTTGAACTGTCTGCAGGTTGTACCCATTAGTACATTCTCATCTCAGTGTATGTAATGGTCAAGGTTATGAGAGACTATATGCTGGAGAATTCTGCAAATGGTATGGATCTCTTTCAGTAGCTTTTAGTACAGGGCTCTCAACCTGTGGGTTGAGACCCCTTTGGGAAACCTTGGTCTCCAAAAATACTTATGTTATGACTCATAACAGTAGCAAAATCACAGTTATGAGGTAACAACAAAAATAATTTCATGGTTGGGGGTCACCACAGCATGGACTGTAGTAAAGGGCTACTGTAATCTTATATTAGTTTTAGTGGCATATTAAAGAAAGTATGGTCACTTTGGCCAGGCATGGTGGCACACGCCTTTAATCTTAATCCCAGCACTTGGGAGGCAGAGGCAGGTGGAGCTCTGTGAGTTCGAGGTCAGGCTGGTCTACAAAGTGAGTCCAGGATAGCCAGGGCTCTGTTACACAGAGAAACCCTGTTTCAAAAAACAAAAACAAAACAAAAAGTATGATTACTTTTCAGTGCATTAATACCTAGTTGAAATCAAATAAATATTTGAAATGGAATTTTATTCCAGTACACAGAGAAACCCTGTTTCAAAAAACAAAACAAAAAGTATGATTACTGGAGGCTGGAGAGGTGGCTCAGAGGTTAAGAGCACTGGCTGCTCTTCCAAAGGTCCTGAGTTCAATTCCCAGCAACCACATGGTGGCTCAAAACCATCTATAATGGGATCTGGTGCCCTCTTCTGGCCTGCAGCACACATGCAGACAGAACACTGTATACATAATAAATAAATAAAATCTTAAAAAAAAAGTATGATTACTTTTCAGTTGTCAGTGCATTAATACCTAGTTGAAATCAAATAAATATTTGAAATGGAATTTTATTCCAGTTGCCTATGCAGACTTCCTACTAGTTAATATTTGTGCTTGATTAATTCTATGTGGTCTTGTGTAGGGGGGACCATCTTGGTTATCTTGTGAAGATTTGCTTGAATTTGTGTATCTTCTCACAGCACTCTCTTGATCACATTTTTTTAAAATATAAAAGGAATCAATCACAATTCCTGTTAGAGACAGCAGAAAAATCTTCAGTAAAGGCACACTGAGGCCTGAGGTTGCTGGTGGGTCTGGAGCTGGGTGCAGAAGCTAGCCTGCTGCTCCAGGAACAGTAACCCAGACCTCATTTAGGTCTAGTCCAACATGTCCTGCCTCTGACACCAACTGTGGCAGCTTCCCCTCCCAACAGTAGGAGACCCTAGATGTCTCTCTCTTGAACTCGGCATGGTTCAACTGCCACCAGTAAGGAATAAAAATGCATGTTGATAGCACTTAAAGTGCAGTGTAGGCGAAATCCACGAGTGAGATGACACACACAGCTTGTATGTCCACTTGGTTATCCACTAGCTGTCTACTGACATTGTAACCTCCTTTTGTTGAAAGCAAAGGGAAAACCGAGAATTTTGCTCTTAAACGTTCTGTGGTTGGTATCCTCAGACATTCCTCCGGCTGTCTTGTATATTACATGGAACAGTAACTGGAATTGACATTAACCTTGTCACTGTGTATATTAATGACAAAGTTCAGTTTCTTCTTAGTGTTTTTTATTTCTTTGGTCACCATCCAGACTCCCTGTTTTGTGTATGCCCACTTTGGATGGCTCTGCTCTGCTGTTCTGACCTTTGTGATTTGAATTGCATATATTGTTAGGAGTGATTATAGGTACCAAAAAGGAAAATTGAACAAATTATTTTATTTATTTATTTATTTATTGTTTGGTTTTTCAAGACAGGGTTTCTTTGTGTAGCCCTGGCTGTCCTGGAGCTCACTTTGTAGACCAGGCTGCCCTTGAACTCACAGAGATCCACCTGCCTCTGCCTGGGATTAAAGGAGTGCGCCACCACCTCCTGGCTTGAACTGATCATTTTAAAGATAATTTATAATAATGAAATTTTGCCAATTTTGCTCAAATTTCACATAGCTCTTGAGATTTTTTTAAATATTTATTTATTACTTCAGATTACATCTCCATCACAGTGTCCTCTTTCGACCTCTCCCAGTCCTGCTCTCCCACCCTCTACCCCCCCTCCCTTCCATCCCACTACTCTGGAGTGCAGTGTCCCTACATAACAGTCTCCCCCACACCAGTTCAGCAGTCATATGAGGGTCAAGAGCCTCCTCATACATTGGAGGCCTACAAGGCAACACCACTAGGCAGTGTCTCATTGACAGGAAACAAAGTCTATGTTTATGCTCCCTTTGGTGCATTAGTTGTAGTATAGTTATCCTGTACTATATGGCTAAAATCAGAATATAAGTGAATAGATGCCATGTGCATCCTTCTGAGTCTGGGTTAGCTCACTCAGGATGAGCTTCTCTAGTTCCATCCATTTGGCTGCAAATTGCATAATTTCATTGTTTCTGATGGCTGAGTAGTATTCCACTGTGTAGATGAACCACAGTTTTTTAATCCATTCCTCGGTGAGGGACATCTGGGTTGTTTCCAGTTTCTAGCTATTACAAATAAGGCTGCTAAGAATATAGATGAGGAAACATCCTTGTGATTTGGTGAGGAATCATTCGGATGTATACCCAGAAGTGGCATGTCTGGGTCCCGAGGCAGAGCTATTCCAAGTTTTCTAAGATATTGCCAGACTGACCCTCATAGTGGTTGCACAAGCCTGCACTCCCACCAGCAATGGAGGAGGGTTCCCCTCTCTCTACACCCTCGCCAGCATGTGCTTCATTTGAGCTTTTGATCTTAGCCATTCTGACAGGTGTGATATGGAATCTCAGAGACGTCTTGAGTTGCATTTCTCTGATGATTAAGGATGCTGAGCATTTCTTCAAGTATCTCTCAGCCTTTAGGGAATTCCTTCTTTGTGAATTCTCTGGTTAGCTCTTTTCTGCATTTTTTGATTGGATTATTTGGTTTCTTGTCATTTAATTGAGTTCTTTGTAAATGTTGGATATTAGCCCTCTGTCAGATGTGGGGTTGGTGAAGATTTTTTTTCTCAATCTGTAGACTGCCATTTTGTTCGAATGACAGTGTCTTTTGCCTTACAGAAGCCTTTCAGTTTCATGAGGTCCCATTTATTGATTGTTGGTCTTAGATTCTGAGCTGTTGGTGTTCTGTTCAGGAAGTTATCACCTGTGCCGATGAGTTCAAGGGTTTTCCCCACTTTCTCTTCTTAATAGATTTAGTGTGTCAGGCCTTATATTAAGGTCTTTGATCCACTTGGACTTAAGTTTTGTACAAGGTGATAAGTATGGATCTAATTTCATTCTTTTACATGTGGACATCCAGTTGGACCAGCACCATTTGTTGAAGATGCTGTCCTTTTTCCATTGTGTGGTTTTGGCTTCTTTGTCAAAAATTAAGTGACCATAGGTGTGTGGGTTCATTTCTGGGGCTTCAATTCGATTCCATTGATCCACTGGTCTGTTTCTATACCAGTACCATGCTGTTTTTATTACTATTGCTCTGTAGTACAGCTTGAAATCTGGGATGGTGATAACTCCAGACGTTTTTGGTTTTTTAAAAATTGTACAGGATTGATTTAGCTATTCTGGTTTTTTTGTTATTCCATATGAAGTTGAGAATTGCTTTTTCCAGGTCTGTAAAGAATTGTGGTGGTATTTTGATAGGAATTGCATTGAATCTGTAAATTGCTTTCGCCATATCTCTTCAATATAGTACTTGAAGTTCTTGCTAGAACAATAAGACAACTAAAGGAGATCAAGGGGATACAAATTGGAAAGGAAGAAGTCAAATTATCCCTATTTGCAGACGATATGATAGTATACATAAGCAACTCCAAAAATTCCACCAGAGAACTCTTACAGCTGATAAACACCTTCAGCAAGGTGGCTGGACACAAAATTAATTTAAAAAATCAGAAGCCCTTCTTTATACAACAAAAAAATGGGCTGAGAAAGAAATTAGGGAAACAACCCCCTTCACAATAGCCACAAACAATATAAAATACCTGGGGGTAACTCTAACCAAGCAAGTGAAAGACCTGTATGACAAGAACTTCAAGTCCTTGAAGAAAGAAATTGAAGAGGACATCAGACGATGGAAAGATCTCCCATACTCATGGATAGGTAGGATCAACATAATAAAAATGGCCATCCTTCCAAAAGCTGTTGAGATTTTTATATTTGTAGATAATACAAGAACTTTAAAAAACTGCCATCAGCTTGGCCAGCATCCAGAACAAAGCCCATGTGTGTTTCTCACCCCTTGCTATTATGTTATCCACTATGAGATATGGTGACCCCCATTCTCTTTCTGGTTTGTTTTCTGTAGCAGGCATAACCTTGATGACAGATTGCCTTGAAGATAGTCGTCTTACATGCTACTGGGGGTGCAGTGTCCAAAAACTCTATGAAGCTCTTCAGAAGCATGTTTACTGCTTCAGGATAAGCACCCCACAAGCATTGGAAGAGGCGCTGTACAGAGACTATCTCCACCGAGAGCAGTATTTGTATCCTTTTCCCAGGCACACTCGCTGGCACAGAAAAAATGAGACTGTGGATAGAGTAAAATGTTTCCAAGTTATTGACTTTTTAATATATTTTTGTTCTTTTGGCAATTTGCCTTTACATATTCAAAAGTATTAAAAAGCACAGCAAGGAAGAAATATATTGCCAATTACCAACAGATACTGAAATTGAAGACTTTGGTCCAGTGCCCAGATCTCGCTATCCATTGGTAGCTCTGTTGACCCTCACTGATGAGGATGACCGGGAAATTTATGATATTGTAAGTAACTGAAGCATCTTGAATGCCTTAACTTTACACGATTTGGGTGATTCTTAATTGTTTTTGAAATAGGAAAAATTAATTTCTGAAAATATGTATTTACTCTTGGACTCACATGTCTTGAAAAATTAAAACATGTATTATATTCCTATTTGATTTTTATACCTGTAACACATCTTCAGAGTATGATGTTCCCCCCCCCCAACCCCCCTACCCGTAGATGAGAGCAACATGGCTTTATTTAGAAAAGAAAAGGTGGATTATTGTTGAATTCAGTTAACTCCATCCATCTGTGGTAGGTAGCATTTGCTTAGAGAAAATGTCCTTTGGGATGTGTGCCTAACTCTTCACATTTTTCTTACTGAATTGACCAGGAGTATAATGACTGGAAATGCTTGATTTAAGGCCAGGTCTACGCTCTATGGGCCTTAGTTATAGTTAACTTGTTTTCACTGGAGCCCCTGCTACACCTATGTTTTCCATGTGGAATCCCTATGTTCAATCATTTTAGAATCTTCTTTTCTCATTGTGTACTGATTCTCTTTGGGGGTGGTGGGCGGGTGGTGAGGGATGTTTCAAGACAGGATTTCACTGTGTAGCCCTGCCTGTCTCAGAGATCCACCTGCCTCTGCCTCCTGAGTGCTGGGATTAAAGACGTGTGCCACCATGCCCAGCTTGTGTATGGAGTATTTAGACTGGTAACCCTGTTTGGAACATAAAAGCATTTAAGTTAGTTGTTCTCAACCTGTGGGTTGAAACCCCTTTTACAGGGGTTGCTTAAGACCACCAGAAAACACAGATTTTACATTACAATTCATAACTAGCAAAATTGCAGTTATGAGATAGCAACAAAAATAATCTTATGGTTGGGGGTCACCACAACATGAAGACCCGTATTAAATAGTTGCATCATTAGGAAGAGTGATCAGTGAGGTGGAAACATACACAGGTTGAATATCCCAATCTGAAAGTGGGGACTTTTTTGAGCACTGACATGTGCTACATGTGGGAAGTTCTAACAGGTTCTCACTGACCAGTCACTGTTAAGTGTGTGCACTAAACATGATTTTGAAAATTATTGTTGGGCCATGTTTTTAAAATGTTCTTAAGGCACAGGAATTTCCTGGTTAGGTTTGGGGCTCATCTCTGTCTCCAGGCTAGCTCATTGTACATATGCATATATACCCATTCATGTTTCCTGTTCATATTAAAGGCAAACTAAATATTTCATATTTGTTTTCATGTGTGGTTTTCAGTATTTTATCTTAGACTTGTGAAATACTGAGTTAAAAACAAACATGCCATTCCCATTGTAACAGAGCAGAGTTACACCTGCCTAACAACCAGTCAGCCAGCAGCACTGAGGGGTGAACCCAGAGCCTCAGGAATTACAACTACCTAGCAACCAGTCAGCCAGCAGCACTGAGGGGTGAACCCAGAGCCTCAGGAATTACAACTACCTAGCAACCAGTCAGCCAGCAGCACTGAGGAGTGAACCCAGAGCCTCAGGAATTACAACTACCTAGCAACCAGTCAGCCAGCAGCACTGAGGAGTGAACCCAGAGCCTCAGGAGTTACACCTGCCTAGCAACCAGTCAGTCAGCAGCACTGAGGGGTGAACCCAGAGCCTCAGGAGTTACACCTGCCTAGCAACCAGTCAGTCAGCAGCACTGAGAGCCTCAGGAATTACACCTACCTAGCAACCAGTCAGGAATTACACCTACCTAGCAACCAGTCAGTCAGCAGCGCTGAGGGGTGAACCCAGAGCCTCAGGCAGGCTAGGCAAGTCCACCACTAAAGCCATATCCCCAGCCCAAGCATTAATTTTATGAGGTACAGTTAGGAGCTAGTTTGTTGTTTTAAATTGATGGAGGAGAGCAAGAATTATTATATAAGTTATGTAAGAGAATATCTTCATTTGAAAATACACACTGAATACCATGAATAAACAGCCAGAATTTTTACTGTATTACTTTATTTTTATTCCTATATTATCTAAATAACATGCACTTGTGGCAGAAAACAAACAAAAAACTAGAAAGCCTAGAAAGGCCAAAAGGAAGAGAGAGCAATCACCTGTGCTTTTATCCCAAGATGATAGCTAGGAATGCACACCTGTGTTTCAGCAGCCCTTTAGCGCATTCATTTTAAAGTATCAGATTGCGCATGTGCATGACTTGCCTTCCTTTAATGGTAGAGTTGAACATCTTTGCCATATTATATGAAGTTATATATTTTTTATGTTTATTTATTACTTCAAGTTACAACTCCATCACAGTGCCCTCTTTCCACCTCTCCCTGTTCCACCCTCCCACCCTCTCCCCCTTCTCCCACCCATCCCATTCTTCCAATGTGGAGTGTCCCTGCATATCAGCCCCTCTCAGTTCAACAGTAATGTGAGGGCTAAGAGCTTCCTCTTGCACTGAGGGGCCTACATGGTAGCACCCCTAGGGCAAATTATCCCATTAATAGGTAACAGTCTATGTTCCTGATCCTTTTGGTGTGTTGGTTGTAGTATAGTTATCCTGTACTATATGGCTAAAATCCAATTTTAAGTGAGTAGATGCCATGTGCATCTTTCTGAGTCTGGGTTAGCTCACTCAGGATGAGCTTTTCTAGTTCCATCCATTTGACTGCCAATTGCACGATTTCCTTGTTTCTGATAGCTGAGTAGTATTCTATTGTGTAAGTGTACCACATTTTTTTTTTATCCATTCTTCAGTTGAGGGACATCTGGGTTGTTTTCAGTTTCTAGCTATTATAAATAAGGCTGCTATGAACATAGATAAGGATATGTCCTTGTGGTTTGGTGAGGACTCGTTTGGGTGGATACTGAGAAGTGGTATGGCTGGGTCTTGAGGTAGGGCTAGGTGACTGGAGAGAGAGCCGTGGGTGCTGGGAACCGAACTCTTATATTTTTAGTTGTCAGCCTAGCCTTTAGCGGCTGAGCCATCTCTCCAGCGTGCAGCTACATATATTAATGTATAGATGTCAGGGTAATGGCTTCAGAGGCCGCACTGACTCAAACATCAGGATTTTGGGGATAAAGCAATAGTGTTGCTGCCCTCTTCCAGTCCTGTCTTTTTTATTTCAGTGTTTAAAATCTGGAAAGAATGGTATGCTTCTACAACTGTAATAGTCGTACAGCTTTTGTTTTGCACTTAATAAGCTTTGTAGCACTCAAAAAGCTACAAGAATACAAAGTGAAAGAATACGTGTGTTCTTGACTCCAGGCCACCTAATAATATTTCCAAAACTGCGTTGTTATCTGCCTGTAGTTGTAAATGCCATGGTATCATATATGCATTTTGAGTGATTAGTTTCACAGTTAACTTGAAAGGTGATGGCCATTTATTCCTGGTATTCAGTGTGTATTTCCTAATGATGATCATCTCTTATATAGCCAGAATACCTTTATATTCCAATTTTCCTGTCAGTTTGCAAGCAATGCTCTGGTGGCAGAAGCTGCTGCCAGGTACTTCCCAGTGTCTCCACAGAGGTTCTAGCTTAGGGCCTCCACCCAAGGAAGCTGGGGCTTTGACTCCTGCTGTGTAAAAGAATTTCAAGACAAGTTAGCTAGTTTGAGACAGATTGGTATTTGTTATTAAGAAAAAGTCAGAGAAAGATAGTTCATGCTTTAGATTTAAGGAGGTTCAGAGTTCAGAAAGATATGAGTATCTTGAGAGTTATTTACACATGCTTTTGTATTTTGAGGTTACATTACTCAAATGTGTAATTTATAGTGAGTTCTTAAAGATTAGGCAAAGTTTCCAGATTCAGTTAAAAAATTAAGCTAAAAATATGACCCAGCTTGCTTATTTATCTTACAGAATTCTTCAGTAAGTGAAAATGTAAAGTCGTCTGTGAGGTGCGTTGTTCAGTGTTAGGGAGGAGAGAGGAGTTCCTATAAAGTTGAACTGAAATGTGTAATTTCTTGTGAGTTTTTAAAGATTAGGCAAGACATGGCTTATTTCTTGTCTCAGCACCTCTATTTAAGATCTCACCTGTCGTCGGTGAGCAGCCATCCCTGACTTCCTCAGATGTGGTGACATTCTTGACCTGGCCATCTGGAAATGTAAACAAATGTAAACATGTAACTGAGTCTTTACTTTCTCGTGTCCTGTCCATTTTCTCTGTCCTCTGTCACACCTTGGTATTTTCTAGTCTGGGGTCAGGTTTTGTATCTGTCACACATCTTTAGTCTCCTTTAATGTGTACATGCTCACAGCCTTGCTTGCTTTTTTTTTTTTTTTTTTTTTTTTTGGTTTTTCGAGACACGGTTTCTCTGTGTAACAGCCTGGCTGTCCTTGACTCACTCTGTAGACCAGGCTAGCCTCGAACTCACAGAGATCCGCCTGCCTCTGCCTCCCGAGTGCTGGGATTAAAGGTGTGAGCTGCTGCTGCCGCCACTGCCTCCGCCGCCACGCCTGGCTCCTTGCTTGCTTTTTATGACTGTCTTTACTCTTTTTGTTGTTGTTGTTTGTCTGTTTGTTCTGTTTTTTTGTTTTCAAGACAGGGTCTCTTTATGTAGCCCTGGCTGTCCTGAAACTCACTCTGTAGACCAGAGTGGCCTCAAATTCACAGAGATCTTCCTGCCTTTGCCTCCCAAGTGCTGGGATTAAAGGCAAGTGCCACCACACCCAGACTTGCTTGCTTTTTATGACAGCATTTTTCAGACAACACACACACACACACCCTTTTTGTAAGCAGAGTTTTGTTGTAACTGGGTCAGAGTTAGGCGTTGGCAGCCAGTGAACCGTGCAGGGTGACAGACGTCCTTTGAGAATGCCACCTCTGAAGCAAGTCTTTAGTGGCATTGTTGGCATTGGTGATGAAGTTTTGATCTCTTGGTCAGTTGTTTTCTAACCTCTCCTTAGCTCTGAGCTCCTCTCTCTTGCTCTCTAATGACACCCTGTAGCTCTCCTGAGAGTTCAGTCTCCATTCCTCTTTCTCCTCCTCCCTCCACTCCCTGTTGTGTCTTTCAGATGTTTCCGTGGACAGACAACCAGTCCTGTTGCCTGATTGCCCGACCCTCTTTAGGACCTTTGCAGATGCCCTACTTTTCTTCACTGATTGCCCATGCCCTTAACACCCCTTTATGATGCCTGTCAGATTTTTTGTTTTTTTTTTTTTTTGGTTTTTCGAGACAGGGTTTCTCTGAATATCTCTGGCTGTCCTGGACTCGCTTTGTAGACCAGGCTGGCCTCGAACTCACAAAGATCCGCCTGCCTCTGCCTCCCAAGTGCTGGGATTAAAGGCGTGCGCCACCACCGCCCGGTGCCTGTCAGATTTTATGTTCACCATGTGGTTGGAAAGTGACCTTCCTGAGGCCCTCTGTCCTCAATTCTCCCATAGTCTGCTCCTACAAACCGGAACCTTCTTTCCCCTGTGGCTGTTATTCCAGTAACATGGATTCCTTTGCTTTTCCTCAGTAGTTCATGTCAGTTTTGAATTCAACTATGTTGGCACTCAACTCACTGCCTCACTGCTTCCTACCAAGGCTGAGCAAGCATTTCTAGTCACACTGTGCCTGTAGACTGCGTGGATCCATCTTGTCAAGATGAAGAAAGCTGTATGAGAGGTCTTCAGGTGTCTCTTCCATTCTCCCTCTTTTGTCTCCCACATGCCCAGTGCTGTGGATGGTCGGGTCCATCGTTGCTGTGTCTTACTCCTTTCTGGGACGCGACGGTAGGACATCCAGGTGCCTGTCACAGTGTCACAGCCAAATCACTTACAGATAGGTTCACAGAGATTGTCTTCATGTTTGGCTTGTTTGGTTTGTTTTTTTGTTTATTTATTTATTGCTTCAGGTTACATCTCCATCATAGTGTCTTCTTTCCACCCCTCCCAGTCCTGCCCTTCCACCCTCTACCCCCTAACCCTTCCATCACACTGCTCTGGAGTGGAGTGTCCCTACATAACAGTCCCCGCCCCAGTTCAGTCATATGAGGGCCAAGAGCCTCCTCAGACACTGGGGGCCTACAGGCTGGTTTTTTTATTGTTTGTTTGTTTTTTAATAGTTGTATAGCATTTCATTTGGTTTGAACCAAAGTCATAATCCTGAGTATTGAAATCCTGAAAGATCCAAAATTAGAATTCTGGGGAACACAATTATAAAACTTTAGTTAAAGGACATTTATTTCCATTTTTTGAATAAGTCCATTTAATTTTTTTAATATTCTTTTCATTACAGTTATTTTATTTATTTATAGGTTTTTTTCAAGACAGGGTTTCTCTGTGTAACAGCTCTGACTGTCCTGGGCTCACTCTGTAGACCAGGCTGGCCTTGAACTCACAGAGATCCTCCTGCCTCTGCCTCCTGAGTGCTGGGGTTAAAAGGCTGCGCTACCAGGCCCAGCCATTTGCATTTTTAAAGGGACTTTAGGGTGTGCACCACAGCCCAATAAGGACATTAGCTGCAGAAGCAGGTGCCTTGGACTCAATCGTGAGAGCCCATGTAAAGGTGGGCGGGGCACAGTATGTAAAGGTGGGCGGGGCGCAGACCTCACAGAGTTGTTTCTTGAACTCAGTCGTGAGAGCCCATGTAAAGGTGGATGGGCACAGACCTCACAGAGGTATTCCCTGAACTCAGTCGTGAGAGCCCATGTTAAAGGTGGGCAGGCAGCAGACCTCACAGAGTTGTTCCCTGAAAGGACACTTTGTACCCACACACATATTAATTTTATATGATATTAATAATAAAGAGAATTTATTTGAGCGATATATAAGCATACTAGAATATTTGAAGGCTATTTTACAAAATAAAATGCACAATAATTTCCAGCATGTTTTTATAAGTATAAATGCTCTGGTGTGCCAATGATGTCATACAAGCCTTGCAGTTATGAGGAGGCAAACTGTTCACAAAAGAGAGGTCAAAAAATCAGAATTTGTAAACATATGTCACTGGGTGGTAATAGAACTACCAAGACATACCTCAGTCCTTTGATGACATTGATCAATAGTCATTCCCGTGATGAAACCCTGCCATTGACCAAAGTTGAAATCTCAGGCAGTTTCTTTTACAAGTGCAGAGATACAGGAAGGACCCCTCTTCATTTAGTGAGGACATTTCATTGTTTTTATTTTTGTTTTTTGTGGGTATGTGTTTGTGTACATGCCCCCAGGTCAGCATCAGGTGTTTTTCCTCAGTTGCTCTTCATCTTATTTTTTGAGACAGAGTCTCTCTGAACCTGCAACTTACCAACTCAGCTGGACTGGCTGGCCACCAGTCCCCTAGGGATCCTCCTGTCTGCCTTCCCTTCCTACCCTCCAGGGCTGGGATTGCTGGACTTTGCCTGTGCTGTGCCCAGCTTTCATGTTGGTACTGGCTATCAAACGCAGGTCTTTGCTCTTGCATGCCAGTGCTTTACTACTGAACCATCTCCCCAGGCCCTTGCATTCTTACATACGTGTACAGTATCCACAAAGCCAGTCAGTATTTTGATAACACTTTTCTTGCAATCAAATTTGCATAAAACAATTTAATACTCTCCAAAATTCTTTTCATAAGTGATACCTCTATTATTAAAAGTGATACAGAATTGAAATATATAACATTCCTAATTGTAAATTAGGGGTTTGGTCATGGGCAATGCATGAAGACAGTCTATAAAAGCTCCTGACCTACACAGTCTTAACTGTGTTTTTTGTATTTTATTTATGTGTGCATGTATCTGTGAGTGTGTGCCAATGACTGTAGGTCAGTAGAAGGAGGCGGCTCTCTGTGGAGCTGGAGTTATAAGCAGTTGTGAGCATGGCTGGACTGGAAAACTCCATATAACTGTACAGCAAGTCCTTTTAACCACTGAGCCATCTCTGTAAGCCCAGTTAACTGTAATTTGAAGTCCTGTATAATGGCTGTCCTCAGAGAATGTTCATGTTCTATGCAGCACATCTCTTTTTAAAATGATTTCATACCCATTATGCACATTACCGATAGATTGTCCCATCTTCTATGCTGTGCTTTTATGGAGTTCTGGGCCACACAGATCTCATGCAGATGACACATTTGGTAAAAATAGAACTGGTCATCAGGTAGCAGTACTGTTGATTGTCTCCTCCTACTGTGCCTGCAATTGTTTTCAGACCAGTTCAGCACTTCCCTGGCTTGGCAGGTGTGGCTTTGATTCATTGAAAGCTCCTGGAATTTCACCACCTGTAAAGAGCGCCAAGCAGACAATGATAGTTCTCACCCACAATTTGCATCTTGTCTGTATAGTTGGCAAATGCACTTGTCTAATTTCCACCAAATGCATTGGTCGAGTGGGAAATAAAACAAGTTTTATTGGTAACAATTTGTACTTCATTTTCAGAAGCTTGAGCATATCTAGTTCCAAATATCATAATTATGTGGCAGTTCAGTTGAGTTCCATTTTAGTTTGTAAAGGCCACCACATCTTCTAATAAGCATTTATAAAATGCTTTGCCTTTTCCAGACAATAAGACATAAATGGGTAAGTTTCTAAAATTCCTGATGCTTCCAGGAGCAATAATGGCCTATATCTGATAAATCAAACAGAACAGTGGTCATCACTTTGAAGGTGTCCATGGTGGGAGGCCGAGTTCTCTGTATGATGGGGCAGGTGGAGCACTTGATATTTTTAATAGCTTGGCAACTGTACTGTGTACAAATGCGGGCATACCCATCCCCAAGATTTGGCTCTCTACCCCTCTCATGTAGCCTCTCTTTCACCACTAGAAATTATGGTTTTCAGGATTCTAGCATTTAGGATTTTTAACCTTTTGGGCTTATAGTTTGTGAGTTTCCATCTCTGGGAGCTTTAGACTTTAGGAGCTTTGAGTTTCAAGATTTCAGCAACTGGTGGTCTTGCAGCTTCTGGCTAGCGTCTCACACATTGTACATGTGGGGCGTGTGTGTGTGTGTGTGTGTGTGTGTGTGTGTGTGCGTGTGTGTGTGTGTGTGTGTGTCTGTGTTTCCTGGGCTTGAATGGTAGGGAAGTTCCCAGTCTAAATGTTTTGTACTGAATAATGTTGAGAGAAGGTCTAATTAATATTTTTTTTTTACAGAATAACCTATGCATGTGTGGTTTATACTGGGGTGTAGTTGAAGTATAAGTATATGCTCTTTTGTTACATATTAAGTATAAGTGCATGCTCTTTTGTTACATATGAAGTATAAGTGCATGCTCTTTTGTTACATATGAAGTATAAGTATATGCTCTTTTGTTACATGTGAAGTATAAGTGTATGCTCTTTTGTTACATATGAAGTATAAGTGTA
>CAJQZJ010032031.1:10335756-10395896 GCA_907164525.1 Lophiomys imhausi | reverse complement strand
CTTCTCTAATCTTGTCTGAGTCCACAGTAGGCCCTCCTTCCTTCTCTTCCCATTGGAGGTCCTGCTTGACTCCTTTGCACTTAGCATTTTACGTCTCTTCAGTGCTTGTTTGCATCTCTGTATCCCACACACTAGAACCGCTTGGGACAGGGTTAGGCTCACTTTTCTGTGTTTTCATTGCTTTGCACAGAGCTTACCATTTAGCAAATACTGCTGAACGAGGAAGTGTGTCCTAAGGTGGAACCTAAGAAATTTCTGTAGTTTTTTGTTTTTGTTTTGAGACAGGGTTTCTCTGTGTAAACAGCCGCTGGCTGTCCTGGAACTCACTCAGTAGACCAGACTTGCCTCAAGTTCACTGAGATCCGCCTGCCTCTGCCAACCAAATTCTGGTATTAAAGGTGTGCACCACTATGCCCGGCTCTGTAGTCATTTTTAATTGAGTAATATTACCATATTTGTGTCTTAGGAATCTGAGTATCAGTGGTGACTCAATCCAACAAAGCAAACAAGGCAGGGGTAACGTTACATCTCACATGTAAAACATTTACAATTGAGTTCTTGACCTGCTTCTCTACTCTTCCTCAAATATCACCCTCCTTCAGGCTTTGAAAGTATGACTGAAAGCATACCTCTGCACTGTCCCGTCCTCACTGACCTGTTTTCCCACTGTAGTGGGACCTGACCTGCCTGCTCACCCCTGCCCATGAAGACTCTGCCCACGAACATCCTAGTGTGGCGTTAGGGAAAGCATTAGAATTCATGATTATGTTTTACATGTGAGATGTATTGTTCTGCCTGTCTTGTTTGCTTGGTTGGATTTGTTAACACTCCCAGCACTTAATCTAACTGTGTCTTACTGGAGCTCTGCAGACACATACCACGCATAGGACTGGGTCAGGTTGCGGGAGGAAGCATGGAGACCAGGTGTTTTCTAAGCATTAAACGCTCTGTGTTGTGCCAGCAATTAAGCTTTTGTTTTTCTGAGTCAAGTCTACCCTTTCTGCCTCTTTTTCTCCTATGTGTATGGTATTTTGTATGTGGATGCATGTCTGCATGTGTGGGCACACGTGTGTGGGAGGGAATGTGCATGGAAGCAGTTGATTGACGGTAAGACCCATTATCGTTCACTCTTCCACCATACCCAATGAGGCAGGGCTGTTAGTCAACCCGGAGTGCGCCCGTATGGCTTGGCCACTCCTCTCCCTAGCCAGCTTGCTGCCTCTGCCTTCCAGGGCTGGAATTGTGCTGTAACCACCGAGCCATCTCCCCAGCACCCATATCCAGCTGTCTGTCCTGGGCTTTGTGATTCTGAAGCTAGGACTCAGGCAACAACATGTATGTACTGCCAGCTGCCTCTGTGAGGCTTCCAAAAACAGAGCAATTGCAGGAGACAGGAAGGAAGGGACAATTTCCCCTTGTCTTAGTCCCATTTCCTGTTATCCTGATAAAGGATACCTAGTGGAGAAAGAGTTTATTTTGGCTCACAGTCTGAAGTTTTCTGCAGCAGGGAAGTCAAGGCAGCAGGAACTAGAAGCCCTTCCTCACATCTAGTTCAGCGTGCTGAGAGAATGAATACACACCTGCCTACCAGTGTCCACTGGCTCTCTTGTTTTCCGTTGTCCAGGATCTAGTCCATGAAATGCTGCTGCCCATCTCAGTGAACCCAATCAAGATACCCACCACCCACAGACATGTGCACAGGCCAAGCTGATCTACAGCACACCCCACTGAGATTCTATTCCCTGCTGGTTCTAGATTGTGTCAAATTGAGAGTTAAAACTAGTCATCACAGCTTTCTTGTTTGTTTCCTGTCCCTTACAGTGTCACCCCCAGTCTCTCTCTCATGGTCATTTCTAGAAGCAGCACCTGGGTCCAGATGACAGCTTTTCTCATCCCCCTAAGAAATTCACCTCCACCCCTCCCATCACACCCTCCTCCCATCCAGCAGCAATCGTCCTTCCAGTCTGAGGTCTAAGCATTGTAGCTCTGCAGAGCCATCCCTCCAAACTTCGACATCTTTATAGGGGCAGCTTTGTTGTCCCCTCAGCTCTATGGCTGATCTCTACCTCCTGTGGTCACAGTCACACAGTGTTTTCCAGTTAACAGTTCCATATTCATAATCTCTGATAAAGATTGTGCCTCTTGCCAGGATGTCATTCAACATAATAAGATAGGATTTTATATAATCCTGGCCCAGTTTACTATGGGAGACAGAAAACTGAGATGAAATGGATTAAATAACTGGCCCCGAACATACACACACACATACACACATACATACACTCACGTACATACACACACAGCAATTTGGTGGGAGAATTGGGATTTGAACCCAGTTCACTTTGCCTGAAGTATGGGCTCCCGGATGTATCCAGCCTTTTGATTCAGTGACCCCACCTGTTCTTCTGCAAAGCTCATGTTCAAGAGCCACATAATCAGGTTACAAATAAAAGTCACACACACACATACATACACTCACATACATACACACACATACCATACACACACATAGACACACATATACACATACATACACACATATCATACATACACACAATACACACACACACACACAGAGAGAGAGAGAGAGAGAGAGAGAGAGAGAGAGAGAGAGAGAGAGAATGTTTTAAGATTCTGAGATTCTGTGTTAGGCAGAGTTCATAGATGCCCTGGGGTACCTGTGGCCCTGTGGATAACAAGTCAAACACACCTGGGCATCTAAACACCATTTGCTTTTCTACAATGCCTGAGCTATATATGCATGCATTTCAACACAGAACTGTATGCACCATTTCCAAACTCTTTAATTTTCATCGCTTCAATCTATTATCTCAAACTACATGCCTAGCAACACTACCACAACAAGGCCTGTGAACTATGAGCTCCAGACTGAAAGAAGTGTAGGAGTTACCACGTGCTATTCTTAGCAAAAGAGTCACAGTGGGCATTAGTCTAACAAAGGCTTGGAAAATCTTACAATAAAATCTAATATGGACTGGGGCAGTCTCTCATAAACTTTCTGATGGGGAACACCTCAACAATGGGCTGCCATAGTTTTTATGTTGTATTCCCAAAGTTCCAAGTAGTGAGAGCTTGTTCCCCAACTTAACACCACCAGTGTTATAAATCCTTTAAAAGGCAGGGCTTACAAGTTGAAGGAATGGCTCAGTGTTTAAAGGGGTTGCCTTGCAAACATGAGGACCTAAGTTCAGAAACCCAGCAACACTATTAATGCCAGCGGGTGCAGCGCCCTGTCTTGGAAGACAAAGTAGAGTTGAAGGAGTAGGCAGCTTGACAGACTAGCTGTATTAGAAGCTCTGAATGAACAAATTGGAGATCAATGGAGGAGGACTCCTGATGCCAGCCTCAGACATCAACATGTATCTGTGCACACATACACACATATGCTTGTACACAAGCACACGTATCATATATAAACATGAGCTGGGAAAGAGCAGATTTTCAAAAAACAACCCATTTTTAAAAAGAAAAGCAAAGCAGGTGAGCCCCAATGGGAAGTCTTCAGGTCATTTGAGCAGAGGGGCTCTTGACAGGGAGGGCAGTAGGACTCTAGTCTCTTCCTTTTGCTTCTTTGCCAAAAGAGAACTGGTTTTGTTCTGTTCTGTGCTTCATTGTGAAGAGCTGCCTCGCCACACCCCAAAGCCATGGAAGGGAACCAATCAGTCATGAGCAGAGAGCTTTAAAACTGTGGACCACAGCAAACCTTTCCTTTTGTGGAGTTCGTTGTGTCACATTATTTGCCATAAGGACAGACATCCATAAGAAGAACCGATTGCCATTTAGTCTGGTAACCCCTGGACAACACTAGTTGCCTGTATGGGGGAAAGTTGTGCCTGACAGCATCTATACATTGTTCCTACCATACAGGGGTTACTATGCGCTCTGATCCTTTGCTGTAATTTCTCTAAAATTATAGCTTTGAGTTTGTTCTTCTTTGCATGACAACTACCTAAAACTGTGAGAATGTTTCTACTTTACTTTCAGGCGAAAAAGAGTAAGTCCATTCTTTTTCTGTTATTTGCTTTCTTGAGACTTGGTCTTGCTGTATAGAAAATTATATTACCACATAGCAAATCCATGGCTAGCGTGGGATTTGCAACCCTCATGCCTCTGTCTCTTGAGGGCTGGGATTACAGGTGTGCACCACTGTAGTGAATATGTAAGGGTTTCTGAAATACAGACACTTAAAAGGGTATATGGAGCCAGCCTCAAGACTTGTACCTGGGATAAACACTTGGCAGTGCACATGGTCCTGATCAACAGGTGTACCTCAGGGAGGAGAGCATCAGGCTGGCCAATGAGAAGACAGCCTGGTGCATAATTAGGAGACAGAGATATAAGGGAAAGTCCAGAAACTGGAGAAGGGGGGCTTTTTGCTTGGCATTGCTTAGTATCACTGACCATTGTGGCTTTACTTTGAAAGATTCCAGACATCACCCTGCCCAAAGGGTGTGGCTGCCAAAGCCTTGGCCCCAGACCTGCCAGAGACCGAGGTACCAAGTGAGAGACTGGCAACTCCCAGCTCCTGCATGAATACAGCACGGCCGGCTGAGGCAGCAAGCTCAGGTGGGCAAAAGCTAGGGTGGGGTGGACAGGTGGGGCAGAGCCCTGGAAGGCTGAGAAAAGCCGGGGAAAGCGACACCTGCCATGGAGACAGAGCCCTGCCGAAGGGCATGGTTGAAGAAGTCTGAGACCCACTATGGACCTGGGTGCCAAGCAGGTGTGTGCCAACTGCTGGCGGCAGCAGGACCTTAGTGGCTGAGAGAAACTGGGCATGAGGGCCAGCAGGCAGCAGCGGGGCTAGAGGCTGACCCCAAGCAAAAGTGAGACTGCCATAACAACAGCAGAGCCAGGCGACCACTGAGTTACTATTGATTTCGATGTTCCTGCGGACAGACTTCTGACCAGTTGCCCCTAAGGACCTTCAATGTCTCAATCTGGGTATCCTTTCTAAAGTGTTAGGGCTGGTTGGTTGGTAGGTGTTTATAGGTATTAATAAATGTAGTTAAAATTACATTTACACACCACCGTGCCAGGCCATATACAGGCAAGTCTTGGCTCAGGGTCAGAAGAAGGAATTGATGACTTCCAGTAGGAGCAATTTCTACTTCTTTCTTTGTGCCAATATAAGAGGAAGCTCTTTCTCACTTCTTAGATCCTGACCTACATAGATCCTGGGAATAGGATTGGCAGTTCTTACAGTTAACCTCCTGACTGCTTTTATTCAATAGTTTATGACACATTATGAGATGTTCTGCTGTAAAAATTATAATTAATGCTTCACACATTTGTTTATTTTTAAGAAGTGTGAATCCATCTGCATTTGTGTTGGAGATTGAGCCTCTTTTGTCTACATTTCCCTGAATTTGGTAAACTATATCGGTTAATTGGTTTGAATTGTATTGTTTACAAATCTGTCAAAAGGATAGTGTATCAGAGTTAGACCTTCCCATCTGAATCTATTCTAGGAAAGATGCTCAAAACTTTTCTTTGTGGGATATACAGCCTCACACGTTGAGTGCCTGATGTCTGCACCTCTCCGAGCTGGAGATGATAGGAATGAATGAGGTGCCCACACATGTTACAACCTGGAAGGCCTTACGCTAAACCAGCCACAAGAGACAAACGTTGTTCCACTCCATGTATATGAGGTGCTTAGAATATTTGGGTTCATGTGAATGGAAAGCAGAATGGTGGCTGCCTGTTGGAGGAGGGGTGGTGCGGTGTGGGTGTACAGCCTCGGTGTCACATGAGGAAGAGCCTCTGGCAGAGGATGTAGTACTGGTTGCACAGCAGTGTGAGTGCACTGGACGCCACCAGGTCGTATTTAAGAGATGTTAAAGGAGGGTACATCGTTTAGCATGATGGAAAACTTGGGATTTTTTTTTTCCTGTACTGAGTCAATGTTCACCCGCCCCACATTCTACTTTGATACCTCCGGCATAATCCCACCTGCTCAAACTGGCTTCAAGGAGTCTTTCATCTGTAGGAATTCTCTAAGTTGAGAAACTGAAGATTTGAAACTACTCTGTGGTGAGAACTTTCATAGACAATGCAATCATGAGCCAGATATGGCATGTCCCATTAACTCTCGCACTGGGAAGACAGAGGAAGACAGATATCTGTGAGTTTGAAGCTAGCCTGGTCTACATAGCAAGTTCCAGGCCAGCCAGGGCTACTTAGTAAGACCTCTGTCCGGGGGGCGGGGTGGGGGTGGAGGAATGCAAACAGATTCCTGGAGACTTGCCTAGCCCATGTTCCTTGAGCCAACCAATAGCAGTAGTGGTTTGGGCTAGAATTAGGAGGCCATGATCCCATTGATGTAAAAATGTGCAAGTGATTCAGGAAACGGCTTCAGGCACTTACTATATTGCCCTGGCCTAACAGGACACTGGCTTTTCAATGGAATGTCCACCCTGAATAACACTGAGATGTTCTGGAGCTCAGGAGCCCAAGTCCCTAGTCTTTACCTGTAATTGTTCTTTTTGGTTACTTATTGGGTTCTTTTACCTATCACCCTTCTCCAACCTGATCCCTTCCAACCCCACAATACTAGGTAGGAGAGTAAGAAGGATGGAGGGGAAAGGGGGTGTAGATCTCTTTAGATTACTTCCTGCTGATTAGGGGCATCGAGTTCCTTGGGGCAAGTTCAATCTTAATTGTCAGGATATCTCCAACCAGCAATCCAGTAATCACCAAAAGCAGCAACAGGGACCAGCAGCAGTAGGGGCAGCAGCAGACGGAGCAGCAACAGAGGGAGTAGAAGCCACCCTCTCTTGGAGTCTGGCATTGATATACCTTCGGCAGAGTCCCCAGAATTCCAAATGTAAACTATCTGCAGCTAGCAAAAAATCATGCCCTTCCTAGAGCACAAGACAAATAATAGTCAGCTGCTGTGGACAATCTGATGCAGCCCTGTTGAAGGAAATATTGGTATTTATAATTGTTACTTAGGATTATTAGGATGATGGAGTAATCCCTTAGCCCACTGATGAACAATCGCACAGACACCTGATGGATCTTAACAAGGCTTGGCCTAGATTGAGCATTCTTAGCCCATCTAAACTAATGTATAATTCTATTCTCAAATAAAACCCCATGTAATATTCATATGTCCCTTGGGCTGTTAGTCTCCATACTATGCCGATGTCCCAAGCCATGTGGAGATATGATTTTTCCATCTAACCCATCACATGTTTCCTCCCTCTTCTTCCTCTTGTTCTCTCTTCTCGTGACTTCCTAAAAAAGCCCTTGACCCTTCTCCCCACCTACCTTTCTTCTACCCAATCTTGGCTGCCTGCCTTTATTCTTCTACCAATCAACTTTAAACTAGGTAGAGTAAGGTTTGCACCAACAAGGACAGGCATACATGACAATGTCTTCATCTGGGTGTCACCAGACTTTATGAGGAGCCAGTAAATAGCAATGGAATACAAGTAGCTTTCAGATCACCCTAACCCAGCCCCATATCCTACCCTTTGGACTAAAACAAAAACATATTCACATAACTCGGTTTTTAAAGAAACCAAAACTCTCACTCTACTTACCTACCCTGCTTTCATTGTTTTTATCTTAGCAGAACTGACTTCTAATTTGGCCTGCCTACCTTCTGTCTGTCAGCAATGGGGGGAGGTGTTCCTGCCTCCCCTTGAGTCCCTAGGCAGGCCCTGTCCCTCTGATCAAAGGGAAAAAAGCTCCCAGCCAGATCATGCACTCTAATGTACGTGGAAGAAGGAAACAGTATTTATCAAGACTTTGTTAAGTGCCGAGTACAACACCAGTTGTTCTCAAACCTCTTAACAAGCTTAGGAGAACTAGCATTACAATTACTATTATTGTTGTTGTTATTATTATCATTATTATTACTATTATTATTTGAGACAGGGGCTCTTTAGCACAGGCTGGCCTTGAACTCAAGAACTCAAAAATTTGCTATATAGCTGGAGATGTCCTTGAACTTCTGATTTCCTGCCTTTACTTCCCAAGCACTGTAATTAAAGTCATGTACCACCCTATCTGGCTTATGTGGTGCTGAGAATTGAACCCACAGCTTTGTGTGTGCTAGGGAAGCAGCATTATTGTGTTGTTGTTGTTATTATTATTATTATTTTGGGATGGTTTCACTACATAGGTCTGGCTGGCCTCAAACTCAGAGATCTGCCTGCCTCTGCTTCCAGAGTATTGAGATGAAAGGTATGTGCCTCCATGCCCAGTCGCACATTTTTTTCTATGTATGCCTATGTATATACATGTGTGTGGAGACCAGAGATCGATGTCGGGTGTCTTCTTCTGTTCATTTCCACCTTATTTTTCCTCCCAGAGTCTCTCATTGAACCCAGAGCTCACAATTGGCAAGGCTGGCTGGCCAGGGAGACCCCCTGAGATCCTCCTGTTCCTGGGCTGTGATTATAAGCATACATACTTGCACACAGCTTCTCAACATGGTGCTAGGGATCTGAACTCAGGTCTTACCTTATCCACTGAGCCATCTCCTCAGTCCTTTAGTAATACTTTTCAAGTGTAGTGTGGGGACGCATTAGTGTATGGGTGTGTGCGTTTGCACATGCGGGTGTGCCTCTGTGTATGGACCTGAGCTTGGCTTATGTGTCTTTTCTGAAGCACTTCCATGTTTATTTCCTGAGACAAACATCATGACCTCTCACTCTAACCTCAGCATGAACCCCTTAGCAGATGAAGGGATGTTCTCTGTAGCCACAGGGACATGGGCACATTTAATGAAACCAAGAACGATGTCAATGGGAGTTAGTTCTCGACCTATGCTCAAAGTTTTCCACTTGCCCCCAAAATGTCTTTTATAGTTATTTTTGCAAATCTGACTGCATTAAAAGAAAGCATACATTGCCTATGGTTGCTGCGAGCCTTTTGTCTCTTTTAATTTACTATTCTTCCAGGTCAGCTACCTTGGCCCTGTTTCTGTGATTTTTCTTCATACAGTTGCATTCAACTTTAAAACAAACACACAAAGACATGGCACTCTGTATTGTGCTTCTCTTTCCATTCCATACATATACACTATTTCACACACATTTCTGATGGACAGACACGAGTCTGCTTGCCCCTCCTACTCCACTCACCCTCTTTCAAGCAGTCAAAATTAATGACAGTATTTTCTAGGCACCTTTTAAAGAAATGTAGACATACTGAGGTATTTATTAGCCACAATGACAATGAGGTTGGGTCATTAATATTGTATTAATATTATCAATATAAATATAATAAAACTGAGGCTCAGGTTGGGAAGTGACCTGTCAAAGCCATGGGGCTAGTACATAATGGGTCTGGGCTCCAAGATAGGATTCCCAGTCTTAAGCTGACATTCTCTCTTCTGAAATTTTTTTTTATTAGCTAACAGAAAATTAGATCTCATTATACCACTTTCCCAAGAATTTGTTTTCATTGTTTCTTTTCTCCCTCTTCTTCCCGACTCTGCCTCCCTTGGGCCCCCCCTCCATCCCTAATTCTTTTCCACTTCCATGGTACCAGTGACAGTTGTATCTTTCTGAGACTAGTTCACCTTACTTAATAAGATCCTTTTCAGTTCCAGCAATTATTTCTGTAAATTTCTTAGCTTCATTTTTTTTAGCAACTGAATAAAATTACCTTGTACATATATGTTATGCTTCCTTTATCCAGTCATCAGTTGAGGGATAGCTAGGCTGACTCCATCCCCATACTGTCATGAACAGAACAGTAGCAAACATGAACATGTGGGTATCTTTGTGGTAGGATGCAGTATTTTGGGATAGGCTCAGTAATGAAGCTGGGTTACAATGCTACTTATTTTTTTTTTTGCATTTTGAAAGACTTCCTGTCTATTTTCCATAGTAGTGGGCACTAAATAATACTGTACCGACAGCGGATAAATGTTTCTCTTACTCCACAGCCTTTCCAGCCAACACTTGTCAGATGTTTTCTCGATCACAACCATTCTACTGCAGTGAGATGGAATTTTAAAGTGCTTTTGAATTTTCCTGACACAAATGGAAGAATATTTTCTTTAAAAATGTTCGGCATCCTTACAAATTAGTGATAACTTTCTTAATCACAAAAAAATAGAATTATAGAATAGATTTGGAACATATATTTTCTAGGCCATTTGTATACTATTGACTTATTCCTTTTTAATCCATTACTCTAAAGATTTCTAAACACTGAAAAGTTGGAAGAATTAAATGGCAAATACTCATCACCCATTTCTATATTTAATATTTTAGCTATATTTTTATCACATGTTAACTTATCTATCCCTTTATGTGTTCATCAATCTGTTATATTTGGAAGCACTGTTCTCAAATATAATTTGCTTTTGAAACAGGTGCTTTGAGGTGGAAGTTTGATAGTTTACTAACCCATGATTCTTTTCTGTTTGGCTATTTCAAATGATGCTGAAATAAACATTTTTATTTGTCTAATACTTTAATATTGTTTGCCTTACACTAATAATGTTTTTACTTTAGTAGGGTAGAATCCTAAAAATTGTATTACTGGGTAATCAAAAATGGGGTATTCCTAACTTAGATCCCATGGGACTGTTTGCCACTGACATCCAGTAGCAACATGGAAGAGGGCCTTCTCTCTTCTTGTTTTACCTATTACTACCAAAATAAATGTGTACTTAAAACACACAGACATGGAGTTCTGGAGATGCCATATGGATGCAAACAGTATCTACACATCTACCTCCCACTGGATGTCATCAATGTTAAAAATTCTGCTCATCTCAGCTCTATAGCCCATCAACACTGACTCAGTTTCATCAAGTAACAAGCCCACAGGGTGTTCATTTCCCAGCAGAAGGCTTGCCTCTTTGGGTGTTTTTCAACTTTGAATCTTGCCTTGACCCAGCTTGACCCACTTGGTGTGTGTGTGTGTGTGTGTGTGTGTGTGTGTGTGTGTTTGTGCTGTACCTGTATATTACAAGTATACTTCAGGCTTTCAATTAGAGACAAAATATCAGTGCCTTTCCTATCTTTGGGTCCTTCTTTGCCCAGCATGCCTCATATGTGCCCAGCGCTTCTTGTTGAACGAATTAGTGACTGGTTGATTGAAGAGAAGCCCCAAGGAGTGGAAAATTCTCAAAACCTAGAGTCTTTATCTGCCAACCTAAAGAATCTGAAATGTAAATGTCAGAACTGGCAGGGAAGCTAAATGCTGAGGCAGGGAGCCTGGGTCCCGGTGCTACAACAAGACTAAGGGAAGAAGCCAATGAGGCTCACCATCAATTCTTGGGAGGCACAGACCTAAATCTCAGGGTGCAGTGCTCCCTGCCATTAGGGTGCAGTGCTCCCCGCCTCTCTATGGTGCTAGGAATCAAACTCAGGCCCATTCACCTGGGGGACAGCACTCTGTGTGGACATTCCCCTGAAGATACCTTCTAACTTTGGGTCTGCAGTTGTGAGCTCATGCAGCATTTTGTTTTCATTTTAAAATTCATTGTAGAAAAGACAGAAAGAAGACAATATAATCTTCAGAAATCCTACCATATTAGGGAAATCACACTTTAGGGTAATATCACACATTTTCTTATGCCATATATGTATAATAAATATTAAATATTTATATGTTTTCTTAATATATTAAATAATTACATAATTTGAGGAATGTAGATTTTATTTATCTATTCTTCTTATGGTAAATACTTGTATGTCATATGAGCTTCCTTGTTGGATGAAGATGCTATCTGTCTTTAGCATTTCCCCTTGAGAACCTGGCACAGAATAAGTGGTCCATACATATTTATTGAATGGTTGAGTGACAAGTATGATTTCCTTTTTGCAAAGATTTAAAAAAAGTTTCCAAATTCATGAAATAAACAGCTTTAATCCTTGTATAAATCTATGTGTCCTGTGCCCCTACCCACTTGTGTGTCTTCTATTGGTCTCCACTCTATATTTAAAGACAAGGCCTTTCTCTGAATCTGGAACACAAAGATTGGCTTCCCAGTAGGCCTCTAGGCCTCAAGGCCCTTGGTGACTGGGGACTCAAACTGGTCCTCATGCTTGCAGAAGGCACTTTACTCACTGAGTCATCTTGTCGAGCCAATTTATCTTATTTCTTCTAGAAGCAGTTTCATTAGAATTACATAAACACGGGCTTCTCGAGGATACCTGTAATAAAACACTACTTAGAAATCCTCCTCAGCACTTGTAAATATGGAAATGACCTTTCTGGAATCAAGAATCTTTCAAACGTCTGAACATTTGAGGTGTTGACCACGGGTGTTATTTGTTAAGCAAACACCAATTTCTTCCCTCCCCAAATTCTCCCCAGGAGAAGGGGAAAAATGCAAAATAATGCGGAACAGCAAGACTTCAAAGATTAGCTAAGACTAGGTTCCCAGGTCAAAGGCTGCTGTCAGAACTACGCTTCTCCCGTAGATGGCGCTATTTTCTTTCCTCCCGTGTTTACCACTCTACCCTCTTGCTTCTTAGCCATGTTTTAAATAGCAGCTGACGATAATTACGTTATTGGTGTATCTTTGGTTTTCTTTAAAAAAAAAAAAAAATCCTTTGGGGGGGGACGTCCAAAGGCCTTGGCTGAGCTAGCTCCGCGTGGTACCATCTCTTATGGTTTTCTCCATTTCCTGACAGAAGTACTACCAAGGAGTTGCTGGCATTTTGGATGAAAAGCTCCACGAAGCTTTCCTGCTTCCACGATAATAAAATAAACTAGAAGTCAAACACTGACTCCGGGAATAGTGTTTCCTAAATAGAACAAACTATTCATCAGATTATGCAGATACCTCCCTGGGTAGTTAATAATGAACTTTTAAAAATGTACACACTCGGTTGTGACAGAAACATCGGCAAAACATTGTGGCGCCCCACAAGCCCTTTTAATACCCTAACAGAGGGTAGGTGGCTGTCACACTGACAGAACCTAGACGCGGCAGAAACGAAATCCGAGGTGAGGAGTCAGAAAGAATTGGAAATCCGGAGCCTAGCGCGGGAGCTGAAAGATGGAGGGAGGAGTAAGGTCTCGGCGGGGCTCTGCTAGTCAGAATCGCAGGGCTGGCTTAATCTTTGCTTTTCCTGCTTTCTTTTATAAATGCGCCCCAAGTCTCTGGAAAACAGGTTCGGGGGCTCGGCGTTTCCTTTGAAAACAGTTCGGGTTTTGGGTGAGTCCTTTTTGTGAACACTCATAGTAGAAGGCGAGGAGGTGTTTGGGTTGCAGGGTAATTTTAGCCGACCCTCTATGTGGGGGACTAACCCAGGCAGGCGCTTCGTGGAAGGCAAAGATAAATCCCCGCCCAGCCTCTGGTCCCGCCCTTGGCAGGCACAGGTGAAGGCTGCACCCCCACCCCCACCCCCAAACTCAGCAGCGCTGACAGGTGGTCTCGCCACGCCTCCCCGCCACCCAGAGCGCCCGGGGCTACAGCTCCAGGGCACAAGCCACAGCAGCGTGCCAGGCATAGCTTGCGACCCGGCTCCCGAAGTCCGCCTCCTCCTCCTCCTGGGAGAGCAAGGACCAGGGCCGGTGCTGGGGACCGTAAAGCAAAGGGGCCGAGGGTGGTCTACCATGCACCGCTTGCTTCTCCTGGACAAGGGCTGCGTGGAGCCCTGCGGCCAGGCCCCTCCGGCCCTGCTCTGTGCCCTTTGCCGCCCTCTGCCACTTCACGCGTCCAGGACCCCAGCTACAGTGCCTCGGGTGTTTACGGTCCACACCGCTCAGCCACCCACGGGTCCCAGCAGGGCCAAAGGGTCACCAAACCTGGTGAGCCTCGTTCCCAAGGGCAAGCAGCGGGGGGCAGCACCGTTCCCGCTCCGCTCCAGCTGCGTTGGGGTTCACGCCTGCCTCAGCTCGGGTGACTCCGGTGCCCCGGACCACGATAGAACACGCGGGTGGCATCGGGGAGGATTCGCCCGGACACCTCCCCTTCTCCAAACTTGAGGGCTCGGTTCCGCAGATCCTCCGCTCTGTGCTCCTGCGCTCCTCCCACTTGGCGCCCTCCTCCTCTACAGTCCCGGCTTTGGAATCCATCCCTCCCCGCCCCCCACCAGCCAGCCGCCCGCCGGGCCCGGGGATCCTCCCCCGACTCCTCCGCGTGCCGCCGCCGCCGCCCGGGTTCCTCTCACCCCCCACCCCCCGCCGCTCGGGCGCTCCCTGCCAAGCCCATGATGTAATGGTGTATGTTAATCAGTAGCATGTGGGGAGCTCCGGGCGGCTCAGTCCCTCGCGAGCCGACACTGGAGGCGGCCGCGGCGGCGGCCAGAGCGCCCCGAGAGCCCGCAGCGCTGCCCTCTCCGCGCGCGCCGCCAGCCCCGACGGCATGGCCCGCAGCCGGCGCTCCGAGCGCCCCCAACCCTACTGATTGCTGCCACGGCCCCGGAGCCGCGCGCGCAGGACCCCGAGCCGCAGAGATGAGCCGCGTTGAGGTGAGCGTCCCTTCTGCTGCCCCAGGAGGGAGGCACCCAGTGGCCCCCCGACCCTTCCCCGGGGGCTTCACTCTCCCACCCAGAAGTTTTAGGCGGCAAATCCCGGCAGCGAGTGGCCCCCCGAGGGCCGGGAGCTTGGTCTCTCCTTCCCGCAGCACCACCGGAGCTGGGACGGGATGGTAGAACCCCTAAACCTAACTTTTTTCTTTGAGGTCCTAGGAAGTGGTGGTGGCGGCGGGGGGAGCTTGTGCCGAAGGGAGGAATCCGCGTTCCCCTCCGGGACCGTTCTGCGGCCGGGAAAAGCCGAGCTACGGGCTCCCGCGGTCCCCGCGCAAGGAGTGCGCCCCGGACCGATGATCGCCTTGGGCCTGGGGCCCGAGGGCGAGTACACTCCGGCCCTCAGGCGGCGCCGTGGACTGGGGGCAGGATGCCTAAATCCCACGCGCGCGCGCGCGCGCAGACACACACACACACACACACACACACACACACACACACACACACGTCTGATCGCTGCGGGGCTAAGCAGGCCCAGGGAAACCTCCCGGGTGGGCTGGCGCGGCACTGGGGAGTGAGGGCTCCGACTGAGCCTCGCAGAGCTTTGGGTAGGGAGAGTTTATTTTTGTCTCGGGCTGTCGCTGCGGCTGCTCACGGCCTAAATCCAGAGGGGAGCCTGGTGGTGGAGATGCTGGCGGTAGCTGTAGATGGAGCTGCAGCCGTACGGCTGCTTCTCCGAGAGGAGGAGGAGGAGGGGGAGGAGGGAGGGAAGGAAGAGGAGGAGGAGGGAGGAGGAGGAGGAGGATGAGGAGGAGGAGGGAGGAGGAGGAGGCTGGAACCCTGGCTGCCTCTGTCGCCGCCTCTGCTTTGCATTAGCCCCCACCCCACCCCCGCGCCCCTTCACAGCCGCATTGCAAGTTTTCAGCGCGGGGAGGATCTGTTGCTGGTGCTGGCTTTCGCAGCCCCAGCCCCAGAGGCCACTCCGGGTGGGGCGTGCAGGGAGCACTGGCGGGTCACAGCCGCAGCAACAGGAAGCCGCGGGGTCTCCTCCCGCACCTGGGAAGGGAGCTGTGCAATAGCTCGGCTCGCGCATCCGCGCGTGGCGGGGCGGGCTGGAATCCAGGGGACTTCCCTCCGCGGGACACCCCCGATCTTGGCTTCCGCACGCCCCCCTCCCGGGCTCCCGCGGATGCCCGGGTCCCCCTAGACGCTCTGCTCCCCGGCCGGCCCAGGTCTCACTGCAGCTCTCTCTGTCCTTTCGGTAGTGACTGCCGCTTGGGAATGCGGCTGTGAAGGGTCCGAGCTGCCGCCCAGCGGGGAGGAGACCCCAGGACGCCGGAAATCACCATCCTGAAGCAAAAGAGCAGTCTTCATTCAGTTTTGTGCCTTGTAAGGGATTTACGTTTTTAATCGCTAAAAAAAAAAAAAAAAAAAGAAACGTCTCCGTGCTACTGTCTGTCGTCGTCTCTGGGGAATCAACCAGACCCACCGGAACGTAACTGAACCAAGAGAAAGAGAGAGAGAGAGAGAGAGAGAGAGAGAGAGAGAGGAGAGCGAGGCAGGAGCCGAGTCAGTACCTGCAGCGTCCGGGCACCGGAGACCTTGGAACCGGAACGCGGTCTCGGGAGGCCGCGGGGTTGCGGCTCCGCCAAACTTTGGGGCGGGCAGGGGCGCCGAGGGGCTTCGTAGACGGAGGGCGGCCCCCTAACCATGATGTTTCGCGACCAGGTCGGGGTGCTGGCGGGCTGGTTTAAGGGCTGGAACGAGTGCGAGCAGACTGTTGCGTTGCTGTCGCTGCTCAAGCGCGTGAGCCAGACCCAGGCCCGCTTCCTTCAGCTGTGCCTGGAGCACTCGCTGGCCGACTGCGCCGAGCTGCACGTCCTGGAAAGAGAGGCCAACAGCCCGGGTAAGTGCGCGGCCGTGGATCCCGCGGCTCCCCTGGAATCCAGTCTCCCCGCCTCCGGCTCGGGCCCCGCCCCCCGGCCTCCACTCCGCGGGGACCTGGTCCTCACTGGCCCCCGGGGCTCTGAGCATCTGCCGGGGACAGGGTCCCTCTCCACTTCCCCTGTCCGCTTTGGGGCTTTGCCCATTGTGAACTCCTTAGTCCATTCCGTGTGGTAGCTACGGTAGCATGAATGATTGATTTTTCTCTCCTGCGCTTTCCCTGGAAATAAGTAAGTCAGGTCACGTAGAGTCTGGTTTTTTCTGCCACCGCCCCCCCCCCCCCGCGCCACCTCCCGCTTCTTTCGGGTAACGTGGCTCGCTGGCTTTCAGCAAAATACCAGGAAGCTCAGGACTGCCCCTCCAGTGGCTGAGCTCAGACAGGCTGTAAGACTACCTGAAAATGCAATTTTATTATTCATTTTCCTCCAGCCCCAACGGATAGTAGTACTGTTTTAGAGGTTTGTCTTCTGAATAATATGTAGGTGACGCTATAGGCTGCCAAAATGACATTTTGCAGCATGGCTGTGATGTGGCTACACTTACTGGTCATGACGTTATCCGCATTGATAAGAGATCTTGTGGGAAGAGCAGGCATGGATTGGGCTCCACAGCTTGTGGCTTTTGTTAGGAAACTTTAAGGAACAGAACAGAATTGTTTCTTAGTAACCTTTTAGTGTTTACAGACACAGCAACTACTACAGAAAGTAAATACAGTCGGAACGTCCAGCGGTTTGCCATCTGCCATTATGGGTGGTGACAGACTCAAATTATATCTCCAGTAAGGGGAGGCTGGGAATGGGGGGGGGCGGTGTGGGAGAGCCTGGCGACTGATTTTCTAGGGGGCAGGGAAATTCTTTGGTTCTTACTGCTGCAGGAGGGTGAACAGAGCCCCCAGTGTTTATGCAGAGTAAAGAAGGCAGGGTCCTCTTCCAGCTGTTCCATGTTAGCTGTGAGTCTGCAAGACTCCCAAGGGCTGGGTTGCCATTTGTTGACAAGGTCCAGTCCAGGGCAGTGGGGATAGGAGGCTGCTGAAGTGAGCGAGCTTTTAGGACAGCAGAAGAGGGCCTGTGGCTTCCTCATTCCTCCCGCCTGATCCAGCGCTTATGATGCTGAAAACATCCCACTAGAATGGGATGTTTCCTTATATAGAATCACAGGGTGGGAGTGAAACTACAGATCCTGCAGGCCTTTCCCTGACTGCATCCAACGGATCCTGACTGCCAAGTATGGAGGGTCATTCAGAGGGGACTCCACGGAGCCCTAGCCCGGCAGCTCAGCCCCACTTCCCAGAAGGGCACAGTGGCTGGGTCCCCTTGCTGAAGCTTGCGTGCCACATTTATAAATAGCTGAAGGCCAGCCTCCTTCTTCTGGGTGTAGAAGCATGACCAGGGTAACAGATGATCTGCTTGCCTTGCTTCTGTCCTTAATGCCAAAGCATAGCTTTTCACCTGCTTAAACTTGCTTCCTTGGATTTGACAAACAGGATTATGTAAATTTCTCCTTTTGTAGAATGCAGAGAATTTGAGCACAGTCATTTATGTCCAATGATTGACTTCAGGAACCCTGGGGACTGGTTAAACCAACAATAATTTGTCTTTGTGTTACTCAGATGTTGGTGCCACATTTCTTCTCTTTGAATAACGGAGAGGATATCCCCCCAATATAGTAGCTATCAAATCAGTAAGCTAAGCAATTAAATGTATGATATAAAAATAAGTGGCTTCATTTAAACATCTTATAATTAAGAAATAGAAATAATTAAAATTATGCCAGCTTTTGAGACACATTTGGTAATTCTCTCTTAAACTTAAAAAATACTTGTTTAAGTAAAATACCTACCAATTTGTGCTGCTAAATAATATAGAGATGTAAAATATGATAGGAACCATTTTCCAGATTATGCATTAATCTTCCAATCTAAATATTTGGCCTGCATGGGAAACCTTTGCACTTATTTTGCTGTGTGGCTAAGTTGTTGAGGGGGGTGATGTGAGGGTTTACAATCAGAGGGTAGAGAACATAGAAAGTGTCCAGATGTGTCATAGGAAACCTGTTGCACTTCTCTGCTCATCTGGAATTTATCCAAGGCCCAGGAAATAAAGGGGAGAGGGCAAAAAAAAATCTGCTCAGTAGCCTGAAAAGATGGTATAAAATACGTAGAAAATTTGTCTTTCTCAGAACATACTATTTTCCTAGATACAAACCTTCCCCCCTCCTCTAATGCAGGACCTCATGTAGGCCAGTCAGGCCTCAAATTTGCTGTGTAGGCACCTTGAACTTCTGATCTACCTTAGAGCTAGGACCAGAGGTGTGCACCATCACACTAGTTTATGTGGTGGTGGGGATAGAACTCAGGGCCTTTGTGTGTGTGTGTGTGTGTGTGTGTGTGTGTGTGTGTGTGTGTGTGTGTGTGTGTGAAGCACTCTGTCAAACTGAGTTACAGCCCCATGGGTGTACAACCCTTAAAACTTGTAAGCATCAGTCCACATACTCACATACTTAGAAGGGGTGCCAACCTTCCATAGTCATCAGTGGAAAGTTACTCCAAGTAACATGACATCTAGGAAAGACAGAGAAACTGTAGCTCTAGACTCAAGAATTGATCAAAAGCCCTGAAGTCTTGGGACTACTAAAGTAGGCACCCTTAACTGACTCTGCAGTCATCCCTACATAATAATATAAACCAATGATTGCTGTCTACTGGTGGTAGCAGCAAAATGCCAAAAGGTGCCTTAAAAATATTCTTTAAGAACACAAGAAAATGTTCAGTATGCAGGGGAATATTACACTCAAGGCAGTTAACCTCCAAACTGTTCTAGTGTGCTTCAATGATTTGGAGCTGGGCTGTGCACTCCTTCATTGAGTGGCTGAGATGTCCCATACCCTAGTCATCCTGTATTGTTTATTTTGTAATCAACAATTAAAATATATACATATTTCTTTTAGTGCTTGGTGATTTTAAAACTCGGTAGATGAGACTCAAATTTGTATTTGAGGCTTTAGTTTATTTTCATAAAGAAAAATACATTACCATGAACTGACTTTTAATAGTTCGACTGCATGTTGAACATGGTTCATTGGAGATCTGTGGGATATGCTTCAACGCTGTTTTCATTTCCCTAGCATTATTGAGAATCTGGTGGTTCACTGGTTTATTCTTTGCCTTGGGTTCATGACCATCAGACATCCAAAGGAAGTAGCTGACTCAGTTTCTACTATGGCTTTTCTGTGGAAAATCCCTAAAGGTATATGTGTTAAAGGCTTGGTTTCCAGCTTCAAAGTACTGCAAGGTAGTGGAACCTCTAAGAGTGGTCTAGTGGGAGCCTTCAGAGAGAGGATAGTGGGGCCTGCCCCTTCTTCTCCTTGAACCTTGAGTTGTTTTACCATGATATACTACCAAGATCCTAAAGCAACACAACCACTGTGCATGGACTGCAACCTCCAACACTATGAGTGAAAACCAAACCCTTTCTCTTTGTAAGTTGACCACCACAGGTATTTGTTATAGTTACAGAAAGCTGACTAGTACAGTTCTGGTGTGTTTGTGTGACTGTTTTGCCTCTTCACTCCAGACTTAGTTAAGAATGTCAGTCATGTCCCCTCTAGAAATAAAAGCTTGTTTCCAAAACCCTCATGGCCCATAAATAAGAACCCGATGTGAGCTAGTCCAGGTTCCCATTGAGATTTTGCTGGCCTTTCTTTATAGCAACAGTAGCAATGGTTTTGGGGATTATCAGATGCTTTGATACTAATGGAATGACAAAAGTGAAATTCCACAATTTCCCTCAAAGTTTTGAGAAAAAAAAAAGATTGTGTGGTATTGCTCATGACATTTTGTCATTTGTGCTTTAATTACATTTGTCAGTAAAAAGAATATGATAGATCACGATCTACACGCTAATCCAAAAAGGCTTTTAAGTTACAAATTGCACATATTTTGAGGGGACATATTATGCATATTTATGAGTGTTTATAGTAAGTTAATGTAAAAAAGAGAGATTACTGCCTACCTGTAATTAAATACCATAGACTTCAGGAGGATGTGACGTGGGAATGCTTGACACAAGAAGGACTGGAAGCTGAAGGGCACCATGGTGTGCTTTCTGTCCTAAGTTGGTGAATATGCTAGTTCTGCGGCTTTTATGACTTGGTGTTCTCATAGTATGGGTGTGCTGTGTTACGCTCTTACTTGACTTTGTGGATCACAAATGGGATAAAGAGAGTACAGTAGTTTTTTTGTTTTTGTTTTGTTTGTTTGTTTTTGGGCTTGTTGTTTGTTTGTTTGTTTTTCAAGACAGGGTTTCTCTGTATAACCAGCCTGACTGTCCTGGAACTTGCTTTGTAGACCAGGCTGGCATTGAACTCACAGAGATCTGCCTGCCTCTGCCTCCTCAGTGCTGGGACTAAAGGCGTGCACTACTGCACCTGGATGTAAAAGAGGTTTTTCTTTGTGATGTGATATTATTTGTAGTTTTTTTCATTCATTTAATCACCCAACAAACACTTTCTGATTCCCTGCTGTTTCTCAGGCCCAGTGTTATGCAGTGGGAATACAGAGGTAACCCACTGTATTCCAATGTCTGATACATGAGAGATATTTTCAGTGTTGAGTGTATAACTAATTCACTGAAGGTGCTGAGGCACAGATATGATCATAAAGCATATGGAAGAGGCATGCTGGGAGTAGTGTGAACATAGCAGCAAGTTACTCCTGCAAAGGTAGAGAGGACTTCACTGAGTCCTCTGGATTTGTGTTGAGTTGAATCTTGAATGACAACTATGGGCTGGTTCAGCACAAAGAAGATTACAATGAGGAGGCAAAACAGCATTTCCAAAGCAGAGAACACTGGTACAACTGTTCTGGGGAGGCAGGGAGCAGTGGGTGTGGAGTGGCTGAGCTCTGAGATGTAGAAGTTAAAAACGGAAATGGGTGTGTGTGTGTGTGTGTGTGTGTGTGTGTGTGTGTGTGTGTGGTGTGGTGTGGTCAGCCAAGGAATTTAGAGTTCATTCTGCAGAGGTGACTGGAAGCCCTGCTGGATTCATATGTAGGGGCATGCTGGGAATTAAGAGGGAGAGGGCTCACTGATGGGAGAGATGTATGTGGTACAAGTATCATAGATTGTATAATGTGTTTGATGTGTCTGTGTGTCGTATAAGTTGTATAGACATGTGGTATATGCAATGTGCATCCGTGGCATGTGGGTGTGAATAGTGTGATGTATGGATTTGTATGTGGAATGGATAGTTTAGTGTGTATGTGGTATGTACAGATAGTATGTGGTTTAGGACATGTGGCATTTTGGGGTATGGAATATGTGGTGGATCATGGAGTAGCTGATATGTGAGTGTGTGGAACATTGATAGCATGGTGTTTTTGTGATATGTATTACTAGTCTGTGGTGTGTGTATGGTGTGCATATGATGTGTGTGACGTGTGCGGATGTATGGTGTGGGGTGTTAATGATTTGGCATTTGAGTTTGTATGTATAGTATTGGTTGTGTAATGTGTATGGTATATGTATGTTGTATGTGTGTGAGTAGTATGATGTGTAGTTGTATGAATGGTATGTAAGAATGCATGTGTATATACATATACACACATATAAATAATGTATATGTATGTATGTACACACACACACACACTACGGGTGTGAGTAGTGGACCTGTAGGTATGTGGTAGTATGTATAGTGTGATATGTGAGGTATATGTAGGATGTATGGTATGAGGGTATATATGCATGGTATAGGTAGTATGATATGTGGGTATAAGTACTGTGGCACGTGGCCATGTGTGTGGTCAGTGTTGTACTTGTCTTTCTGTGTTTGTACATTTTAGAGGAAAAGATGACTTGGAATACATGCTCATCCCCCAAGAGACAGAAGTGGGAAAGAGAGACATCTTTGTTCTCGCAGTTTCCACTGGCACCATTGTCTTAGGGCAGTGTGGGTGCTGTCAGCATCAATGCAAAGGGAAGAAGGAAGGACTGAGCTAGAGAGAAAAGGAAGGTATTGTCCCCAAGTTTGTTCATTTATACCCACAGGCAGGCAGAAATTATAGAGGATTCTTGGAGTACAAATTTGAGATCCGTCAGACCGCACTACTAAGTTAATTTCTGAGCTTCAGTTTTCTCATGATGATGGTGATAAACCTTATTGTTCATTGTGTAGAAGTTCTTGATTAATGATCCAACAAGGCCCTGCTTTATCCTTCAGGTTTGAACTTGCCTCTCATTATATAGAACTGGCATAGTACGATTATCCTCAATGAAGACCTTTGGATTTAAAAATTATCAAGAAGAGGTTGGAGCCAAATGGAAAAGATGTGACTACCATGAACTACCTTTTGTGTTTTAGCTTGGTTATTCAAAACAATGCAACCCTGACTTAATTTCCCCAAGTAAATGATCAATTCCCTCCCCCCCCCCCGCTTCAGTTGGTGAATGTGAAAAGAACTTATTAGGTTAAGTGAATATACACACGAGGCTTCTATATAATATGAGGTTCAGGTAGGGTGCTGTCATTTACTTTGGGTTGGTCTGGAATAGCCCAGCAAGTTACAACTGCAAATTGTCACCAGTGGTAGGGTCACATCCTGTGCTGTGAATGACTTGATTTTTGTTGTTTACTGTAGTGATCACTGGGTTCAGCTAACTAGACTATGCTAAAATCCAGTTCATCAAAGCAAATACAGGACAGACTTCACAGCAATCAAGTTGGCTTGTTTATGTCTGATAAACAAATGAGGGCAAACTGAAGGCTGGGAGGGCTGAGAAGTAATCGACAGCTCCCAGTGTCCTGCAGAGGTGTGACTCTCAGAGATGGGGCAGGGTCAGTCATCTCTGAAGTGCCCATGTCACCTAATTTGGCAGGCAACATGGGGAGCTCAGAACTTTGTGTTTTTCATAATATAATCACTATTTGAGCTTTTAGCCTGGCCCTGCCCTTTCATCCCTCCTGATTACTTCTCCTGAGGCCTGACTGAACTCATGCCCCACTCATAGATTAAGATGCCGAATCAGGTGGCTCCTCTGAGCTTTTTTTTTTTTTTTTTTGCTTCTGTGAAAGCTGCCTGAGGCAGGAGGATTCTCCCAAAGAAAGCAGAACTTTAAGAACTAGAGCAAGTGTTTTTTCTTAGTATGCCAATCAAAAGTCAGGCTCTGTCCTGATGCCTGCAGGTCCGGGGCCAATGTGAGGTGCCCAGGAACTTGCTCTGGTACACCTTGGGTCTCAGAAGCCAGTCCCTGGATTTTACTCCCACTCCAAATATCAACGTGTAATACAGTTTTACCACCTTAGTTTACTGGGTAAAGCCCAAATGATTTCATGGCTTTTCCTACATGCTAGATATTACCATTGGATAGAACCAAGAGATGAATACGCAGTAAGAAACTGTAGGGCTGGGTTCTTCAGGACACGCGAACTCCCCAGTTACCCAAGAGCTGGGTGCTTTGCCAAGGAGTGGAGTCACGGTAGTAATTTATCTCAAGAAGCTTCTGCTCGAGTTGTGGAGGGAAAACAAACACAGACGTAACAGTTACACCATAAACAGTTGCTCCGTGTTGTAATTCTAGAGACAGGACCAAACTGGACTTGACTGAAGGGGCAAGAGCTGCATGGTTTGCATGTGTAAGAAGCTGAGTGGGTAGTGGCAGCTCAAGCACACCGTTTGGAAGATGTGCCTTAATGCTCATAAGACACCTGCCTCTCTACTATGTGAGATACAAATTTCACTAGGGAAATTGCACATTCAAAAGGAAACTCCATGTACGTGACACATAAAGGGCAGGCATCACGGCCATTAATGACTGAGTATGTTAAGAAGAGAAGCATGAGACATATCGGGGACGGTGTCTGAATCAATCTATGCAGTCATGTTTTGGAAGATATTTACATGCCGTAAAACAAAACATCTGATCCTCTAATATGTTTTAGTTTCTCTGAAGGTCCGTGAAAGTCTGAGATGCTGATGATTCTCTTAGTTTCTCACAGTACAACGTGTTTGCAGGGAACATTGTTTAGGACCTCGTGCCTACCAGCCACTTCTAAAACATTGACAGAAAGGATGAAGTGGCTTAGACTGGCCTTTCTCCAGGTTTCATGTACAAGCGGATTCATTCTGGGCGCTTGATGCAGAAACTCTGGTTATGGACATCCATGGCGAGGTGAGGAAGCCTTTGATTGTTCAGAGCTCCCCCTGGCAGTATTGCTGCTGGAGGTCTGTGAATCTGACTTTGTGCAGAGAGAACCCAGCACTAGAGAGGTAGGTGGTGTCAAGGTAGTAGTTTGATGCAGTGACATTCAAACTTTGAGTGTGTCTCAAAAGATTTTTCATTTGCACGTGTAAACTTTACATGGAAGTTTATGGGAAATGGGTGCCCCAGTGCTGATGGATGTTTGAACATCTGTGGCTACAAACGTGTTTTTCCCAGGCTCCTAGACGGGACATTGACTGACAGTCATGAGCAGCTGATCTGGGATTGGGATTGGACTCTGCTAAACCCAGTTCTCATTCCATCACCTCCCAGGGCCGCTGGAGTCTTCATTGAAGCTTGTGTTCTAAACAGCCCAGATGGCTTCATGTTAGATGGGGAGGGGAGTCACCTCTCTTTTGACCACTTGGACTTGCTACATAGGAGAAAGGTGATTTTCTGAGTCTTTCTCCATAGTTTTATGGTTAGCTTCAGCAATAGAATGAAGCAAATCTTTTTCTTTGGTGACAGCCGTCTTTGGAAGGCCAGGGTAGACGAGATAGGACAAGATGCTTCTGGGGACTTTCTGTGGTCAGTCATAACTAGAAATCCATACCTAGCTAGCTCCCCAAGCCTTGGAAAATCCCCATGGGTTGTTTTGCTTCAAGAGTAGATTATACCTACCAGTGATGTTAATGAGTCTCATACAATTGAATCACTGGCCTAAAATCCATTTCATGTGTTATTTAGACACAGAGGCACTGAGCCAGGAGTGCTGTCATCTTTGCAGTGTGAACACTCGTTACACTGCCAAACTTTTTATACACGGTTTTCAGCCATCATTCACTGCCTGATTCTTGGGCTTGTCTCTGACAGACTGAAGTGAGCTTGCATTTGAAGCAGGAAGAGCTGGGCCCTGTCACGGCACTGCCCAAGACTTTTGGATTGACGCTGCTGGAATTTCCAAGCACTCTGACAACCCTTTCCTGGAACCTCATTTTTTTTTTTTAACATGACCATGATGAGGCATATCGGGAATGGTTTCTGGGTCAATCCAAGCAGTCGTGGTTTCGAAGATATTTACATGTAAGAAAACAAAACATGATCCCCATAATACCATCAGGATCATAGAAAATGAGGCTCCTGAAACGACACTGTTTTTCACGTTTGCTCATGCTGGGGATTGCAAGGGTGAGCTAGAGAGAGTAAGAATGTGAATTCCAGAGGCCAGATTGGGGGAATCTCTTCCCACTTGCTCAGCTGTCTCCCATATAGGACAGACATTGGAATTTCTGAAATGGCATATCCTGATATGTCAGTAGAATCTGTTATACGTGTGCAGGGTAAATACTTTGGCAGCATTGCCAAGCACTGTGTATATTTCTGTCTGTGCACGGGCTCCAACGTGTGATTTCAGCTGCCAAAAGATGAATGACTACAACGATGCTGCTTTTGCTCCCAAAAAATGAAGCACTTTTGCAATTTTTGTAGAGGTGAAGGAATAGAGGCCGTACCAAAGCCACCAGGTAGGTGACAGTTTCTGTTTGAAAAGGGAAAAAGAAGGAGAAGTGGGGTTTGGTGGTGCATACCTGTAATTCGAGCACCAGAGGCTGAAGCAGGAATATTGGGGATTTAAGGTTAGTGTGGGCTACACTGGTCATGTATTGTCTCCAAAATACCAGGAGGAACAGGATGAAAAGGAGAGGGGTTCTGTACATTGTAGGGATTGTTAAGGGGCGTGTTTTCTTGTGCAGTTTCCCAGAGGGCATTCAAGTCACAATTTGTGCAGCTGGAGAGATGGCTCAGGCCATACAGTGCTTTCTGTACAAGCATGAGGACCTGATTTGCATTCCAAGCACCTAGATAAAAGTGGGACACATGCCTGGAATCCCAGGCTTGGAGGAGGAAATAGGTAGATACTGGGATATCGCTGGCTAGCCAGGGTAGTTAAAAGAGTAAGCTCCAGGGTTAGTGAGAGAGCCTGTCTCAATCATCCACCAAAAGGTAGAGAATAGACAGAGGAAGATGCCTACTCCTAACATTGACCTTTGGCCTCTGCATGTGCACGTATGTGTATAACACATGCCTATACCACACTCATGTGCATGCTCACATGCTATGATTTGCAAGCACTGGATGAAGAAATGGGAACAGCCTGGGTTTTCTAAGAACAGGAAGGATGTACCAAGCAGGGTTAATGTCCTTTCGACAGGGTGGTAAGAGGGAGGGAAGGAGAGAGCATTCACTGAGAGGCTGCCGTATTTGGAGCAGTCACAGGAATTCTGGTGGGTGTCTCTTATTTAAGTTTTAACAGAACCTTGACAAAGCCCCCATTTCTTGATGAGTCAAATGAAGAGTCGGAGTTGGGCGAGTCTAGTGTGTGGCCTTAGAAGGGCTTCCGTGATTGACAGACTTGGCTCTGGTGGCTGTCAGCCTGAAGGGAGGTCTCTGTTGTAGTGCCTCAGGGTACACATGTTCAGCATCGTTCTTCTGCCAATGGAGTCTGACTTAGCCCAGGGCCCCCAGAAAAACAGAGCCCAAGGCAAGGGATGGTCATGCAGATGTTTCATTTCAGGCATTGATTGCAGACAATAGGGAAAAAGAGCCGGGAAGAGAGAAACGAAGAAGGACAGAGAGCCTGCATGCCCTATGATAGAGTTGCTCATTGCCGAGGGCCATGGGGGCTTCATTCCCCAGATAGGTTCCAAAGAGCCATTTGCCATGTGCCTCAGAAGTGGTCAAGAGACAGGGAGTGGGCCTGGTATACTGGTTGCCTTTTCCCTAGGTCTGGGGTAGTCCCAGGTCTTAAGTCTCTGAGCCTCCAGGTTTGTACACATGATGCTCAACCTTGTCTGCAGATGTCTCATGCCAGGATGTGAGAGACACTCTACAACAGAGTTTTAAACTTTTTAAAGTGCACTACTGAGGCAGTGGGCTCGTTAGAAGGGCGACAAGTTTTGAGGCACAACTGAGGACTTGGCGGCAGAAGTGTGACCCCAAATTACTGAATATAATAAAAGTAGGTCTGCATTGGCATTCTTTAAAATGTAGGGGAGCATCGCTCACCAACAGCAGCCACAAAGGAACTTCTGGTTTCGTAGAGTTGGAACCACACATGAGCAGTGTCACAGTGCACTTGCCTCCCGCTGAACTCTTTAACACAGCTGCTATATTCAGAACAGTTATGCCCTGTTGGCCAGACTCTCCCTGGAGATGGAGTGCAGTTTTCAATGCTCACTTTGAAGAGATGCATGAGTCAGGATGTGGCCAGGGGAGAGAAGGTGGAAGGTGGTGAGATAACCCACTTGGAAACTAAGAAGAAGGTGAGCAGGGCACTGCTTGTGGTCACTCAGGAACTGGTTTGGAGTAAAGAAGTTAAATTCTCTATCTACATAGCAGTCAGATGAAAATAATGGACCACTGTGCCGATTCTAGCTGCCCAGACACCGCGGACACACCGAAGAGGAGGCTGAATTTCAAGCGAGGGAGAGGAGACTTGGACCGGCCAGAGAATCATACTTGTAACCGTCATTGGCTCTTACTTAATAAATACCTGCTCCACGCCAAGCACCTTCCTAAGTTATCCACCCACATCACCTCCTTCATGCTTACGAGGTGGGGTGCGTGTTGCCATTACTCCACTTAGAAACAACTTCAGAGGTCCCCTGCATCTCTCTACTGTGGAAATTGGAGCTTACCTATTAAGAAAAGACTCTGTGACCTTTGGGTGACTTTTGAAGTCCTTTCTGAGTTGAAGATAGAGAAAGAACACTTTTGGGGGGAAGAGGAGGACAACAGGGAGGGGCAGGAAGAAAGCGAGTATGAGTATCATTAAATGACTTCCAGTATATTCCTGCTACACTTCTGGGTGGTTTGGATCACCGATCGATGTGTGGCTTGTTGTCTGTGATTTATATGTATAAAGAAATTTTGTCCTTTTTTGAAGTAGGCAGCCAGGCAAGCTAGGTCGGCTTGATGAGCAGGGCCACCACGTTTAAGGAAGGATGTAAGGAGGTTGAGAGAACAGCCTCACTTTTGCTTTGAGTGTTTGTTGGCGCACATCACTTTTCAGCATTTGCAGAACTGTCAGGGTTTGGTTTCTGGATGAGGAACGCTCAACCCAAGCTAGCGTCTTTCTCTTTCCTTTCCTTCTTCTTGTCACCCTTCATTTCCTTTCTCTTTTTCGTTTTCCTTAGCACTTTGTGTGTGCTGAGCAATGGGTAGATACAAACCCTCTCCAATTAGCCAATGGATGAATGGCACAAGGAGCAGAACCAGCAGTGGGAAATTAAAGCAATTTATTACAGTAGATAATGAACTCAGCTCCCAGGCAGGATGCTGGTACACAGGAAATGTTGCTGTCAAAATTTTCCATTTTATAGGTGCAGAAACTTAGGATTCAAATGGCTGAGGTAACCAGGATTCTTCTGACCCCATGTTAAATGTGCTGTCCCATGAATGCTGAAGATCTTTCTGATACTTACAGAAACAAAAATCTTGGCATTTAATAGAAAAAAAAATACCAGATCTGGGGATATAGCTCAGTTTATATAAGTGAGGTCCTGGGTTCAACCCCCAGCATAAATAAATAAGAAAAATACTTTAGAATTTGTAATGTCAGCCTTTAATGGTTTGCTATAATATTTTAGATATCTAATCTTGGGTGAATTCTTCTGGACTTGCCCATTTCAGTGTCTCTCTGTGTATTCCATTTTTTAAAAATCCCATGTAGCTTTGTCTCTTTTTCAAAAGTCCTCTTTTTCTTCTCTCCGCCCCTCCCACCCATTCGTTTTTATTGTAAAGGGTATCCTTATGAAGTATCTTCTTTCCTTAAGGGGAATGGATGCTTCTGCTGCCTCTGCATGGGTGGCAGGACTTGGGGGAAGGAAACAGGCTTTGCAAGTCTGAGGAGAGACTGAGGAATGTGTTACTCAATAGCTCTGAAGCCCTTGACTTTGACAAGGTAGGAATGGCTGGCTTAGATTAAGAACTCTGTAGAGTCTGGAATGGAGCAGAGCACTAGCTCTGGGGCTATAAATCAAAATGGACCAGCATTTCTGAATATTACTTTACAGGACATGCTACAAAAACAATTGGTCAAGACCTTTTCTGCTACAGCCTTTTGTTGAAGATTTAGGAAGACAGACCAAGGTCAGCTATGAGCATCTGTTGGTAGGAAAAGGGCTACTGTTATTTCCAGTTGCTTTCTAACCACTTGTGACCTAGATTTTGATGTCCTACCACACTGAATAACTTTTTGTACTGGGAATGAGAGATGGTCTGTTTACCCACATTTCAAAGACAACCTTCATTAAACTGATCTTGAGATTCTTTCAGGACCCTCCTTTGTTTCTCTGTTCGTAATAAATTAAAAGTGTGTGTGTGTGTGTGTGTGTGTGTGTGTGTGTGTGTGTGTGTGTGTTCTCATCTGCACAGCATTTGATGTCAGGTGTCTTCCATCTCTTCCCTCCTTTTGTGGGGGAGACAAGGTCTCTTACTGAACCTAGAGCTTGCAGACTGAGCTAGACTGGCTAGCCAATGGAGCTCCAGAGACTCATCCATCACTGCCCCCACCACGAAGATTACAGACTAGCAGCCCTGTGCCAGGTTTTTAGTGTGGGTGCTGCAAATCTGGACTCAGGTCTTCCGGTTTTCGTAGCAAGCTCTTCACCCACTGTGCCATCTCCTCAGCCCCTGCGGGTTTCCTTTTCATTGGCTGACAACTAGCAGTCATATTTTGAATTTGTGGAGTGGTGTGTAGGAAGTCTTGGCTTGATTTTAGCATGTTTTATCCACAGCTCCAGTAATGTCCTCTGAGTTTATGCAGAGTCTGACTCAGCCATTCTGAAGCTAGCCTAGATCCCAGTGTCATTCATCACTGCCTGCTGCCTGTGGGAGGGGATTTCATTCATCTACTGCATAAGCACATCCTGACTAGGTGTTCATTTGGGTAGGGATGTGCTGGGCCAGGGCCCCTTCTTTACTCTGGCTCCTCATCAGTGTGCCTCACCTCTTGGAGCTGGCCGGCACCTTGTGTGTACCTCTGTGTAAAACCAGGAGAGGACTAATTCTATCCACTACAGCCTTTCCTTCACCAGGTCTTAGTTTATCTCCCACTCCTTAATACCACATCTGGCACACAGAGGATCTCAGTACACTGGTTGTTTGTTTTGAGACAGGGTCTCACTGTGTATCTTTGGCTGGCCTGGAACTCACTATGTAGACCCGACTGGCCTTGAACTCACAGAGGTCTGCCTGTCTTTGTCTCCTAAGTGCTGAGAGTAAAGGCGTGTGCCACCACAACTAACCTTAGTACATTTTTTGTTGTTGTTGAAAGAAGGGATAAAATGATGCAAAGAAATGTAACTCCTATGTCCATTCCCTAATAGACCAGCTGTCTAGATCATGAGGAAAGTAGAGAGGCTTAAAGATGTAATAAAAAACACAAGGTGGGCTTGCTATCAAGAAGCTTGTAATAAAGACTAGATGAAAAGACAGGTTTGGGATCTTGGCTTAGAAGCATGTCTTATAAACAACTTCTAAATTTTATTTCCATTTCCTGGGCCTCAGTTGCTTCATATGTAAAGGGGGCTTCTACTGTGGAAGACACAGTCCTGTTAGCAGGATTATACACACATCTAGTTCTTTGTAAACTACCTCAATGTTATGTTTTTTAAGGAGGTTGACAGGGTTCGATGCAGATGTTCAAAAGGACCAAGAAAGGTAACTATGTTTTGTTCCTCCTCCCTTCAGTTAGCAAGAACAGAAATCGAAGCATGGTTCTCTTGATGAACAATGATCACCTTGGACATGGGTCTGATGATCAGCTGGGACTATAAACGGAGGGCAGGAACCCCCAGAATCTAGCCTTTCTGTAACCTGCTCAAGCTAACTCTGTGTCAGTTTTTGTGTTTTTAGTTAATTACATAATTGTGTACTCTCTTTATGTACAAAGGATTCAGAGATCACTGCTAAAGAATTCTTTTCAAAGGAGATGGTACTGGAGACATGGCTCAAAGGCTAAGAGCACTTGTTGCTCTTACAGAGGACCTGGGTTTTATTCCCAGCACCTACATGGTGGCTCACAACCATCCCTGATTCCAGTTCCAGGAGATCCGACACACACCCATGTGGTGCACATAAATTCATGCAGGCCAAACATTCATACATGCAAAATAACTCTTAAAAACTTTAGATGAATTCTTTAGAGGAAAGTTATACAAGATCATATGTTGTAATAAGTGTCCCTGCTTGTCAGTACTCTGATATGGGTATACATGGAACCATTTAAAAGATGGATTCTGTACATTAATTAGTGCTCTACATTCTTTAATTTTTTATTATTATGTAAATAATTGCTTGTAAAACGATATCACCTTGAAAAAGTTATTATTTTAAAAACTATTCAGAGAAGACTTTTAAGTATTTTTGCATATTTCAGCAAATGAGAAAATAACTGCCTGTCTTGTTACTCTTTAGTATTATTTCTACCTGTGTTTTCCTTTGAAGGTTGGAAGAGCATAAACTTTCTTATCAGTATTCTTCGTTGTTGTTTAAAGAAAACCTCTCTATCTCCACATTCCTTTTGGGGGTAGAATGAGCTATGTTAGCACATTTTCCAGACTATTGTGGCATTTTCAGATGATCTGAGCAATTAAAATACTAAAACTCAGAATGGTAAATCTCATGTGATTCAGATATTAGGTTGCTGTTGGCTGAGGTGAGTCTGAGGTGACAGTCAGTATAATGTGCATACATTTAGCTCAATACTTTCACCGGAAAGAGTTGGATGAGAATATCTGCTCCTTTTTTTTTTCAGCCTCTCTCTTATTTTCCCACTGAAGGAGGAAGACACTCTCCAGTGTTTAGCATTTTGCAATTTCATTGAACTCTGATTTACAATGCAGCGTGGTATTCATCAGCAGTTCAGTCTTTAAATAGAGCAGAAATGTTTACATAAGACAAAGAAAGAGGCACCTTGTTGTCTGACCCCCGACCTTCCTACACCTCATCTGTGCACCGTGACTGTGCACTTGGCATGCTGGCTAACGTGCATTGGGATGAGGGGCTTCCAGAGTGAAGGAAGCCACCAAGATATGACAAACAAGAGCAACCCAGAGTTCTAGGTTGGATCCTGGATGGAAAAAGCACCACCATAAGGAACAGAACTAGAGCAATGTATTGCATTTTAATGTGAACTGTACACTAGGGCATGCGGTTATGTTGATTATCAACTTCCTTGTGTTGAAGCACCTTGGTCATGTTAGGAAATGACATTATTAGCAGATGCAGCATGTGTGAAGTCTTTATTTGTGAAGGGGTGTGGTGTCTTCAGACTTATTCTATCTCCAATGTAAAGTGACATAGATTAAGGATTGATAATTTTCCTGAAAGGTAGAGTCAATTATATTATAGATGAACTTTTGTACACTTGGAAAGAATTTTTAAAGGAGAAAATTAAGCTGCCATTATTTTAAGCATTTAGCTAGCTTCTCAGAGCTCCTGTGCTGGGACACTGTATCTGGTAGGGTAGAGTTTGTACATCTTACTGTTCTGTGTGGGTACCAGAGAAATGTCAGGACGCTGGTCAGCCTTGAACTGCAGATACCCCACGAGTATCAGGGCACAATTCTGCCCAAAACAAAACACATTGCTCATGGTGTGTCTGTGAAGTGAAGTTAACTGGAATGCCTGCCTGTACTCCCCCTTATTGAATTGGGCAATTCCATCCCATAGTAGCAGTGTCCCAAGTCCCTAAGTGTAGGTGGCACTGAGGTACCTGTCTGTAATGAAGGACATACCTGATCAGGTCTGAACACAGGGCCGGACTTTGCGTGTAATTGAGCATGATCTCTTTGTCGTCCCTTTGATGGATCATGGATCTGTGCTCTCTCCATTTCTCTGTAGCTGGAGGAACGTTTTAAATGAAGTCACCCACGTCCTGACACTCCTCGGCAATTTTAAGATCTTCTCCCAACACTCTGGAGTAAAATGGATACTGGGATCTATTTTGACAGCTGTTGGAAAGCTAGGCTGTTTTTACAGTAGGTTAAAGAGGTTATTTGTAACACTCACTGCTCAAGAAACCTTTTGAAAGGTGTGCCCCTGTTCAGGCAAGTATTTTGTAGAATTTGAATGGGATTGGTTTGCCCAGTTACATTACACATTACATCAAAAATAAAGGCTCCAAGGATCTTTTAGCTAGCAATTCTTTTGATTAATTTCCCCACCAATATAGCAGTAGTAGGCTATGATATTCTCAACAACCAGTGCCTTGTAGAATGAATGCACACTGTCTAAAAATAGCCAGTCTGTTATCAGCTGTCCCACCGATAACCTCCCTTTTAAAAGTGACCTTTGAGCAATTTCATTAGGAATGAATATTTATAGCATTTTGATGTGGAGCTGCTAAAAGAGGGCCGGTTCTCGACACGTAACAGGTGGCTGCAGCTGGTCTGCTTTCGCTGAAATCGGACCCAGATGAAGTGCTCACAATCATTGGATTGTGATTATGTGCTGACTTTTTTTTTTTTTTTTTTTTTAGCAAGTTGTGTAGTTGAGTTCCAGGATTCACAAGGCGGTGTCACATGTGTGTAGTAGTGGGAAAGAAGGCTTTTCCAACCAAGCATGGTGGCTGAGGGGAAAACACCAGGATCTTCAGGATGCAACAGAGGGGCTGACTCTCTTCCAAGCTGTAGGTTTAGGACAACTGTTCCTTCCAATTAATCCATTGAGTTGGAATTTTCTTTGATCTCAGGCCTGAAGCATTGAAGATGACACTGTCCAGTTAAGCATCCTTAGAGGGCTTTACACGTAGTAGCTGCCACTCAAAGTGGGACTTGTTTGAAAAAATGCACTAGATAACCACTTAGGGCTATTACTTAACTTTGGGTATAATTTAATGACTTGAAATAAAATTTCTTTCCATTACTGCCTTGTACCTAATTGGTTGGCAACACAATTACCATGTTTTCTGTTTAAAACAAATGTTCTACACTGGGTTTACTAAATAAGAATATAGCATAAAGAACTTGAAGTGTTAAATACATCAAGTGGGTTTTGGCATGTGAGCTATTTCTTCCTCTCCCCCTCTCCAGATATTTAAAATTAAGATTATAATTACATTTCTCTCTTCCCTTTCCTCCTCCTAAACCTGTGATTCTCAACCTGTGGGTTGCAACCCCTTGCCAGGGGTCACTTAAGACCATTGGAAAACACAGATGTTTACATTATGACCCATAACAGTAGCAAAATTACAGTTTTTTTTTTTTTTTTTGGTTTTTCGAGACAGGGTTTCTCTGTATAACAGCTCTGGCTGTCCTAGACTCACTTTGTAGACCAGGCTGGCCTCGAACTCACAGAGATCCGCCTACCTCTGCCTCCCAAGTGCTGGGATTAAAGGCGTGCGCCACCAACGCCCGGCCAAAATTACAGTTTTAATGTAGCAATGAAAATAATTTTATGGCTGGGGGTCACCACAACATGAGCACGTGACTGTATTAAAGGGTCGCAGACTTAGAAGGTTGAGAAGCACTGCTCTCTACACTCATCCTCACCCCTTCTTGCTTTACTTCAAACTCATGGCCCCTTTCTTTTATTAATTGTTATTGCATGCTTATATATTCACATGAGTTATTTCTGAGAAGAAAATTTTATTAGCTACACTGTCTCCTGCGCCAAAAAATCTTACCAAGGTTCCAAATCAGATCCTAGAAAACTGGGTACAATTTTTTTTAAAGACCACATTCTTAGAGGAAGAACTGTATTCCTACAAAAGAAATTTGACTAGAGAGGCAACACCACAGAAACAACATATTTTTCAGTTTGTTAAACATACTCTTTTTTTCTCTCCTACCATAAACATACATGTTTTTTATACAAGTCCACAATATTCTGATCATGTGAACACAATGCACAGGATGTATGTATGTATTGTTTAGTGAAAACTAGATCAAAGCTACCCTCTACACTCACTGCAGCTCTGGCATTTTAATGACTGTTGGGAATTTTTTCACAGCACCATTTTAAATGACCATGTGGCATCCTGTGTTTTGTCTGTCACCTTTACTAAATCAAACATCCTGGTTATTTACCTTTTTCAAAAAAACAATGATATAATAAAAATCATTTAAAGCACAATTATTACTTCAAAATGTAGATATGCCTATAGGTGTAATTTCTGGGTCATGCATCCTAACAATTTTGGATATGGGTTTGCTAGCCAGAGCATCCTTCTGCAGGGTTGCACCCGAGCATCCTCCTGTGAACACTCAGGTGGCTCACTCCCACACTTTCCTGTAGTGGCTGCTGTGGAAGCAAGGAGAGCCTTGATGAAACTAGGGTTCGTACTGAATTCCTTTGTGACACTTCCCATGTTTTATGGTTCAGGTACAGTTTGTGTTCATTCTCCTGTTTTTTTCCCATTTATTTCTTGTTAATTTATTAGTTCTGCCATGTATATCTTTTCATCAAGGTTATATACATATATATACATACATATATGTTTGTATATATGTATATATACATGTTTGTATGTATGTATATATGTATGTATGTATCTGGTGTCTGGAAATTTAACATTTGTCCGCTGTCTGTTGATAAGAAAGTGTACTTTTAAGAGCAAAGATAAAAGTTTGTTTTCAGCCAGGCATGGTGACACACACCTGTAATCCAAGTACATGAGGCAGGAGGATCACCATGAGTTTGAGGTCAGCCTAGTGTACATAGAAAGACTTTGTATCATAAAATCAAACCAAACCAAGTAAACCAAATTGATATGAATCAGCCAAACTAAACCAAAGTTTATGTTTTCTCCATGTCCTATGGCTGGTTTTCTGATCATAGGAAGAGGTAATGATTGAATTTTAGATTAATCCTCTCACAAACGTTTTTAAATTGTTAAAGTTACAGCTTTATTATGTTAAGATACGAATTTTTGTACTTGCATGTGTGTTCGCAGGGTGTTTCAAGGAACTCAAATGGATGGGTGTTTTTATCTTAATTATGATTTTACAGTTTGTTCTGTTTAATACCAATTGAAGACGCAGTAGGGATAAGACAAGAATTAAAATGGATCAGTGATGACGTATGTGTGACATACATGAGTGATGTACTTAAAAATAGTTTCTGCATCTAATTTATGTTATCAATGTACCTATCAAGACTCCACTGGCATGCAGGATTATTTAATAAAGTCAAGTGATGTCAACAGCGTTCAATGGTATCCCGCAGGAAGACGAAGATGGCTGCTGCTCATTCCTTTTCTCACTCATTTTTGCTTGCTTATTCACACTTTCACTTACTCCTTTTGTCTTGTGAACATTTAGAGCTCTAATTTTTGTAAGAAAGAACAAGCACTATGCTAGAAGCAACCTCCCTAGATATAGGACATAGCTGCTTACCTAATTGGAAAGCAAAGCCCACAGCTTTGATTTGGTGTGTGTGATCTGTGAGTCACAGTGTCAGTTTTATTTTTCATCTGAGGCTGATGTCCCCTCAGGGTGACTATCTCTGATGCTTGTGTGGCTCATCGCTTTGGGTCCTTCCAGTTTCTGCCTGTATCTCTCCTCAATGACGTCACTGTGACAGCCTCTCTAAACCCCTTTTGGAGTTTGGTCTGTTTTATACCAATTTGAATGCATTGCGATCCTGAATTCCTTAATTGACAGAGCTCTTTACCATGTGACATAGTAAATGACTCATCTGTCTATTATCAGAATGTCCATCTACAATGAAAGGCCCATGCAAAGAGGGTGCTGGGACCTGTCCACTCTTCCTCCCCCAACCTTAGAAATAGTGTGTGGAGTGAACTAATGTACTGGGTGTGTTCATGTTTGTAATGTGGCTGACACTGTGGTGATAAGCCCATGAGATATAAGGCAGAGTAAAGACACAGGAAATCCTGAAATACTTCTGTCTCAGAGGTGCTGGGCTGCAAAAGGCAAGGAGCCACTGATTAATCTGGCTTTCCTTGCCTTTCGGTCTCTCCGTGTCACTGTGTTTTCTCTTCGTCCCTCCCTCCTAGCTAGCCATGCATCTGGTGAGTTTTGCCAATTCCATCTGAGAAGTTGTATTACATTATTTTCATGACCTTCCCATGAGTGACATAAAAACCCAAAGGTGAGCAACTTGTGAGCCACCTGTTTCCCAGCCCAGTGGGCAGCATGCTGTCCAGCAGGCAGCTCTTTCCAGATGCTGCAAAAGCGCTTTCCTTGGGCTCTGAAAAGCAGGCAGACCTCAGCAACATGCAGGGACACTTCCATCTCCAATGCTTCAACAGCCACAGGGTGCTGAGCCTATCTATACCCAGCGTCGCAGAGGACTCAAGGGTTAGCGTTTTTCTCACGCCTTGTATTTCTCAGTTGCTGCAGCATCTTCTAGGTGTTCATTTAGTGCCCCTCAGAGGTGGTACCCAAAGAGAGTGCATAGGGAGCATCACAATGACTGTTTCTCAACACACAGTGATGGAGATACCCAACACACTGCAATACGTGAGACCGTTGTGAAAAGAGAAATTGTTCTGCCCGAAAGCCAGTGGTGCTGATTTGAGCTCTATCCAGTAGCTTGTAGCAAGGCTGTTTCTAGTGTCTAGGGGACTGTATAGATTTGTATGGTACTTTTTGTTTTTTACAATGCTAAGGGATAGGTTAGTGGCCTTTGATGGGTGGGGGCAAGGATGCTAGATGCTCTGTGAAACTCAGGGCCGTTGCTTCCCACATCCTGTTCCAGTTTTGAATGTCTACCAGGTGACTGACTATTGTAAATTCTGGTCTACAAAGTGAGTCCAGGACAGCCAAGGATACACAGAGAAACCCTGTCTCGAAAAAACAAAACAAAAAAAAAGTCAGAAAGCTATATACAATTATCCACGTGTATGCCGAACCTATTCTTTAAGCAAAAGTAGTTTTTGCATAAATTGAGGAGAGATTGCATTTTGTCTTGCTTGAGACTCTCCCAGGAGCCACTGCTCATGTTGACATCCCTACTTGTGATGCTGAAATTGATGTGCCGATCTGCATTCACAGTAATCCCAGTGATGTCACTGAGGGGCAGGATCTGGCCCCTGCATTGGGTCTTTTTAAGGTTCTGCCTGAACCTTTACTTTTGTAATGTATATCATAGTCTTATGAATGATTTCCCTTTTATTTCCCCCTTACAGTGAAGTCATAATGATTGGTTAAAATTAAATGCTGATTTAGATTTGATACCTGATTTTCATCTTGGTCTGGTCGAGGGGGCTTGGTCAGGTGGGTGACCGAAAGCTTCCAGTCACCTAGATCCGGAGTCATGTATCATGGGCCACTCTTTATGAATCATGCTTTCCCAAAGTGGCACTGTCTCTGTGTTCTGCTTCCTTCCTCTCCATGTGTGCCTTAAACTCAGATGCCCTTCCTCCTCCAGGCTCTTCCATCTTCCCCTCTGAGTCCCTCACATCCATCAAAGCCAGTCCCCCTGGCAGCGTGGTGACAATGTCTGTCCAGTTCTGTTCCAGCATTCATACTTTCTGTTTCTTCAGAACCACACAATATCTGTTAGGATACATTAGGAAACTCCTCCTTTTGCTTCCATCTACAGCCTGGTAGCATTTGATCTCCCTATAATGAAATGTTCTCCTCAGGTTGTTTGTAACTGCTCTTGGATGGGCAACTTACACGATCAGTTTTCTTATCCCTCACACCCACACACTGGGTGCTCCTGTCTTGCCCCCAGGATGTATCTTTTCCCACATTTCATTCTGCTAGTTGCTAAAGATAGTTTTTTGCTTTTGTTTTTGTTTTTTGTTTTTTTTTTGTCTTTGGTTTTTCGAGAAAGGGTTTCTCTGTGTAGCCCTGGCTGTTCTGGACTCACTTTGTAGACCAGGCTGGCCTCGAACTCACAGAGATCCACCTGCCTCTGCCTCCCGAGTGCTGGGATTAAAGGCGTGCGCCACCACGCCCGGCACTAAGATAGTTTTTAAGATCAAAGCAGCAGAAGAAAACACCTTCAGCAGGGACCATACCACGCAGAGCTGCTCATGCCTAACACGCATGTACATGTCTTACACACCTCACTTGTTGCTCTGTCAACAGCATCTTCCAGATGACTGGTGTTAGAAATGTATATTTATAAAAAATTCGAAAAGTACAGTGCTGTTGTAACCCCCGAAACACCAACACCGAACTTCAACACAATCAGTGTAAGGGATGTGTGGCCATTCCATTCTTTGATGGTATCTGACTTTCTTAGCCATGTGTTGACTATTGAAAATTTGGATGGCTTCTAGTTTTTTTTTTTTTTAATACTTTACTCCTTCTGGTCATAGTTATTATATTTGTTTTTTACAAACCTAATTAATTTCTCTGTAATTATTTCTTGATTATCATTAATTTCATGTTTTGGAGGGTTTTTTCTTTTTATTGCATTTTGTGTCTATGGCTGTTTTTATTATCATTTCTCTTGTCTCTATTGATCAAGGATTTCTTGTATACATCAGAATGAGTTTCAGATGGGTTGTAATAACACACTGTGCTTTTCTATGCATTTTTTAAAGGGAAGATTGACATTGAAGACTGGCAGAGTAAGAAGGTGGCTATTACCGTCTTCTCCATAGCTAATTGGAGCATGAGAAGGAGTGAGGAGCGGTCTGAGAAGGAATGGCATCTGATAGACCTTTGCCTTGTGGAAATTGCAAATATTTAACTTTGACTGAAAAAAAAAGGGTTTCCCTTTAAAGGCCAAAGAGTGCCATGTAAGATAAAGGCATTTGAAGGCAGTATGCACAGCTGTGCTCTTGGGGAGGGTTTGCACTCTTATTTTAACATGGGTGCTTAGTGTTTAAGAGCACCCAGGGTGTACATGGAGAAGTTGTATGTGCTGCTTCTCTTTGGCAGGGATGCTTCCTCAGCCTGGAGAGGTGGCGGCCTTAGATCTGGTCTGATGTGAATCTTGGGAGGATCAAATTCAATGGAAGCATCAGTGAGTTCACTAGTACTTTATGGGAACGTGGGAAGGATGATCATTGCCCGAATTCTGGTACCTAACAAAAGGGCATCATAAGTGGTTCACGCAGCAGTTTCTCCACAAGGAAAACAAACAAACAAATCAAAACTAGTACTCAAACTACCTACTTGTGTTGACTTTGGGGTGGTTCACATTGAAATTTGAGTTTCATGCCTCCCTTGAAAAGTAGATTTTTTTTTTTTTTTTTCGAGACAGGGTTTCTCTGTATAACAGCTCTGGCTGTCCTGGACTCGCTTTTGTAGACCAGGCTGGCCTCGAATTCACAGAGATCCGCCTGCCTCTGCTTCCCAAGTGCTGGGATTAAAGGCGTGCGCCACCACCGCCCGGCGAAAAGTAGATTTGTCATGGGCGTTCTCACATATGACAAGCTGTTACGCTTAACAGGGCCTGACTGTTACAGAGCTGGACACGCCTCCCTTTACCCCAATCCTACCACTCCCTTTTGGAGTCTTGAACCCACCTTGCATCTTCCTGTAGACATTCAAGTTTGTGGTCTCTGGCCTCAACAAAGCAGTTCTGAGAAGGAAGTAGAGATTTGAATCTGATTCTAGAGTCCTGACCTAACATGGGTACATTGTATCATCCACTAAGGCGAGTTCTGTGCTGCCATAGCCTCCTCAGACTTTATCCTTGCAAATGTTAGGGGCACGCCTGTGCACACACACACACACACACACACACACACACACACACACAAGGAAGCAACAGTGTTTATATCCTACTTTTCAATTTGCTTTCTATGAACATTTTTGTAAGTTTGAGATGACCACTCTTGTGGAGGTATCATAAATATTTTTGGATTATGGTAGAGAAGTTGGTCTTGCTTTTTCATCATTATAAAATATGACAACATACTTCCTTTAACATAGTTTAAATATTTTACACTTTATTATTATTGTTGCTCTTGTTGTGCATGTCTGCATATGCAAGAGTAGTCAGAAGGCAAGTCTGTGCATTCTCTTCTCCTTCCTCCTTTCTTCAGGTAAGGGACACTAAACCCTGTCATCAGGCCTGTGGGGCAAGTGTTTTTACCCCACGAGTCATCTCGTCAGCCCTTTATACACATATTTTGAAACACTCATCTGACTCTAGGAAAAAGCAGATTTGCTGTGTCAAACATTATTCTTCCTCTTTTCCACTGCCCTTAAAAAACATTTATTTTCCTGATTTTGAAGGAAACAGGTACATAACAAAAACAAAGCAAAACACCAAAACAACCCATGAATAAAGATAAGATGGGAGAGAGGAGGCTATCTGTAACGTGTGAGTCCAAATACCACCTCCAGGAACTTCCTGTTGCTTTCATTTGTATGGAATTGCCTTTATTTCTCTTAGCACAAATTCAAAATATAAAAAAATGTGGGGGCACACACTTAAATTTTTGTAATAGATGTCTCAAATAGTGTTCTTATTTTTAAGACATTCAGTTCCTTTGTCAAATTGCCATGTGTATATGCCGTGCTAGTCACAATCTGAAGACATGCTACTCACATCATAATATACAACATCTAGCCTGGGGGTGGTCACCACAAACGCTGCGCTTGATGTGCGGGCACCCTCCTTTTTAAAAATAATGTCAGTCCCTTAACTTGTCCCTTAACTTTCGGGGTTTTGTTTTTTCCCTATACATGTAATAGCTGAGGTCTACTATTTTTTTCCCACAATTTTTTTTCTTTGCACTATAAAATAAAAGGGAAGATACTGTACTGGGCTGGGTATGTAACTCAGTTAGTGAGTGCTTGCCTGGCACGCACTGAAGCCCTGAGTTCAAACACCAGTGCTGCACAAACATGCTGGTACACTCCTGTGTTCTCAGCTGTCACGAGGGAGAGGTAGAAGGGTTGATAGTCTGAGGTCATTACTGGCTAATAGGGAGTTCTCAGATAGCCTGAGCTCAGTGAGACCCTGTCTTAAACACACTTGCTGTTTGAATTCTCTTAAGAAAGCCATCTCAACCTGAGGGTCTATATCTTTGAAATCAAATGACCCTATCACGGGGTTTTCCTAAGACCATCGGAAAACACAGATGTTTACATTACAGTAACAAAATTACAGTTTTAAAGTAGCAATGGAAACAATTTTATGTTTGGAGGTCACTGCAAGACGAGGAACTGTATTAGAGGGTCCCAGCATTAGGAAGGCTGTGTTAAGAGAAACTGTTTCTCAGGTCTCTGATGAGGACTTGAAGCTGGGAGGAGTGAGCTCCAGTTTGGACACTGCTGTTTCTTTGGCCGTGAGCTGGGGAAAGGCCAGTTCGCTTGTTAGTCTTATGTCTACTCAGTGGGGGAAAAATACTATAATTGACACGTAAGAATTAGATGAGATTATATCCTGGAGGAAAATGTAAAGCCCATTAATAACTGCAGGGTAGCAGACAAGTATGCTGAGGGCGTCAAGAATGAGAGTGGTGTTAGCCGAGGGCTTCTCCAGGTCATTCTTTTTTCCCTGATCACTCTTCCCATTGCAGGGTAGTTACTTGGGTAATCAGTATCTTCAAGCCCTGTGCCTCTCCTTCTGAGATAAAAACTTGGGGAGTATGAGCCTGTAGTATCAGATCCTGGGGAGAAAAGTCACGCATTACTGTACATCTGCAGGTCGTTAGTCTGGCTTTTCATTCTGCTGCAGACCTTGTACCAACCACATCATCTCCAACTGCCAGGCTGCAAGGAAGAGCCACAGCTCTCAGGCTGATTAGACTTCGCCTTTAGAACGCAGGAAGGAAGGCTGTGTCCTGGGTTTTTTTGTTTTGTTTTGTTTTTAATTACAGCAAAACACTCGTTTTCTGGTTTAGGGAAAGTTAGCCACCAGATTTCTGCAGAGCAAAGAGAAACATGGCCCCTCCTCCTGAGTACATCTTGGCATAATACCAGGCAACCTGGTGACACAGTTTCTTAGGAAATATCTCAGCTTTGGACTGGGGATAGAGCTCCGTTTGGGGAATCCTTGCCTAGTGTTGACAGAGCCCAGAGGGAACATGATCCTCAGCACCATGTAAACCAGGTGAGTGGCACTGCCCATCACTGTACTTGGAAAATACAGGCAGGGGGATCAGGGGAACAGGGAGGATCAGGGGTTCAAGGTCATTTTCAGCTACATAGAGAGTTCAAGGCTAGCCTGAACTATATGAGACTCTATCCCCCCACCACCCCCCCCCCAAAGATATTGCTGGTCCCATACCTACAATTAGTCATACTGGAAGGTTATTTTTCTAAGCTCCCATTGTTATTGATGATGCTGATTATTTTTCTTCCTTTTCCTTCTTTTATTTGTTTGTTTGTGACTGAAAGATGTTTGCTAAGTTCATCTAATACACTTACCTCTCCAGCTGCTGGGAATACTGTATGAGGTCCACAGAACATGTTTTCTTTCAGAGTTTGTTCTACTACAAATGCAGCTACAGCTCCTCAGAGACTGAGCCAGCCACCAGACAACCTTTGCCCTCAATTTTCTAGGGTAAAATGGTTTTCCTCTGGTGTCTGAAACATTGCATTGGTTTCTTACACATAACTCTTTGGAATAACAGTCATGTTAATAAAAGTAATAAAAGATAGTGTGCGCCTTGCCTGTGGCAGCCCAGGGCAAAAGCCCCTCTCCCCACTTTGTACATCTTCCCAAGGGCATTGGCAGGCAGCTGAACCAGGCCGCTGACACTCGCCAACAGCGCCCATTGTTCAGTGTTTCTCTCTCGTTGACACCCTACAGGGCAGGTGAGGCTCCCAGTGCAGATTCTCCATGAGCACCAACGGGCCCATCCATCCTTTTAGCACCAGAATAAGGTCCACATATGCTAACGCATTTGGGGAGCTTCGGAAACGTGGAACCTTCCCGAGTGCATTTCAGAATCTGGACCTCATGAGTTCCTACCAGAGGTTCAAGGAAGAAACCTATTCCTCAATTCTGCTGAAATTGTCCTTTCTGGTTTCTTTTGTGTGTGTGTGTGGGGTGGGGGGAGGCACTGTCCTAGGAGTTCCTCTTTGACCTAAGCGCTGAGAGATGATGACCTCGTGCTTCCTGATGAAACCAGGATTCCATTTGCTACTGCGTTTCCTTTCTAGCTTGGGTTTCCTAAAGCCCCTGCCAGAATTTGTCTTTATTACAATAGCACTCTGGTCTGTTTCCTGGTGGCTGTCCCCTCCTTCCATGTGGATTAGCTCTTCTTTTCTTTATTTCAGCTATCGTGTGCATGTGTCTATTTTAAGACATCTTAAATCCGTTATGGAAGTAGGTAGAGTCCAGAGTCTAAATAAAATGGCACCGCCGGTATTATTATCACGGTCACATGGTATCGGCTTTAGTGTTAAGTCTCCCGCTTCCCTCTGAACTTCTGTGTCTGTTATTCATTCGTGCTTGGATGCGCAGGAAATCGTGAGCAAATGTGAACAAAACAGGAAGAAGGTGAGCCTCACAGAACCCTGGCAGCCCTTTAAAACATTTTTCTTTCAACACCTTATTGCACAAATGTTTTCAATGTTATGTAAATCAAAAGGTTATCTCTCTACTTGGGTATAATGTGTTAGTTAGTGGACTATATTGAAGCTGAAAGAGTGGGCTTCATGACCAAGTGTTCCCTAGAGTTTCCCGTGTTAGGCTTTATAGTTGATGTTCATGTCTGGGTAAAAGAAGGTGTTTTTCAGGTAGCAATCAAGGATGCCAGCTTGGAATGTAGATTCTAACCCCTTCTCCTTCTCCTTCTCCTTCTCCACCCCCCACCACTCTTAGGGTCATTGTCCTAAGAATTGTTGTAGGTACTGGGCTTTGGAGCCACACTTGACTAACAGGCCTTAAAGAATTCAGAACAAGGTGAGAGCATTAGGCCACTGGAGAAAGAAGAAAACAGCATAAATAGCTGGTGATAATGGCAGAGAGAAAATTGAGAAAAATAGTATAAAAAATGGTACATGAAGAAAAGACAAAAACCACATATCCACTTAGCAAACAAGAGCAGTAGCTTCCCCTCTAAGGCAATATGGCTTCCTCGGCTGCAGACTTTTTTGACCAGGTTTACAGTACCAGATGGGAATTTCCTCCTGCGGAGCAGGAATCAGCTGGCATGCTGCTTATGTTAAATGTAGAATGATGTGCGTGTTGCTAGAGGACCATCTAAAGAGAAGGCAAAGTGATGGGACCACTTGTGTCTTCTCTAGTCCTGCATCTTCTTGTTGAATGGAACAGAAACCTGCGCAGACTAGCTGAAGAAGAGGAGGTTTGCCATACTGCAGTTTGCCAGAATGTTCTTATGGGACTGACAGACAGGAGACCCCCACAGACAGAATCCTTTCCAACCTCTCAGGAGTGCTAGAATTGGGAAACTTTTGAGACACAGACTTCTCCTTTTCTCTTGGGCTATCTATGGTGACTGACAGACCAAATGTCTGGGTCCTTGAGGCACAGATGGTGAGCTGGCAGTGTGGAATGATCCGGGATCTTGCTGTAAATGCAGCTGATCTGTTTGCCATTGGAGTTTGGGGATCACTAGTGTGGGTCTCTGGCTGCCTTATTCAGGTGTCCACCCCATGTAGTCATCTTGGGTAAGGGGGCTGGCCAGGACCACGGACCAGTTAGGGCTGATGGAGAAGAAGAGACCATTGCAGGTACATCTGACAAGGTACCTAAGACTGTCGGATTTTCCTCTAATACACAATATCTGTATCTCGGACCACCTCTGTCTAAGACAAAGTTGATCTATTTAATAGTAAGTTAAACTAATTGTATTACCACTATCTTTAAAAAAATCTTTACATTTAAACCTTACTTTTAATCAGCCCAAATATAATTAGACTTGAAAACGGGATAGAATATATATAGCATAGGCATTTTTTATGAGTATAGATTTTTAACTCTGACCTAAATGAACTTGCTGGTGATTTGGTAATGGCTCCCACTGTAGCTTAGAGCTACAGAAGCTGTCTGGTGATGGCATTCTATAGCTCAGAATGCCTACCTGCATCTGGAATAGTGCACACAACTTTGGCTTCCACTATGTCCATTAGCCCATGAAACTGACTTAAAAAAAATGTCTGAACAGGCATTTGTCTCTTAGCCATGGCATGATGGAGCAAGTGAGTGTACTTGCTGCCCTGTCTTCAGGGCAGTCTTCTGTGTGACTAGTGGGACCACTCAGGGCTGGTATATGCAGAACGTTCATTCCTGGGACAGTAATTCTGTATTTTACATAGTCAGCATTTTGGAAGGCTTGAGAGAAGGGTAAAAGATCCTTTCTGCTTCCATTGTTTGTTCTGATGCTTCCTTCCTGCCACTCACCCTTGCCAACCTTGGGTATTGATGGTATAATAAGCGATTTGTCCTTTGGGGGATATTGAGGTGTTGTTCCAGCAGGAATGCTAGATTCCCCCAATGCCTTTAAACCAGGCCATTTAAATATATGATAACTTCCTCTCTGGATTTACTGTTGAAGCATAAATTAAGTCTGTGTCTCTACAGAGAAATTGAGGTGAATGGAAGGCAGGCAGCTCTGGAGTCAAGAGGGAAAGAAGTCAGGAGGAGAGGATTAGGATTGCTATTCTGACATATGAAATGAGTGTCTGTTGTTTAGAATAAGAACCCACAGCTCTAAGTAAGTTCATGTGCTGTGTAGACGGCATTTTTAATGCTGCATCACCACGCCCAGCTTCCCTGCCTCTTTTAAAACAACACAATTTAACAGCTGCTGAACGAGCGCTCCTCACTCTGTTGCCGTCAAAACTCAGATTTGCACCCAGTTTGGGTCATTTTGGAATGTTAGATGGTAACAATCCACACCAGAAGTAAAAGAGTAAAGCTTCAGTGATCCACAGACACTCCCAGAAATGCCACCACTGTCCCCAGAGTTAATGGCAATGGCTTCAAGACAGTCACCCTGGCACCAGGTTTTCAGCTCATCTCTACAGCAGAGGCTTCACTCATGGCAATCCATCTTGTGCTCAAGGAACCATTGTTGTTATGAGGAAAGTGAGACTATTAAACTCATGAATAGTATTTGTTTTGTGAGCAAAATATGTACTCATGCTGACGATTAACTTTATACGGGATAAGATCAAACTGTTTAGAGTTCAGATGAGAATAATAAGACGTCTGAGAATTTGGGCATAAAAGTAGCTCGGCCATGGTCGCTTGGTGTCCAAAACACAGCACTGCACACTCTAACAAGTTGCCCTAGCCCAGAATGAGAGTCTACAAAGAAACCTCAAAGGCACTGCTACTGCTGATTTCTTGGGCTGGTGTAGATACAGGGCATCCATCTTGCTAACATTCACAGCACAAAATTGTTGCATATTCTTATACATGTGATAGGTTTCCTAACACTATAAAAATCACAAGTCCGGCAGAAACTGTTTTCTTCTCCCACCTCACTGTAAGGGGGCTGGGATTATACATGTGCCCACCAAATCTGGCACTTTAGGTTCTGAGGATTGAACTCATGTTGTCAGACTTGTACGGGATCCATACCCTCTGAGCCATCACTCCGTTCTTGCACTACAGAGTTTTTAAAGGAGCTCAAAGGCTTATGACATCCTTGTTGGGTATTTATAAGGAGGTGCTCTCATTCCTGATTGCTTTGGTAGAGACAGAGTAGAGCACAATTTAGAATAAGATAACAATGGGTCTACTTCGACAGGAGCTTATTGTGTACTCGTTTGCACCTGCCCATTCTTCTAAGACCCAGGGAGATGGAGAAGTCATTATTATTTTTTTTAAAGTAGTTTAAGGAGAAGCCTTGCCTTTTAGGAAGCTCAAAACATGTTCCTTCTACTCTAAGGAATAGAATACACAGCTGTGCCTTAATTCTGGCGATGGGGAGGTAGAGGGGGTGTGCGTGAGGAGGCTGTTCATCCATCAGTTTGTCCATGTTCATTTTTGCAGTAGTTCTCCTGCGCCTTGGTCTCACCCTCAGTAGTAAGAGTTCCAGTTTGCCGGGTGCCTGCCCTGCCGATGGATGGCCTAGGTTTGTGCAGCCTTGATGTTTACAAGCTGTTTGTGCATGTTGCTGGGAGCTGCTGTATCTGTGGCATGTGTCTGCCCCCACCATGTGCCTCTGTGGGAGGCAGGCAGAGTTGCCCTGCAGGCTGTGGGGGTGAGGCTGCTGGGCACTTCCCTGAGGCAGGTGCAAGGATGAAGCGCACAGGCCCGTTGGTTTCTCTGTTGTAGAATCCGCACCAGGCTTGTGGCACGGCATTCATCTAGCACCTTTCTTTGGGCTTTTCTAGGAAATTTTCATTTTCAAAACTCCAGAGATTTAATGACTTGGAAAATTTTGAAGTTGGCGTGCTATAGTGTACTTCGGCCTTAAAAGGTTTTGCTTCCCCACCCTTTAGTGTGTGGCTGGAGAGAGCCTGTGGGCTGGTTTTTCTCTTCATCGGGAAAATGCTATGGAAAGCCTTCTCATGTCACGGCACCACCATGCCTTTCCAGCCCAGTGTTCAGGATTCCCCAGGAAAAGAGAAGGCTCAAGCTTGCCTCAGAGGCTGGGTCGCCCTCCTGATGGATAGGGAGAGAGAGACAGGGTTTGGGGATCAGGGAGTAGTTGGCTAGAGGGGAGCCAACAGGCCCTGGGCAGTTTCTTCTCACAGTGAGAGGATTAGTACCAGGATAATGTAGCCTTAACGGAGCATAGCACAAGGGACAGGCTGAGTGGTGAATTCAAGATCAGCGGGTTGGAAAGTGGTGCCAAGGAAGGCAAGACGGGGCAGAGCTGAGGTCAGAGCATGGCATATGGAGGAGCACAGATAACGAACAGCAGCTAGTGTGGCGATTTGAACGAGAATGGCTCCCATAGGCTCATAAGTCTGAGTGTTTAGTCCCACGTTGATGAACTGTTTGGAAAGATTAGCAGGTGTGGCCTCTTTGGGGAGGTGTGTCACTGGGGGTGGGCTTTAAGGTTTCAAAAGCCCAGCCATGTGCAGTGTCTCTCTCTCTCTCTGCCTTCCATTCGTGGATCACAAGAGCTCTGAGCTTTTGGTCCAGCACCTTGCCCATCTGCTTCCCTCTGTGATGATCATGGACTAAACCTGGAAAACTGTAAGCCAGCTCACGGCTGAACCAATTGTTTTGGAAAAGTTACTTTGCTCATGGTGCCTACAACAAAGGAACAGTGACTAAGACCACTTACTGTGTGACCTCCGTGAACACAGTGAACTTTGTGGGGCCAGTCTGCTCACCTGCAGCTTGGGAGGCAATGCCATGGTGTCTCGCAGGCATGCCCCAGCTGCCATGTGGATCTGAGAAAATGTACTGGGAAGTACTGGGACCACAGGTGTCTAGGACACAACTTAGCTGTGTCTTAATCCAGGTCCTTAAAACAGGTTACCGGTTTCAGTAACCGTTCATTTCTGCTACATGCCTCCATGTTCTGGAATACACTCTTAAATAGGAACTCCCAGGAAAGGGGAACCAATAATAAAAAACAGGTGGCCTCTGTAGTTACCCAGGAAATATGGAAAGATGCTCAGAGCCGCTACCTTTGTTCAGAACCAGATGTGCTAAGTCAGCACCTAGTTGGAGTTGCCATTACATCCGCTGCACGCATGTCATGTTAAATTTCCCTCGCAACGGACTATGCGGTTACACTAGCTAGGGGCAGGCAGCTTAGCCAAGAGCAGTTCACCTTTGTGTTCTTAGGGTGATAGGAAGATTGTGGCTTTCTTACGTGAAAACATAGCAAGAATCATAGCCCACAGGTGGGAGGGACAATGAGAAAAGCAGAGGGCCCTTACTTTGTATCCCTGAATCTCACCCTGAGCAGGTGTGGAAACAACAAAGCCTGGATAGTCACCAGCAAAGAAAGACCTGAATCTACAGCTTTGGGATAATGTTGAAACCGCTTGATAAATGGTCCCTTATATGACTCAGAATGCCTTTGTAAAAGAATTAAAGATGACAAGTGCCTGCTTTGTCTTTGGTACCCGTGGTTGGTAAAATAGAGGCTTCTCACTCATATCTACATACTGATCCTTAGAGTGAGGAGATGTTAGTGGAAAAGACTGGTAGGTCTGTAGAGGGGATAAACATTCTCAGGTGACTTTAAAGTAGGAAGGTTGTCTTGGATTATTCAGGTGGACTTTATATAGTCACAGCATCCTTATAAGTGGATGGGGAAGTCAGAAGAAGAATTGGAGTCAGGGAGATACTATATGAGAAAGATTCAGCCACCATTGCTGGTTTTGAAGATGAAGGAGCAGGCCACAAGCCAAGGAATGTGGGTAGCTTCTAGAATCTGGGGAAGGCAAGGAAATGAATTCTCTCTTAGAGCTTCCAGAAGGAGTCAAGCTTGGCTGACACTTTGATTTTAGTCCAGTGGGACTCACTTCAGACCTGATATCCAGAACTGTAAGGTGACAACTTAGGAGGTTTGAAGCCTATGAAACTGTGCTCATTCATTTGTGTTGGACGTGGATTGGAAATGAATCCAATTTCAGCATGACTGTGGAGGGAGACTGTGTCCCGGTTGGTCACTGGTGAGGACCTGTCCACACTCCGATGCTTTCAAGTAGGGATAATTTATGGCATCAGAAGAAGAAGATGTACTGCTCAAGACATGAATGTAAAAGAAACATCTGTGTGATTGACCGGCGAGTTATCAAGGGCTCTTCTGGGTCACACTGCACTTCCTGACATATCCCATGTTTATTCTGAGCAGACCCTTCTTAACTTTACGAAATTGATCTGCAGTTAGCCAGACTGATAGCAAAAGCTGGCAAAATTTAGACTGCCTTGGAGAGGTTGAACTTACTTGCAGGATTGAAACCATTAGTCTTCAAAATAAAGTCACCCTGTTCTCATACAGTTTTATTTGCCCTTTGAGGCGTGTATTTGCATTCCAAGAGATGATAGCCTATGGTAATTCCCCCCTCCATCCTTTCTTTTTCTTTTGGTTTTTCCAGACAGAGTTTCTTTGGGTGGTCCTGGCTGTCCTAGAATTCACTCTGTAGACCAGGCTGGCCTCAAACTCAGAGATCCGCCTGCCTCTGCCTCCTGAGTTCTGGGATTAAAGGTGTGTGCCACCCACTGCTAGCTCATCCCCCTCCCCTTTTGTAAAGACGAAGTCTTGCTGCTGTAACCCAGGCTGGCATTGAACTCACATTGTAGCCAGGCTGGCCTTGTACTCGCCACCTTATGTCTCAGCCTAGTGAATGCTGCAATGACAGAGGTGTGCCCCCCACCCCAACAGGCTTGATTTCGATCCTTTGAACTAGTGGGAGTGCCTCAGGTGGGTAGGTGATGTGTGTTGGGTTTGGGGTTTTAATCCCCAGCCAGCTGGTGGGTTTCTCTCTCTTTCATCTCCCTCCAGCCTGGTGCGCATCTAGCTACCACATGACACCTCTCTCCCAGAGCTAGATCACTTTCATTCTGTTTTGAATGTTTTTAAAAAGTTTCCAAAATAAACAAGGGTGTTTGTAGCATTTTCTTTTCCAAATAAACCTAAGGGCCATTTCTCCAACCGGGAAGGAAACTGGAATGTTGCCAAGTCAGTGAGTCCACTTGAAGTGATGAGAGCCATTTGCTGCCGAAATGGGTGCTGAGCCTTAGAGTTGGAAGAAGGAACGGCCGCCTGTGGGAAGGTCTCTGGCCTGAGCTTACACAGTGCTTCATTATGGCCCCAGAAAAGCCTTAGCTCTATCGGAGGATGTCCCAGCCAGCTGGGCCTGGCACCACCGTGGCTGGCACCAGCTCACTCTTCTCTGTCCACTCCAGCTCTGAGAAGTACTTATTTTGGGGCATATTTCTTTGAACTTTGGTGCTGTGCTTATATAGCTAGATTGCTCTCAGAGCTCGATGTTCTTTGTGATAAAATTAAATTCTGATGCATTCATTTTTCCTAAGCCAAGTTGAGCCGAGTCACTGCTGATAAAGACTTACTCTATAAAAGTCTTTTCCGACTTTGTATGTCCCCAGACAGTTCCATTGCCTCGAAACTGCAGAGAACCAATGGCTACACAGCTTGCATCTGACATGGCTTTGAAATTGTTCAGCTCTGGTACATTCTTCAGGGCTGAGTGTAGAAAAGAAAAAGCTATAAAAAGCACTCATGGTCAGATGGAAAAAGAAAGTTCTCTCTCTCTCTCTCTCTCTCTCTCTCTCCTAAATCTGTGGAACTAGAGTAAAACAAAAAGCTGTAAAGAGCCATGATCGCTTTACATCTTTTCTAACGCCTTTCTTAGGAAAAAAAAGCTGTAAGCCCAGCATGATGGTAATTAGAATTTACAGCATATTTAATTTCTGCATTAGAAATCATGCTACTCACAATTGCTCAAGGCTAATATAGTGCAGAACAGTGGCGGAAAAAAAAGTGCCTTAGAGAAGGAGACCTTGAACAGTAGTTGGACATAGAAACCTTAAAGGACACACAAAGCGGGATTAATAAAGGTGTGTGCTAATCTCCTTGCCTTTTATTGAAAAGCCGCATCAGTGTTTAGACACTCTGACTGTCCCCAGCAGGGGCCTTTGAAGTCCCATGTAGCTCTTATTCAGGTGAGGAAGCCTCACTCAGGACACCAGTGGCCTTTGAAAGTGGGCAGCCCCAGTCTTAGGTAACCATTTGGCTCACCTGAACCTAAACCGTGGCCTTGGGAAGAAGGCCTTTGGGTTGACTCTGGCTTCTGCTAATCTTTCTCCCTCTATCTTTGGCTTGTGAGATTCAGGGGTGAACTGGTGCTGCAGAAATGGCTTGGTGGATAAAGCACTTTCCCACACAGCAGAAGCACCAGAACTCCAGCACCCACATAAAAGCTGGGCCACCGGCCTGAAACGCCAACATTCATGAGGCAGACAGAGCCTTGGGGCAAGCTCTGCTTAGCTAGACAACCCTGACTGGTAAGCTCTGCTAAGATCTCTCTCCTATCTCAGCACAGAAAGTGGAGGCAAATGGAGGGAGACTGCCTGATGTCAACCTGTGGCCTCCACCCACATGCACACACATGGAACTTGCCTCCTCCGTTGGAGGACATGTACCCTGTGGTCCTGCCTTGCCCTCCCCAAGCCCATAGCTGCACGTGCTTTTGCTGAGATGATCTAGGTGAGCCATATGAACCAGAGCTTTAAGAAGTTGGTTATTGCCGGGCGGTGGTGGCCCACGCCTTTAATCCCAGCACTTGGGAGGCAGAGGTAGGAGGATCTTTGTGAGTTCGAGGCCAGCCTGGTCTACAAAGCGAGTCCAGGACAGCCAGAGCTGTTAAACAGAGAAACCCTGTCTCGAAAAACCAAAAAAAAAAAAAAAAAAAAAAAAAGAAGTTGGTTATTGCCGGGCGTGGTGGCGCACGGCTTTAATCCCAGCGCTAGGGAGGCAGAGGCAGGCAGATCTCTATGAGTTCAAGGCCAGCTTGGTCTACAAAGTAAGTCCAGGACAGCCAGGGCTACCCAGAGAAAACAAAAACAACCCCCCCCCAAAAGAAGTTGGTTATTTTGTTCAGGGAGGAAAAAAATAGAAACATAATGGAAATTTTACATTTGAGGGAGTTGGCCAGAATCTTACAATTTTTTTCTTAACTTTCCTTCAGCCTTCCCTGAAATGCCAGTTTTTTGTTTTTTGTTTTTGTTTTTTTGCCATGTCAGTCCACCATTGCATTTGTTTTCACTAGAAGGTGATGGTCTGATTTGCATGTGTCACCCCATACTTCTTGAGACCGCAGGAGCTTTTTCTGGCTTGATAGAATTTGAACTGCTATTAATTTTATCTCTTATTTTAAAACCTCATCTTTCTTTGGATGTGAATGTGTTCATTTCCCCCAATGCCTGTTCTGTCAGCTCTAATTGCTGTCTCGTCAATCCAGGGTCATCTTCATTAGTTTAATTACTATAGCAGCCTCTTTCCTAAATGCGCTAATAGCACAAAGATGACTTATTTCCATGTTCTGTCATGCAGTAAGAAGCAGGAGGTGGGAAATCACACAAGACTGAAACACTGGTTTTCTTGAATTACCTGCTCAGGGGTGAGTCACACCCAACCTCATAGCTAGGTACCAGACTTGGATGTGAGGGGCTAAAGCTGGCACACATGACCAAGCAGGGGTTACCTGAGGTAGTCAGCAGCAAAAAGAGCCACAGTCCTCATGGGAAGTCAGAGCCAAGAAGAGTAAATGCGCACTCCAGTTTTAACAGGAACAGGAGTTTCATGTGGTCAGAGAAGGTCTGCACCAAGAGCTAGATGGCTGGCACTCAGAGGGAGTGGGGACGAGGTTCCAACGAAAGCAAAGCAGCAAGTAGTGGCAGCTTTGTTATTATCTAGTGTCCCTGACCCCTTTATGTTGGTTATTTTCCTCCAAATAACTGACAGAAACAACTAAAGGGAAAATCTTTCTTCGCTCACAGCTTGTGGGGGTACGGTTCGTCCATCGTCCATCGTGGCAGGGAAGACATAGTAACATTTGTGGCTGTAGAGCCTGCTGCTGCGATTTCTTGTAACATGGTGGATACCAGGAAGCGGAGTATTTAGGCCAGAAGCTGAAAGCCTATAACCCTTAAGGAATATGACTCAAGAACCCATTTCTTCCAGCCCAAAGGCCCCTTAAGCAGTATCACCAGATACAGTGTTCAAATATATGAGCCTAAAGGGAACATTTCATATGCAAAGCCTAGCAGTAACAAATTCCTGGTGGACCTGCCAGGTTGGCTTCAGACCACTCGTGGACAGTCATGAAACAAGGGAAGTGTCCTTACAGTGTTCCTAAAAGAGTTTCACATATATAATATAATAGGATATGATATGATATAATATAATATAATATAATATAATATATATAATATGTAATTATATATATAATAAAAGCCACCCTCCTGGAGAAGTTTGGACTATTGAGACACAACTAAATTCCCAGACTGGCTGGGACCATTTTCCTCCTTGTCATACCGGTTTTCTAGATCCCAGGAAGTTGAGGTAGACCCATTTGCCTTGAAGTTATTTTGTGTTTGCTCCTTAACTTTCACATAATATCACCCATCCTAGTTGACTTTAATTGTCGACCTGACGCAGCCTAGAGTCATCTGAGAGGAAACCCTTGATTGAAGAATTTACTAGAGCAGATTAGCCTGTGGGCTCGTCTGTTGGGGATTGTCATATTTATTCATTGAAACAGGAAGGCCCAGCCCACTGTGGGTAGCCCCATCCCTAAGCAGGTGGCCCTGGACTTCATAAGCAAGACAAGTAAATATAAGCCCTGAGCAAACCAGAGAGTGAGCCAGCAGGCAGCATTCCCCCACCCTTGGCTCCTGGCTCAAGATCCTCCCCTGACTTCTCTCAATGATGTAGTTTGACCTGGAATTTTAAGTCAAATAAACCCTTTCCTCCCTAAGTTGCTTTGGGTCATGGTGTTTGTCACAGCAATCTCAAAGGAAACTAGAACACTTCCCTTCCTCCGCCAGTTACACACCACAAAGCAGTCTGTAGAGGTTCTCACCTATGATCGAGAGTCCAGCGCTCCAGGATCCTTGCAGAAGATCTGCAAAGTCAACACTATGTTCGCAACACGAAGGCATTTGTTTGCCCCTCTGAGAATGTCGGGGCTAGAGGTTTGCCGATGAGGATTGAGATGCAGCCTTTAGGAAACACATTTATCAAACAAGAACATCAATAGTTACCCAAGAACTATTGAACTCTTTCCTTTTTCCAAGTCCATTTCTGGGAGTCTGGGTTTTCTTTTTTTTTTTTTTTTTTTTTTTTTTGTTTTTTCGAGACAGGGTTTCTCTGTTTAACAGCTCTGGCTGTCCTGGACTCGCTTTGTAGACCAGGCTGGCCTCGAACTCGCAAAGATCCGCCTGCCTCTGCCTCCCAAGTGCTGGGATTAAAGGCGTGCGCCACCACCGCCCGGCTGGGTTTTCTTTGTATACTGTAAAGGACACACTACAACAGATTTGAATGCAAGATGGATGCCGCTCTTTCAATTAAGACAGGCATGACAAAGGTTTGCAAAAATGGAAAAATGCTGTTTTTCCCATTGTTCTCCCACTGAAAAATACAGTTTTAACAAAACATATCATTTATGATAATTTAATATGTATATTGATCTTTAAAAATAAATGAATAAATGCTTTTGAAGTTACTTGCAGTATGTTTAAACTGGGTAGATATAATTGACAAACAAAATTTTTGAGTTGCCAGTAAATTTTAAGATTGTAAGGGGATGCAAGCTGATGGTGTAGCTCAGCCATAGAGCATTTGCCTAGCACGTGGGAAGCCCTGGGTCAATACCTAGGATGGAAGAAAGAAAAGAGAAGGAAAGGGAAAAGGTTCAGGCTGGTCTTGAACACATAGAGATCTTTCTGCCTCCCACTTCTAAGTGCTGGGATTAAAGGCTTTCCAGACCACAGCTAGCCAGGAACCAATGTTGGCTTTAAAGTCAGTATTTAACTGGACACTTGTCTGTGATCACAGACTTAGGAGACAGAGGTAGCTATGAAACCACCCTGGTCTACATAATAAGTTTCAGGGCTACCTAAACCACAGTGTTGTAGTCTGTCCATCTGTCTGCCCTCTACATCTCTCTCTCTCTCTCTCTCTCTCTCTCTCTCTCACACACACATACACACACACACACACACACACACACACACACACACACACAAAGTAACGCAAAGTGTTCACTTGCTTAATAAAGAATGCATTCCACAAAATTAGAGATTATAACAAAAGAAACTTTGAAGAAGCATTTGTGGGCTGGGGACATGCCTCAGTGGAAAAGTGGTTGCCATGCAAACACGAGAACCTGAGTCTGGGCCCTAGAACCTGTGTACGAAGCAAGGCTCAAAAGATCAGAAGGCTCCAGCACTAGGGACATGGAGATTCCCTAGGGCACAATGGCTAGCTAGTGTAGATTACTAGGTGAGCTCATGGTTCGGTTACAGACCCCATCTTACACAATAAGGTGGAAAGCAACAGAGGAGTACCCCTGAAGTGAGCTTCTGGCCTCTAAACATACAGGCACACACATGTGTGTGTGCAAGAACACTACATGTGAACACATGCACACAGTGGAGGAGGAGGGAGAGAAGGAGCTGCCCACTTCTTTTCCCATATGCACCGAGTTTCCCTAACTTGAATGTCTATTGTAAGCCTTCTATAAACTTGTGGGAAACATTTAGTTACTATTTATTCTCTTTTCATAAAATATCTCAGGTCGCCACTAATACTTAAGAAAGGTAAGCAGTGCTGCCCTTTTGGCTTGAGGAGCACAAAGCTCCACAAACACTGATGTATTTGATTCCATTATTTGTCCCTTAAAGCTTCCTGACATCAGTCCCCTAGGAGGAGCCTAGCAGACACTGCACGGTGTGCCCAGTCGTGAGACCCAGTGACATAGAAACTGGCTGGCTGTGTAGGAAGTAGCCCTGAGGTCAGAGGTGAGACCTGCTATGGGGTCTTGCAATCTTGCTGTAGCCCAGTCACTGCAGAATGTCTTTATTTCTGTCTGGAGATATGACAGGTGTGCTGGCTTGTAGAGAAAGGGTGTCCAAGATGCGAACCCAGTGCAGAGAGATGTGGACCAGAAGTCCAGAGTCCTGGTTCCTCCCATTCCTCCCTCATCTCCTCCATCCTTACTCCCTCTCCCCCAACCACTTCTCTTCTCCCATTCTCTCTTTAAACCTTGGATTCATCACCCAAACGTACTGGTGCTTCTGGATCATTTGTCACTGAAGAATTCCTCACCTGGGTAGGTGGGCGGTGCCCGTAGTTTACAGTGTGACTTTCGTGTACTCTGCCTCAGTTGATTCAAAGTAGTAGGACTCTGGGGCAGAGATGTCAGGGAAACCCAGGATCATGTGATAGGGAGTGATGACAGCTTGTTTTATTCCGATTCTCAGCAACACAAAGCCTCTGCGGATGTGTGCCTGGGCTGCATCTCTGGGCCAAGTTCAAAGCCCTTCACTGCTTGGGTTGGAGCTCTGCGTCATTTCTTGGAAGGTGCTGTGCATAGTGTGTTTCCTGGTCAGTGGTGCCAGGTACAGATGTACGGGTTGTCCTATGTCCTTGATAACTCTTCTAGCATTATTTCTTGAAAAACGTTTTCCCAGGTTCCATATAAGCTATTTATAGATGAACTTTTAAAACTGTAATTGGGTACCATCTATGTTCTATTTTAGCATATGCCATTTTTATTGTTACTTCCTTGAAATAGATGGTATTACTAGTATTTGAGGTGTTCAAATACTACCAGACATGATAACTTTAAAACTGCACTTTAGCTTGGTGTGGTGGCTCATGCCTTTATTCCCTTATTAGGAGGCAAGATGAAGCAGATCTTTGCTAGTTTGAGGTCAGGCTGGCTATGGACTAAGACCCTGTCTCAAAACCAAAAACCAGCCAAGCAAACAAAAGACAAAACTATATTTTATAATTTTATTACGTATAGGGAGCCTCCCCTGCCCTCACTAAAGGCAGACTAATGGGGACATTTTTTTCTCTTATTAAGAATTTCCGCCGGGCGGTGGTGGCGCACGCCTTTAATCCCAGCACTTGGGAGGCAGAGGCAGGCGGATCTTTGTGAGTTCGAGGCCAGCCTGGTCTACAAAGTGAGTCCAGGACAGCCAGAGATATTCAGAGAAACCCTGTCTCGAAAAACCAAAAAAAAAAAAAAAAAAAAGAATTTCCTGTACAAAAGTAAAATCTGCTTGTAGTCAAATTTTACATGAGATGCACTTGTTTGTATAATTCATGGTATATTCAGTGTCACAATGTTTACAGGAAAGATCACTGTGGGCAGGCAGCTGCTTCTACTCACTTTAGCTGGAAAGTCAGATGTGAAGTTTCCGGGAAGATATAAATGACTTAGAGGGTGGGAGGACAGGACTGGGAGGGGTGGAAAGAGGGCACTGTGATGAAGATGTAACCTGAAGTAATAAATAAACATTTAAAAACTTATTTAAAAAATGACTTTGCTCTCTCTGCTCTTATATATCTTATACCTATCTTAGTCTCTTTCAGACCTTATAGTGTTACTGTACTTCCTTAAATTCAGGGTTGGGTGTCTTTCTGTAATTACTGAGTTATATCTCAATGCCTAGTTCTTATTTTTGTTTTGTTTTGTTGAGACATAGTTTCATGGAGCTCAGGCTGGCCTCAAGCGTACTCTGTGTCTGAGGTGTACCTTGAACTCCTGATCCTCCTGCCCTACTTCCCCAGTGCTGGGATTGCTGACGTGTGTCACCACAGCGGCCTCATGCACTACTAGGGTTTGGACCAAGGGCTTCTTGTATGTTAAGCTATTATTCTATTGACTGGGCTACATCCCCAGCCTTGTTTCTTCTTTTTTGATCTTTAGAACTTAAGACTTTGATGAGCAGGCATGTGCACAAGAAAGACCACGTGACAACAAACCACTGCACAAGAAAGACCACGTGACAACAAACCACTGCAGTGTGCTTATCTTGCCGTGGTGGAAGTCTGTTCTGCTAACCAGGGCTTTGCATCCTTGGCTGAAATTATGTGTGGACGTCCTGGAGCTTATGGAGCTACTGTACCAGGCAGAGCCTGTGACTATAGGAAGCCTCCCTCCTGGTTAAGCCCCAAGGCTGGCACGTGGAGGACCCAGTCACTCAGAACACACTATTCTCTTACTGGCTACGGTCAATATACTCCCCTGTTGGCTTATGTGGAGGACCCAGTCACTCA
>CAJQZJ010032031.1:10323414-10335746 GCA_907164525.1 Lophiomys imhausi | reverse complement strand
TTATGTGGAGGACCCAGTCACTCAGAACACACTATTCTCTTATTGGCTGTAGTCAATATACTCCCCTGTTGGTTTATTTCCTCACTTTTTTTCTTTCTTTTTTCTTCTTGGTTTTTCAAGACAAGGTTTCTCTGTGTAGCCTAGGCTGTCCTGGAGCTCACTCTGTAGACCAGGGTGGCCTTGAACTCACAGAGATCCACCTGCCTCAGCCTCTGGAGAGCTGGGATTAAAGATGTGTACTGCCATTGCCTGGCCCATTTCCTCACTTATTAATGTGGAAATTTGACTGCTATGAGATCCTTTGCTTAAGCTTTTTTTTGTTTTGTTTTTGAACAGAGTGTCATGTAGCCCAGGCTGGTCCTGAAACTACTCCCTAGCCAAGGATGTTTTTGAACTCCTGACCTTTCTGCTTCTGCTTCCGGAGATCTCAGATAACAGTCCTAGTGAGGTATTTTGTTTTGTCAATTCAGTTTAATGCTTGTCAACAACTTTATAATTATCTTTGCTCCAATTCTCTGAAATAATAATATATAATGCATTCTGGATTTGTAAAAGTATTATTATTATTAATATTAATATTAATAATATTATTACTGTACATCTACATGTGCATGAGTGTGTTTACAATAACACAAATGTAGAAGTCAGAAGATAACTTTATGGATGGAGTTGGTACAGAATTCAGACTGACAGACTTGCCCAGCAAGCGTCTTCACACACTGAGCTATCCTGTAGGCCCTAGATTTCTTTCTTTCTTTCTTTCTTTCTTTCTTTCTTTCTTTCTTTCTTTCTTTCTTTCTTTCTTTCTTTCTTTTTTAAGGAAAGTTTTTATTTTAGGAGGTAGAATTGAAGAGACAGTAACTTTTAATTTCGAATTGTATTTTATGTGAGTTCATAAAAGATGAGGAAGCCAAGATCGCAATTTGTTTCCAACCAATATGCCTTTGAGGGCAAAATTTGTCCTTGTTTCCCTAATGTGTAAAATAATTTATTCAAGACTCTGATGAACAGCAAAAATATATTTATAAATCAGGAGAGCTTTGAAGGCTTTAAAATTAAATATTTAATTGGTGTGATGATGTTTAAATATGGTACTGTTCTCTGCATTTCTTTGAGGACAGAGAGAAAAGATAGAGCATTCTGTTTGTTTCTCAAATGCTTATGAAATGGTTGTCAATCCACAATTGCACTGGGCACATTCAACAAAAATAAATACAGCTATGCATCCAACTATACAAGTAACCAGAAGATTCAGTTATTAGAAACACACAAATGCTCATTACTATAAGAGTAGCTGAACTGAAAACCCTGGGCCATTTCCTCCACCCAGACACTGGAGCTCAAGCTTGGTTTCTTAGAATATGTCAGGGAGAGCCTGTAAGGGAGAACAGATCCTGTCCTTCTGTCTTCAGAGAAAGCAGGGAGATATTTTATGTCTGGGAAATTCCTTTGTGGCTTCACAGTTTTGTCTTTGAAGTTGATAAAGTAAACAAAATGTCTGGTATTCCAGGCATCACTGTTGCATACTGTCATTTTTGAAGAGACATTAGATTTAATGATTAATCTTTTCAAAAAATATTTTTAAATTATTGAATATAATAGCGACACACAATGATGCTTTTCATTATGGCTTTTTCACATATGTAATGTATTTTGATCACATTTGTCCCGCATATCCGCTCTTGTCTCTTTCCTCTTACCAACTGGTCCCCATTCTCCTCTTCTTGTGAATAAATAAGTCCAAGTAGAGTTACTCCCAAGCACATAGGTAAGGAGATGTTTACAGTACATGATAAACTTAGTGGCTTCACGACTGAAGAAAATGTCTCTCCATACCCCAGCAACCATTATCCGCCTATACAGATCCTCAGAGAGGGTTGGAGACCCGTGAACCACCATGCCTCCAGCAACTGTAAATTGTCATGATTGATCTTAAGACATCATTTAACTTCTTTAGTTATTGGAGCCGTGACTGACACTCACACATCATCTGCAGGCCTGATAGTCAGGCCTGATGAGAAGATGGCTCGCTGAGTAAAGTCCTCACTGTGAAATCACAAGGACCTAAGTTTAGGTCCCTAGCACCTGTGTAAAACCCAGACATAATAACACGGGTTCATAACCCCAGGGTGGATGGGGAGTGGAGTGAGGCAGAAGGATCCCAGGTCTTCCTGGACAGCCAGTCTGGCCTAAACAAGCTCCAAGTTCCATGAGAGACTGTTTCAAAAAATAAGATGGAAAGAGATACAGAAAGACACCTGATATTAGGCTCTAGTCTCCCCAAGCACACATAGGTTAGCACACCACCCTCTACATGCATGCACGCATATGTGCACACATACGTACACTCACTCACATGCATTCACACAAACAACATAGTCCCTGCGGAGGACAAAATTATAATGGGCCTGGATCAACAGGTAGCAGATGTTTCCTTCTCACTGAGACTATCCGGTACCTGGCTTGTAAAATTCTTAGAAGTTGGGTGCCTAATTTTAGCTGTGATGTCAGCTCTGCTTTTACAAGCTTATTGATGATTGCACTGTGCAGGAAAGACTCAAAAGCCATCCTGACAGATGACATCAAGACAGGTGAATCCTTCCAGGCCTGGCTCAGAGTTGTTGGAGAGGATTAGTATAAGATGAGATTAAGGAGTCATTCTATTTATTAACAGCCCCCCCCCCAACCAAGAGCTCTGCAATTGATTGTTTCCAACATCATTGATCTTTTGGTGACACACACTGTAAGAATGAAAAACCTAACTGCTTCAACATTAGAAAGAAAGATGGCTTCTGGTACAACTCAGGTTTCAGCTGGCTCAGGCCTGTCTGGTGTTCTCTGCACTCAGGCTCAGTGGTGTGCCACATCAACTCCTGTCAGCCCCTGTGGCAGCTGCATTTGCAGTGACACTGCCTTGGTAGCCTGAAATCAAGCCATGTGACGAGTATTTACACCAAGGCAATTGGCACAGACTATAAATCCCCTTCAGTACGCCCTGAGAACCGGTACACTTCTAAAACATTTACCAGCCCACTATTGCTTCCAAAGCATAAAGTGACAAATTTGTGGCCTCAAAGATCTTCAGTGCTATCTGCCCAGGTGCTGTCACAAAGGAAATCAATGCCTTGAACTCTTTGAGAAATCCCACTTTTACCCAGATTACCTTCACTCAAGCATTTATCAAACATATCGTCTCCTCACACTTGAAAATAAACAAGAGAATTTTAGCCTGAGTGAGAATAAATATGTCTTCGGGCATATTTCAAAATGTTTGTTTGATTTAATGGCTCCTTCTGGGGACAGGTCTGTCTGCAGTCTGAGAGAGCCAGGCATGGTTACTAAGGTTGTTTCCTTAGGCTGCTTCTTGCCTGGGACTCAGAGACGCTGACCAATGGCTGATAAGACGCCTGCCCCTCCCCCTTTCCTTGTTTGTTTTATTTTTAAGCTAACACTTGTCCTTTGGAAAATTACTTAGAGATGGCTCAGGCAGGAAAGAAAAATGTTTTACTTTAGTATTTATTGAGTCTCTGTTAAGCAATATAATTTCTCCTAAGGCTAACTGTTTAGTGGGGCTAACATTCTGTTAAAAAATTTGTCATGTTTGAATAAAATATGCAGAACAAAACATAATGGTTTTTTTTTCACATGGAAAGATAAAGAGGAATCCTGTGGGAGGGAAAATACCACTTTAAATGTGCTTTCAGAGTTGATTTGTAGAATTATTTCAAATGGGAATATGATTCCCATCAAATCTGCTGTTAGCAGTGACTTATAGAATGGATTATAAATGGAAAAATTGCTAAGAATGATAATCTACTTATTGATATAACCATTTGGCAATTATTTTAAGTCTATGTATGACTTGGCCAAAGATAGGTTCTGGTATTCAGATAAACTTCTTCCTCCCCACCCCCTTCTAAAGCATACTTGGAATTCTCTACCCCTCTGGAATGGGAGGGATATAATCTTTGGCTTTTTTTTTTTTTCCCCCATCTGTGTCTGTAGTTCCCCGTTCTGTGAGATGTACTTTAGCGCTCAGGGTAGGATAGCAGATGTTCCTTCTGTGTGACTGTATGTTTGGCGGGAATGACGGGAACTTTCACGTGCAGTGTGCTGTGCAATCTGGGTTTCCCCATGCTTTGCCTGGGGCTAGCCTGTTTCCTTTGAACCCAAGAGTCAAAACCTGAGGCAGACAGATCAATTTTTTTTAAATGCTTTTTCTATGGGCTTGCAAGAGGCCTTTGTTTTTTATTACTAGGAGAGCATCTATCATCAAACTGGACCTTTAAACTGCCATTTCTTTTGCCAGGAATCCAAGTAACAGAGACAGTTACACTTGGCTAATCATTACGTCCATGCCAGGCTTGTAGGAGTCTGAATTACGCAGCCTTTGTTTTTCAGATGTGGAGTGGAGGGCCTGGAGTTTAACTTGTCCTGGGTCTCACAGCAACTGTGGGACCCAAACTGATCTGCAAAGAGGTCTCATATCAGAGCCCACCTCCTGACTGTTCTGAAAAAAATTTTTTTTTTAAAAATCGATGAAGTAAATGGAAACCGTTCACAGCAATGTATAGAAAAGAAAGAAACACAAGGCAAGTTCTGGCCGTCACAAGTCAGCGTGATCCTCAAATGCCCGGTCACCAGAACAGAGGCGACAGACCTCCTCCTTCATGCGTTGTTGTTATCCAGAGGACCCTAAATGTGCCAAATGATGGGGAATGCCACAGATTTTACACAGCACCAGCCCCACCTTGCCATCTGAGAGTCAGCTTCTCCAGGCAAAACGTTTTACACTATTTTTAGGCCTGAACTTCTTTAAACTGGAGTTAAACCAGGTAGGAAGGAAGTCTTGAGGCACGCATGCCAGAGCTATGGTGTATTCCTGAGCAAATTTAATTATAACTTTAAAATTGAACATAGGGGTTTGGGGATGTAGCTCAGTTTTGATAGAGTGCTTGTTAGCATGCACGAGGGTATGGGTTCCATCCCCAAGACTGAATAAGCCAGACATTGTGGCACATGCTTGTCCTCCCAAGCTTGGGAGATAGAATCAGGTAGATCAGAAAGTCAAGGCTTAACTATGTAGTGACTGAAGACCTGGATGGGCTCCCCACCAAACAAAGAAGTTAAATCTAAGGAAGAAAAATTATTGCTCCTTTTTTTTCCCCTTGTGAGTCACAAAGGTTTAGTATCAGAGGAAGAGTTGATACAAGAGGCCTGTTTTGTAAGCTTTGACCTCTAGGCAACAGTTTGGCAAGTCACAACTCCTAGATTTCCTGTGTGATTTTTTTTTTTTAAAATAGTAACTCTTGAACTATCTGAAAGAGTGCATTTGCAAAACAGGCTCCCCCTGCCAGTGCTGAAAGCAGCATCCAAGGCCAATGGGAGGCAAGAGTCCCGTGGAAGGGCATATGCATTCCTAGATTCTGGACCTGATCTTTTTTTGTTATTGTTGTGTTTGTTATGAGCCATAAAATGCCTTTAATTTCTTTTTTTTTTTTTTTTTTTTTTTAAAGATTTATTTATTATGTATACAGTGTTCTGCCTGCAGGTATATCTGCAGGCCAGAAGAGGGCACCAGATCTCATTATGGATGGTTGTGAGCCACCATGTGGTTGCTGGGAATTGAACTCATGACCTCTGGAAGAGCAGCCAGTGCTCTTAACCGCTGAGCCATCTCTCCAGCCCCGCCTTTAATTTCAGAAGACTGCAGTTATATAGAATGCATTCTTTGACTCCAAAAATAAGTCAGATGAGGTTCAAAAAGATACATTATCCATTGATGAGAGAGTAGGTTTTAGATGTTCGTGCCATGAAAACAAATAAGTATGGGAGTTGAACATTATTAGCTTGATGCAACCATTTCATATGGGATTCATGAAACATGGTGTTATTGAAAATATATACATTGTTTACCCATTGTCCTTTAAAGACGCTGGGGGGAAATGCAGGATCTACGAGCTCCTCAAATACAGAGTCAACAATACTAAAAATAAGTGTGAAAGTAGAAGTCATAAGGAAGACTAGAAATGAAAACTTCAATAAAGTGATCATGGACAAAATGATCTAATATCACAGGTATATCTTACAATGCTTGTTAAGCAATGATGATGATGATAATAGTGGTATGTTAGAACACATATGATATGATTCACTCCATATAAAATGCATGTAAAGGAAGGAAGTATTGCCTTACCTTTTGGTCTTTTTCATCCAAAGAAATAGATCTGGCCTCTAACACTTACAGCACATTGGTGCCATCTGATGTCTTGCTTGGATGGAAGACGGCAACCATCTGATTTTAATTGTGTGCACAAGTACAACCTGACTCATTTCAGAAAGGCCAGAGGAGCAGGGGAGTTGGAAGGAAAACAGTTCATCTTGTAAAAATAATCTTGGAGCTGGGAAGGTGGCTCAGGGAACACAGCCACTCCAAGGATGAGGGTCTGTGTTCATATCTCCAGCTCCGTAGAAGACCAGGCACGCTGGCCTGTGCCTATAGCCCCAGGCCTCCACAAATCACTGAGGCCCCGGTTCACCAAGAGGCCTATTTGCAAGAAATAAGATGGCAAATTATCAACAACAGCAACAAAAAAAGCCTGCCAGTGTTGGCCTCTGGCCTCCACCCACAGGTATACCCACACTACATACCACACACACACACACACACACACACACACACACACACACACCAATTTTGTTCACTGTGCCTTTCTCATGCTATTCATGAAATGTAGAAAGAGAATAAAGCATTTTTCTTTTAGAAGATTTTTTTCCCTATAGGGGAAAGGAAGTATTTGTTGATTGTTTTGAGTATTAAAAGGTATTATGTGCCATCTCTTATTTTGAGCCAAAAAGTGCTAATTCTTTTCCAAAACTGGAGTCATTCGATGGCAGTGATAGGATACCATTTGCTAACTTGCTGAAAAGTGCTTTTGTTTATGCGACTGTGGCGATGTTTTTTTTGAATTAGAAAAGAATCGTTTAGGGTCGGTTATGTTATTGTATCATTTTTCATGTTTCCCCAAGAAAGCAGTAGTTACAGTCATCTCTTTCCCACTTGAATTCTTAGAGAAAAATTTTTCTTGAGTGACCAGGAAGTTCATGGGAGGAAAGTCTGTACATGGCCTGTCACGTGGGCAGGGTATTGGGCTATGATGGGGTTCAGATGTAGGTTTCTGAAGATGTCTTCCAATGGGCTTCTGCATAAAGTTGTCCTTTGTACTAAATAAAGGCACAGGCTTGGTAAACTCCAGGGCAGTCTGGGAAACTCTGCATTAACCCTGAAAGATCAGAGAGCCCGGACAGAGCTCGTGGGTTTATTTCTAAGGATGAGTCAAGTAGTTCAGGCTGGAAGAAGACCTCTGCCCCCGAGAAAGGCAAAGTGACCACCATTTGGCTGTTCTGGATGTGACCCTTAGTGTCTGGCTTCAGCCCAGGTTCTTGCTACACTACATAGTGCAGCCCAGGCATTGGGGATATTGCTTTTCAAAGCATGTCCTGTGTATTAGCAACAACTGCTTCTCCTAGGAAGTGTTACAAATGCAGTGTCCCAGGCTCTGCGCAGGAATTGTGGGTCAGAACCTATACATCTCTACAAGAGGCCTGGGTCTGCACACTGAAGCCCAAGAAGACTTTTTCCAGCCCCTTTAAGTTGTCAGGTATAAATGCCACCTGAAAAATGGAAGTGATATAATTGTCTAGCTGTACAGCTAATTGTTCCAGAGATTGAACCCATTGGATAATGTCTCAAAAAGGTCTTTGTTGCTTTGAAAACAGACCTTAGTGCCCCCACTGGTCACATCAGGAAAGGCAGTGTTGCTGAATAGGGTGGGAACCAACTAGAAGCTAAGCATATTTCTCCCATTTCCAGCATATTGATGGAAGTTCAGAGAAATTTTCATGGGCCTACCAAGGTTATTTTTACTGCCTCAAAGTCACTTCCATTTTTAAAAGATGCTGAGCAGGTGAGAGAAGTTGTGTATTCACCAATAGGTATGAGTCAGACCAGAGACTATCTCGGGGTTCAAGGAGGAGGCACCAGTAAGCCAACACACCCATAGCTGAGAGCAACTCTGTTAAGAAGTAATTTGGCAATACAATAAAACAAAAACAAAAACCCAGAAACGATAGTTCCAAAGTAATCTCAGACACTGGGAAATCAATGACAGATTCTATTGGAGGGAAGAAAGTAAGAATGGTTAGGATTGGCTGCAGGACAAATAGGGTGACCTTGGCTTGGGTTTACTGACTTTAGTTTAGCATGAGTACCTATTAGAAATGTGCTGAACACAGTTGAGAAGGCCTAAGACCCTCTCTCAGTGGACTCTAACACCACTTCTCTCCCAGTCTCTTGACCTGCAATGTTCTCATTCCTTCCATGTCCTCAAGTTTTAGGAAGACAAGGCCCATGGCTGACCAGGCCCTCTACTCCTCTAACTTAACCAGGAAGAAAAGTGAGAGGTGACACTTCTGTTTTGAAAAGAATTTAGCATGGGGAGACAATCTATTTGGGTTGTCTCAAAGGAACGAGTTTAAAGTTCATACATTCCTATTCTGTTATGATTCTATCATATCCTCTCCAGTCATATAATAATTTTCATGTCAGTGTGTGATGTGGAAAGGACAAAACACTGTGCATCTCTGAGTGGCTCTATACATTTCTTTTGGAACAACTCCGTCAGCCTTATTAAGCAGGCCCTGGTTGTGGGAAGCCCAACAATCAATAAAGGGAGGTCTTTCAGAGGTAGCTTGCTTTTGACATCTATTTCAAGAAGAACAAATAATTTCAGCAACAACAAATTGGAGCACAAATATTGTGCTCACTGAGGTTTAAATAAAAGACCACAACTAAGGATTGTCTTAGTCAGGGTTACCGTTGCTACGATGGAACACCATGGCCAAAGCAACTTGGGAAAGAAAGGGTTTACACTTCCTCATCGCCGTTCATCATCGAAAAAGAAGCAAGGAGAGGAACTTAAACAGGGCAGGAACCTACAGGCAGGAGCTGGTGCAGAGGCCCCTGGAGGAATACTGTTTACTGGCTTGTTCCTCACTCCTGGCTTGCTCAGCCTGCTTTCTTACAGAACTTAGGACCAGCTGCCCAGGGCTAGCTTCACCCACAAAGGGCCTGGCCCTCCCTCATCTATCACTAATTAAGAAAATGCACTACATGCTTGCCTACAGCCCAATTTTATGGTTGTCTTTTCTCAACTGAAGCTCCATCTCTCCAGTGAGTCTATCCTGTATCCATCAAGCTGATATAAAGCTAGCCAGCACAGGGTCTAGAGAAATGGCTCCATGTATGAAGTTCTTGCTGTGCAAGCATGAGAACCGGAGTTCAGATTGTAAGCACTCACTCATGTAAACCAAGTCAAGCGCGCCTTTGGATGTCCATAATACCAGCACTAGGAGGTGGAGACAGGCAGATTACTGGGACTCGCTGGCCAGCCAGTATAGCTCAAAGGAAGAGCTCCAGCTTCAGTGACAAACTCTAGCTCAGAAAATAAGGTGGGGACATGATGGAGGGTAATATTTTGATATCAGCCCCTGTTCTTTTAGGCAAGCAGATATGTGACATGAATACACTGCACATACAAATCATCATTCAATCAATCAACCATCAATCAAAAAATCAACTGTATTTTTGTATCTAGCTATATAAGTACATATGTATTTATCATCTATCATCTATCTATCTATCATCTACCTACCTACCTTTATGTTTATTGGAGACCCAGAAAGTAATGGTAGCCTTCCTCCTCAGTCGCTTGGGACTGTAAACTGACTCTGAGAACCGACAAAACAGGCAAGAAAGCAGTAGCTTTACTTATATGATTATGTAATTATGAAGTTTCCTAATGACTAAGTTCAGTTAACAATTGTAATGTACAGGGAAACCTGAGAAAAGAGACCTTTGTGGGCATATGTGTGGCAAAGTGACCCAAAATGACTAAAACGGAGAGGCAACAACAGTGGAATGCAGGAAAGAAAATGTTTAAAAGAAACAGATAAAATTTCAGGACGCTTTATGAGTGCTTTACAAGTGCAAGGACCTTGTCAGCTGATGGAGTCTTTGAGAGAGTTGTCTGTAGCTGACAGCAGTCTGTTTGCTCTGTAGGATGAGGGACGCCACAGGCTGAGTCTCCCGTGCAGCCTCTACACACACCACTAGGACAAAATGAGGAGTCCTTGCTTTTGTAACATTTAGAGTTTTGGATGCCTGGTTTTCTTCATCCTTTACTTTCCTATGTCTCCAACCCCACCCCTCAAAGGTTGCAAGAGGCTAGGCACCCCAGCCCCAAAGTGCCAATAATAGTGCATTGCTAATTTTATAAACATTTCTGCAAACATGACTCATGGGAGGCGTAATCTCACAACATGGCGGCCTGGGCTTTCCTGCTGTCCCTCTGGTGGTAGATGGATAGATGGACTACACTCTGTAGCTTGCTGAGCAATTACCTCCCCTCCCCAGTTCTTGCTTCACAAAACTCCAGTCACGAGTCTTTCTGCTAGTAGAGTCCTCTCTACTAGATGTGAGGTCATAGGGAACAGAATGTAAATGTCACCATTCTGAAATTAGCTGCAGGGCAGTCCATCACTGAGCAGAACAAGAGTATTTCTTTTTGAGAGGAAACCATTTTGCTTCGTCTGTGAGTCCAAACAGACCTTATTGACAAACTGTGTCTCTTCTGGTCAGTGGGTGATGTTTACAGAATGAAATGGTAAATTCTTTCATAAGTCTTTTATTTATTTTTTAAGATTATTTATTTGTTGCTTCAGGTTACATCTCCATCATATTGTCCTCTTTCCCCCCTTCCATCCCACTCCTCTGGAGTGGAGTGTCCCTAAATAACAGTCCCCTGCCGCAGTTCAAAAGTCATATGAGGGCCAAGACCCTCCTCATACACTGGGGGCCTACAAGGCAGTACCACCAGTGAAAAGTGTCTCATTACCAGGGAAAGAAAACTAAAAAATAAAAATAAAACAAACAAACAAAAGTCTATGTCCATGTTCCCTTTGGTGCATTGGTTGTAGTATAGATAATCTGTACTATATGGCTAAAATCTGACTATAAGTGAATAGATGCCATGTGTATCCTTCTGAGTCTGGGTTAGCTCACTCAGGATAAGCTTCTCTAGTTCCATCCATTTGGCTGCAAATTGCATGATTTCATTGTTTCTGATAGCTGAGTATTATTCCATTGTGTAGATGTACCACAGTTTTTTAATCCATTCTTCAGTTGGGGGACATCTGGGTTGTTTCCAGTTTCTAGCTATTACAAATGAGGCTGCTATGAACATAGATGAGGAAACTTCCTTGTGATTCGGTGAGGAGTCATTTGGATGTATACCCAGAAGTGGTATGGCTGGGTCCAGAGGCAAAGCTATTCCAAGTTTTCTAAGATATCGCCAGACTGACCTCCATAGTGGTTGCACAAGCCTGCACTCCCACCAGCAATGGAGGAGGGTTCCCCTTTCTCCACACCCTCGCCAGCATGTGCTGTCATTTGAGCTTTTGATCTTAGCCATTCTGACAGGTGTGAGATGGAATCTCAGAATTGTCTTGAGTTGCATTTCTCTGATGATTAAAGATGCTGAGCATTTAAGTGTCTTCCAGCCATTAGGGATTCCTCCTTTGTGAATTCTCTATTTAGCTCTGTTCTCCATTTTTTGATTGGATTATTTGGTTTCTTGGCATTTAATTTTTTGAGTTCTTTGTAAATTTTGGATATTAGCCCTCTGTCAGATGTGGGGTTGGTGAAGATTTTATCCCAATCTGTAGGCTGCCGTTTTGTTTGAATGACAGTGTCTTTTGCCTTACAGAAGCTTTTCAGTTTCATGAGGTCCCATTAATTGATTGTTGGTCTTAGGTCCTGAGTTGTTGGTGTTCTGTTCAGGAAGTTGTCACCTGTGCCAATGAGTTCGAGGGCTTTTCCCACTTTCTCTTCTAGTAGATTTAGTGTGACTGGCTTTATGTTAAGGTCTTTGATCCACTTGGACTTAAGTTTTGTACAAGGTGATAAGTATGGGTCTAATTTCATTCTTTTACATGTGGACATCCAGTTGGACCAGCACCATTTGTTTAAGATGCTGTCCTTTTTCCATTATGCGGTTTTGGCTTCTTTGTCAAAAATTAGGTGGCTATAGGTGTGTGGGTCCATTTCTGAGTCTTCAATTTGATTCCATTGATCTGCTGGTCTGTTTCTATACCAATACCATGCTGTTTTTACTACTATTGCTCTGTAGTACAGCTTGAAATCTGGGATGGTGATACCTCCAGATGTTTTTTTATTGCATAGGATTGATTTAGCTATTCTCGGTTTTTTGTTG
>CAJQZJ010032031.1:10280354-10323404 GCA_907164525.1 Lophiomys imhausi | reverse complement strand
TGTGTGTGTGTGTGTGTGTGTGTGTGTGTGTGTGTGTGTGTGTGTGTGTATCTGAATTGTCTTGACCTCAGATCCAGTTCTAGGAGTTCAGAAAAAGCAATGCCTCTGCATCAGCGTCCTATCCTACATTAACACACAACACAGTAAATGCTGGCATTCAGCCTTCTCCATCTGAATCTCCCTTTTGTGGAATACTGTATTTCTTCCAGGTCGATCTATATTTGATTGACCTCTATATTGTCAGCTGCAATAGTAAGTAGTTCTAATTTAGTTCCAACACTAAGAACGGGGGTAGACAGGTGGGTGGTGGGGCGGGGGTGAGAATCTGATTGCCGTCTCCAGACCAGAACTTCAACAGCATCTTTGCATTTCATTCATAACAGCAAATGAACTTGTGGTGATGGTGCCGTTGAGGAAGGAGAGTTACATCACCTGCAGGGTGCCGCACCTTTGGATGGCTATCAGTTGATTTGCTGATAGCTGGCTGCATTGATTATCCAAATTGAACAGCTCTCTCTAAAACCCGCCTTTGGGAAATTAGTCAGAAATCTATGTGCATAATTGCTTAGCATTTTAGTTTTCAGCTACATGTGGTTTACAAGGAAATCTAGGAGAGGCCACAGGGTTTATACACAGCAGGAGACATTCATTCTTTACAGTCAAATTGGGATCCTAGCAGGAACAACAGCAATGTGTACTGAACAATGCTTCATAGTTCATAGACAATGTTCATAGGTGTGTTCATCCTACCCTCTTAATAGCTCAGATCAAGGCAATGGGGCTTACCTTGTGTGCTTTAAACTGAAACAGCCTGGATTACTTGGCTGATTAAGAGGGAGGACCAAGTAAAGGACTTGAATCCTGTGCTCCAGAGCTACTCTCTCTGTTTGCATCTTATTTCTGTTTGTCCATATGATTTATCAGTTACTTTTGCATCGTTTTTCAAAGATGTATCTTTATTGTTTTAATTATGTGTAGGGGTGTGTTTTGTGTGTGTGTGCGTGCAGATGCTAGTGGAGGCCAAAGGCTTCAGATCCTCTGTGGCTGGAGTTACAAACCATTGTGAGCCATCCCTCCAGCCATATGGATGCTGAAAACCATGGAGCCTTCTCTCCAGCCCCAACGCCACATTATTTTGACCACCACACCTGAACAAAAAGATTCAAGTGAGAAAGAGTTTATTTAGGCTCATAGCTTCGGAGGGTTTCAGCTCACCATATGGGGCATGATGCAGTGGAGTTCTGTCAGTAGAAGTGTGTGACAGAGACTGCTCACATCATGGTAGAAGGGAAGCAGATCCAGTGCAGGTATCAGGGCTAGACTTTAAAAGGCTGCCTGCCATAGTAACCTACTTCTGCCTGCCTAACTGAGACACCACTAGCCAGGGAACTGGCCATGGGGGACACTTCAGCTTAGACCATAACAATGTTATTGTAGAATTCTAAGCAATTGCTTTTCTCACCCTTTTAGCTCATCAACAGTTTTTACCTCCCTATCCTCACATTCTTGGGTTAAGTTTTACTCCTTCAGAATTTTTCTAATGCAAGCTTTGAAGAAATGCTATAGGAAAAGAGGAAGGGGCAGAAAGTAGAGAATCAGACCAGGCAATGTTTATTCTTCAGAAACAACTAGCATGCTGGGGTCCACCATTCATAGAAAATGGCAATGACCTCCAAGAGAAGCTCACAGGCTCTTTTTAAGGCACTAAGGAGAATTCTAGTTGTGGCTACATGATCCTCGTTGGGATTGGTTGTTGTTCATTGCATGAGATACCTGTATAATTCTGATTTGTCCTGATCCTGAAAGAGGAAGGATTACTTATAGCTCCTCCTCCCCTTTTTGGTCTAACTTTAGCTTCTGACCAGACTCAAGATGGAGGCTTTATTGAAAATGGAGTAAGTCAGATCCGCTCAGTCTTCTCTTGAGTAAGTTCCATCTCAAATCCTTGAATGGGGTCTAGGGATTGATATTAGGTCTTTAATACCATGAATTGAACAGTAGAGACCCATTTCTTGACAACTCTTATAAGGGCATTAATAATGCAGGGGTCACAAGTTAAGGCAAGCATCAGTAGCATTAGGGGCCCTGCTAATGCTGAAATGAGCGTAGTGAGACATGGGGACCAATTAAAGAACGATTCATACCAGCTTTGGGACCATTGTCTCTCTTTTTCTCTGTCTTGTAGTTTCCTTCATACCAGGGACATTGATTCCTCTATAAGTCCAGAATGGTTAGCATAGAAACAGCATTGTTCTCCCAAAGCCAAGCATAGAAATGCCCTTGTTGTAGAAATAAGAGATCCAGATTCCATCGGTTCTGGATGGTGTCTTCAACCAAGGAGGTTAGAGAAGTTTTTAGGTGAGGTATGGATTTTTCTAACTCAGACACATCAGCATCTAGAGCCATGCTCAAAGCCTTACAGCTTTCATCCTGAAGAATAAGAGCCTATGTGCCCACCCCAGCTGTGCCATCAATGCTGAGTCCCAGTGGTGTCCATTACTCTCATCTGAGTAATAAAGGATCGTATGGGCAAGCTGAACTAATGCACAAAACCCACTGGTTTGGTTAAGGCTCCAAGTATGAGCACAAGGACTCGGCCCAGTAGAGCAGGCTCATCAAGTATTTTCAAGGGGGTGGGGGGTTGATAAGATATGTCTCCTGTCCTTGGTATTTTGGGCGACATTGCATAGGTGTCTATGAGTGTAGGGGATGGGCTTTTGTTCCCCAGTAATACAGAGTTCATTCTCTTCTACCCGTTCCAAGGTTAACCTCCCAGTACACAGGTGTTGCCGGTGGCAAGTCCTGCTATCAGTGGAGGTGGTGTAGTTTCCAGGGATGGCTATTCCTTCATAATAGGGAGGCTTTGCATCCAAGCAGAGCCAACAGTTAGTAGGAGGGTTGGGCCTAGAGTCATTTAATACCTGATAAGAGGCTCGGAGTAGATCTGAAGGCTCGGATTGGGGCTGAACTTCCTGGCCCAAAGTAGGGTCTACGATTGGGGTTCAAATTAGCTTGGTCCTCTTAGTTACTTTGGGCCTCTCAATAGGTCTAGACTCCTGTAGTGACACTTTAATGGGTGGTGGGGCTGAGTTTGGTCCCAGCAGCACCTCGTGCCCAGTCTCTAACCATTGAGTTAAAAGCTGGATTGTAAATAGTACCTGTGGGTCATATCTAGCTAGACACATATAGTCTCAGTCCCCAAGTCTTACTGGTGTTCCATCGGGTAGTTGCCCTCCCTTCACAGGTGAATTTGATAATTAACTGGTTACACCTGCCATTGTTGTTTAAGGGGTTGGGGGTATCGCACAGGGTTCACTGAATTGGCCTTTGACTGATCTCCAGGCAGAGTCAAGAGCTGCAAAGCCTTAGCTTCAGAGTATCCTGGGGATGTCGTCGCTGGAACTTCCATTTCATCTCTTGGGATTTGGCCGGTAGTCTCTCCTGCTGGTGACACAGTTGTTGGGTTGGGTTTCATTCAGCAGGCCTGATGTGGGAGTGGTGCATACAGGTCCTGATTCAGTCATCCTTCACTGTTGCGGGCAGTCACCATGTGTGGCCCCTTTCAGCGTGGCTCAAGAGACTTGGATAGTGTCTCATAATCCACACTTCATCCACTGGTGGAGAACAAAACTCGCTCTCCTAGGAATGCTCTTCTATTGGGTCAGGGGTTCCCAGCAACCCAGGACAAGCCCTCAAATATAAGGGTCCAAGAATCGCTGAAGGAAGACCCCAAACTCAAATAGTATGCAAAAGCAAACAGCGTGGTGGGGTCAACCATCCATACAAAATGGCCATGACCTGTTTTGTTTTTTAAGACAGGATTTCTCTGTACAACAGCCCTGGTTGTCCTGGAACTTGCTCTATAGACCAGGCTGACCTCAAAGTCACAGAAATCCACCTGCCTGTGCCTCCCAAGTGCTAGGATTAAAGGCGTACCAATGCCAGGCCCTCTTTTTGGTTGAGACAGAGTTTCTCTGTATAGCCCTAGCTGTCCCGGAACTAGCTCTGTAGACCAGGCTGACCTCGAACTAACAGAGATCTACCTGCCTCTGCCTCCCAAATCCTGGGACTCAGGGCACCACCAAACCCAGTGACTTTTTGGTTTTGCAATTGGGAAGGATAGAACCTAGATCCTATGTGTGCAACACTAGTGTTGTACCAGTGAGTCATACCCAAATGGCTAAGAAAGAAAAGAAAAGAAGTGAAAAGAAAAAGTGAAACCTGCCTTAACTGCTACTCTATGATGTGAAGCCTAAGGTTAACTCAGAGTAGCTTACAAAGGCACAGACTGTCTATTAACATCCATAGCAACATAGCCTATCCCAGAACTCTGTCTCAGAGCTCTCCAGCCCACTGCTCAGATTCCCTACCTTCTGAGTGTCTGGACACACACAGCCTTACCCTGTGCCTTGCATTTAGTTGACTGTGATGGCCCTTGTGGATATATTCCTTAGAGTTCCCTCCAGAATGTCCACAAGAGCAGAGCCCCAGCGAGCTTAAGGAGTCAGCTGGATTTTCTGTTAGTGGTACTGTCCCTGCATGGGTGGGTGGAGCCTCTTCTGGAATATGACATTGTCCGATGGGTTTCCAGCCAACTTCCATCACCAGGCTCTGCTTCCCTCCTGCTCCTTAAACCAGGTGATGAGAAAGCCCAACTTCATCTTGTGCCTGGCTGCTAGCTTATTTGTAAACTGCAGGTCAAAAAATTAATATTATGTATAAAATCTAGACCAGACAATTGCTCATTTCATGACCAGAGGGGTAAAAGGGACCGGGATGACTTCATGACTAGTTGAGTGAAGCATGAATTTTAGTTTCTGTCCCTCTTAGGGAATGGCACATGAATGGACTACTTTTATAAGCAGGCTTTTCTTTTCTGTCAATGGTTGGAAATTTGTGAAAAAATAGAAATCTGTTTATTTTAGCAAACCAAGATTCATTGTGTGTGTGTGTGTGTGTGTGTGTGTGTGTGTGTGTGTGTGTGTGTGATGCAAAGGCAGAAATAGGCATTTTGGAGCCCTTTGGTGGTCTCCAGTCTTGAAATTCTATTTCCTGTCTCTGCCCAAAGTTGTTGGGTTACCGTAGCAACATGACTCCTCCCCCACAACCCTGTAAGATTAACTGGATACAGATTTAGCAGCAAGTCAGGCCGAGATCAAAATCCAAATATAGGACCCTGATCGCAGAAAGTGGGAGGCCACGGCTGAGGCCTGCACACACCCCTTGGGCTGCGTGTGCAGCACTAGGCATTTTGTCCAGATGAGTTAGGTCCTGCTTGAGGGACAAACGGGGCAAACTGCAGATGGGCCTGGATGAGGAGAGGAGTTGGATTCCTGTAGGGAAGAATGTTTACCCCCATGTCTGTGGAATGGCTGACTGTGAGGTGAGGTGCTTGGCAAGCCACCACATAGATATCACTGGGTGGGTGGCACAGGGAAAAAGGTGCCACTTCACCAGTGTTTCCCATGGCCATCTTCAGTGACACTAGGGAAATTGTGACAACAGTTGTTTTGTTGACTGAGTGCTTGCTGTGACTTAGACAGACTTCTGAGCACTTTGGAGCCCACTTAAGCAACCCTTTGAACTATAGTGTTGTTTTACAGATAGGGAAACTGAGGCACAGAGACGTTAATGAGCTTCCTTGAGGTCGTGTAGCTGGCAAATAGCAGAGCTGGGATTTGAACTATTGCATTGTCTCCTGAATCTACGCTCTTAATTTTCACAGGACTGCCTGTAACCGCTAGGCATATGCTCTTGAGGGCTCAACTGGATTACACAAGGAAACCAAACTAGACTTTTTAGCTTTATTTTTCTTGGGTGGAGACCGAACTTATACTTAGGAATCACTCTACCACTGAGCTATATCCCTAGCTTTGTAGTATTTATGTACGTACACATGTGTGCATATATGTACGTATGTAGGTGTTTGTATTACTCTCCAGGTACTGTCAACCAGTTTTTAAAGACAGGGTCTCTTACTGGTCGATAGCTGGCCAATTTAGACTAGAGTGGCTAGTCAGCAAGCCACGGGGTCCTCTTGACTCCACCTTTCCTATGTTAGAATTGCAAGCACGTCCCACAATGCCTAGCTCTTTTCAGTGTGGATTCTGGGGATTGGACCCCTACCTTCTTGCTTGCATGGCAAGCACCTTAAGATCTCCCTAACTTCAGTGGTTTGGTTTTGTTTTTCAAGTGTGTGTGGGTGCTCTGTGAGCATGTACATGTTAATGTGTGCATGTATATGTACGTGCAGGTGCACAGGTATGAAAGATGAGGCCAGATATTACCATTGAGTGGGTATCTTTCTCAGTTTCTTGCCATCTTAGTGAATGAGGTGGGGCCTCTCATTGAACCTTGAGCTCCCTGCTTTAGCTTGAATGGCTGGCCAGCAAGCCCCAGGATTTTCCTGTCTCTACCTCCCCTCCCCTGCCCCATGCTGCCCCAGCACTAGGGTTACAAATGTGCACCCTCATACCAACTGTTACAGCAATGTCAAGAACCTGAACTTGGGTCCTCATGCTCACACAACCAACAAGGACTGCAGGTAAATCCCCAGAATCCACATAAAAGCTGGGTAGGCTGCAGTGCAGCTGTAAAAGCTGCCTGGGGAGGAGGCAGAGGCACGAGAATCCTTAGAGCTATTGAGCAGCCTGTCTAACCAAACCAAAGAGCTCCAGCTTCAGTGAGAGACTGTTTAAAAAAAAAAAAAAGGAGAATGATTGAGGAAGACACTTGACTTTGACTTCTTCCTTCCTTATATACATGCACATATGCACATATACCCATGTATGCATTTGTGCATAGCCTTGTATGCACACACACATATACACACACATATATACACATATGCACACATATGCACACACATACACACACATATACACACATATACACATACACACACATATACACAAACACACACACACAGACACACACACGGCATGGGGGGCACCCAGTGCCAATGCCTTGTGACCACAGTGGCCACGAGGCAGAGATTGGACTGGTTCAGCTATAAGGTGAAGATCCCCAAGCACTAATGACCATCAGCAGCAAAGAGGCAAGGAGGGACTCTGCCCTGAGTCTCAGGGGCCATGTCCTGTTGACACCATCATTTCAGATTTGATTTGAGGCCCTGATTTCCTCCCAGAATTGAGGGACAATAAAGTTGTTTTTAAGTTTTAAATTAATCTTATTATTGTGGGTATATACATGACGTATGTGGGCTAGGATGCTCATGTGGAGGTCGGGGGGACAACTGAGGGTCTGTTCTCTCCTTCCACCTTCATGTAGGTAGGGTTTTGTTATTTTTTTTGTTTGTTTGTTTGTTTTTCAAAGCAGGGTTTCTCTAGGTAGCTCTGGGCTATCCTGGAACTCTCCCTGTAGACCAGGTTGGCCTCAAACTCAGAGATCTGCCTGCCTCTACCTCCTGAGTACTGGGATTAAAGATGTGTGCCACGATGTCCCCAGCATTCTGGTAGCTGATTACAGCAGCCCTGAGAAACTAATAATAACAAACATGCCCGTGGTGATCTAGGTTCTGTCAAGACTGAGCATGTGAGAGCAGTTAGCTTTCTCTGTCAGCTCCCCTTAGCATTGCTTGCTGGCACACTCCATCTCCTTCCCTTGTATAAGCGTTGACTTTGGTTTTTATCTGGTAGGAGTCTAAGTATCATCTGCAGCTTCTTTTCGTTGAAGTTTATAGGCGTATCTTGGAGCCAAATTTTTAGACTTAACAACTCTGAATTGTGATAAAACACACGTAAAATCTACCAGCTTGATCTTATTTCCGTATACAGCTCAGCAACACAAGAACACTCACATCGCAGTTCAGCCAGCACTGCCATCCCCTGTGGAACTCTTTTCATCCTGCGGGATCCAAACTCTGTATACACACATTAAAAATTAACTCTAGGGGCTGGTAGAAAATGTGCCTGCTGGGCAAGTGGAAAGGACCACAGTTGGGCTCCCTGGAGCCTGTGTGAAGCCAAGGCAGGTCATGCGTGCATAATTCCAGCATCCCTTCAGCAAAGTGGGAGGTGGAGGCTCCAGAATCCCCAGAAGCTTGTGGGCCAGCTAGCCGGGCATACGCAGTAGAGAAGAGCAAGAGACCTTTCCTCAAACAAAGTGGAAGGCAAGGACCAGCATTTGAAGCAGTCCTCTGGTTTCCACATGCTCATACTCACACAAAATATGTATGCAACAAGGCAATCGCCATTGCTTTCTGCCTCCATGAATCTGACTACTTTTTTGTTGTTGTTGTTGTTGTTTTTGTTTTTTGTTTTTCAAGACAAGGTTTCTCTCTGTAGCCCTGGCTGTCCTGGACTCACTTTGTAGACCAGGCTGGCCTCAAACTCACAAAGATCCGCCTGCCTCTGCCTCCCAAGTGCTGGGATTAAAGGCGTGCACTGCCACCACCCAGCCCTGACTACTCTTGGTACACTATAAGTGAAGTAGCATAACATTGGTTCCTTTGTGTCTTATTTCATTTCACATAATGCCTTTGGGATTCATCCATGTTGTAGCATGTGTAAGAATGCTTTTAGGGCTTAATAATATTTGATTGTAGGTATATACTACATTTTCTTTGACTGTTACCCACCTGTGTGCACTCAGGCCACTTCCATTGTGAATAATGCTGCTACAGACATGGGTGCACAACTTTCCCCTTCAGGTCCTGGTCCCACGTCTGTTTGTTACATGCTCATAGGTGGGATCGCTGCATCAGATGTGGAGGAGTCTTCCCATTACCGAGTCAGTGAGCATTTTCAAAATTGCAGATGCCTAAATATGACTGTATTTGTTTTCACGTTCAAACACGATTTCTAAATTTCTCCATTTTTTAAAGGCTGGCATTAACTTCTTTCCATTCCATGTCCTTCTTATTCTGAGTATTGTTTCAGCAGCTCCTTGACTTTTCAATGGAACTGTCCCTTGTAGTTTTTTGCCCAAGGTTTTAATTTTTCATATAAAGAAACTTACTAGATGTCATATTAGTAGCATTTGTCCACTTTTAACTCAGAAGGTCCTTGTGCTGTTAACTATTTGCTTATGTCAGCTCTCAGTTCTCGCACTTGCTGTTCTCTATTCAGGGCTGCAGGACCCCCACAAGAATGCATAGTTTTGGAACTGTGCCACTGAACTGTATGGCAGACAACCCCTGTCCTTTCCAGCTTAAACTGCAATGAAGTCTACTGAGCTTGAATCTCTAGTCCAATGAACATGCCCTGTCTCCTCAGCACTGCAGAGAAAACCCAAATAATTTTAAGTAACGATTCTAGTGGAGACATAAATAAGTAGCCACTAATAAACAAGCTATTTACTGTTGGACGCAGAAAGAAATGGCACAGGCAATATGCTAGTGGCTTGTGCATATTCTTTTTGCTTTTGGAAAACTCTCAACTCAGCCATCTGTTAACTCTTGTTCGAACAGGCAGTATGCGTATGTTTGTGCACATGCAACAAAAATCCTACCGCAAACTACAGGTCTTCTCCCACTCTTGCCCTTGACCCAGACTGTCTCTTTCCTGGGTAGCTGTTTTTTCTTACTTTTCTTACCTTCCCACTCTTTCTCTTATGTCTTTGATTAGTTGTACACAACATACATATTTGTGTTCTCAAAAAGAAAGAAAGAGAAAGGGAGCGAGAGAGAGAGAGAGAGAAAGAAAGAAAGAAAGAAAGAAAGAAAGAAAGAAAGAAAGAAAGAAAGAAAAAATCTCTAAGAGGTTACCCTTGCTATTTCATTTTTTAAACTGCCTGTCTTGGAGAATAACCCAAATACTGCATGGGGTCAAAGGAGTCTACAAAGAAATGTGTATTGGAAGGTGGTTTTACATAGAGATCAGGAGTTGGGATCTGATCTTCCAGTTTACCACTTGTCAGCTGTGCATCTAGGGCAAATACCGGAATCTCTCTATGCCCTAGTGCTTTCTCATAGAAAATAGAGTGTGTGCTGGCGCTTAGCTCCAGAAGTTATTGTTAGGCACATAGAAAGTATCTAACAAATTTTCAATCCTATTTAAGGAAGCCCTGTTAATGAACATTTAAGTCATTGCTAGCATTGTGCTATTAAAAGAGACTCAGCAATAAATAATGCTGATATATAATTTCATACATGTACATGTTTATATTTAGAATTAAATTTTTGAGGTGGAAATTCTGGCTTAAATGAGAATATAAGAGGTTATGCCAATCCATTGTTCCAACCTGTCTTCACTAGGGTTTCTATTGCTGTGAAGAGACACCATGACCATGGCAACCCCTATAAAGGAAAATGTTTAATTGTGGCTGGCTTACAGTTTCAGAGGTTTATTCCATTGTCATCATGGTGGGGAGCATGGCAGCAGGCAGGCAGACCTGGTGCTGGAGAAGTAGCTGAGAATTCTACATCTTGATCCTCGGGCAGCGGAAGGAGATTGGAGCCACGGTGGGCATAGCTTGAGAATAGGAGACCTCAAAGCCCATCCCCATAGTGACACACTTCCTCCAACAAAGCCACACCTCTTAACAATGCCACTCTTTATGGGCCAAGCATTCAAACATATGACTCTATGGGGACCATTCCTATTCAAACCAACACACAGCCATAGTGTATTGTTCTGGGTATGTGGGTGGAGGTATGGGAAAAGTTTAGCTTGGGTGATTAAGGAAGTCCACTCTGTGGATGTAACACTGACATTAGGTCCTAAATGATGAAAGAGAGCTAACTACATAAGCCCTGGGAACACAAGAGCTGGGGTTGTGTTCCCAGGTAGAAATGATCCTTATGTACACAAAGATTAGAAAGTAGGCTAGTAGCTAGTGATGGGATTCAAACCTGAAAAGCCAGCATTGAGGAGCTGAGGCAAGAAAGTCACTGAAAATTTGAGGCCAGGCTGGGGCTACATAGAGAGGTATGGGAAAGGAAGAAAGAAACAAAGTAAGAAGGAAGGAAAAGCAAAATGAAACAGAACAGGCAATGCAGCCGCAGGTGGGAGATGAGGAGGCAGGTGCCAGGCTGTGGTTGAGATGGGAGGGCATGGTTTGGGCAACTCTACATAGGATTGCGTTGTAAGTACAATAGAAATCAGTAGAAGTCTGTTTGTGTTGTTGCTTTTGTTTTGTCTTGAGACAGAGTCTCTTGGAGTCTGGGCTGGCCTTGAACATATTATGTAGCCAAGGATGACCTGCCTCTGCCTCCAAGTGATAGGATTAGGTGCATGGAACACCATGCTGGGTCCTATTATTAGGACTAAGATCCAAGTCTTGTTGTTTGATTTTTTTTTTTAAATTATCTCTCATCTCAGAGTAGAGAGTAGATAGTTGGAGGCAAGAAGAGGGGGCAGGGAATTGAGTTAGGAGGTTCTTCATGATCAGTTCCAGAGAAAATGGAGATGGAGGGGTGGAGCCTGCTGACTTGGCTGATGGCTTGGGTACAAAGGGCTGGGGGAAGAGCAGAAAGATAGAAGAGAGAGAACTCATGGACTATGGCGCTCTCTTGGCTCTACCATTACGAGGGGTGTAACCTTGGATAATAATCTCTTATCAGTGCTTTAATGTTCTTTTTCTTGTAAAATGAAAAGAGCCATTCCCTTGTGGTGGTATGAATAAGAGGTGGTGTATATGTGTGTATATGTGTGTGTGTGTGCACATACATATTTATACATATATATGTGTATATATATACATACACTTTACATAAAGTCAGCTGACACCATGCATTGATCTGGGGAAGGCTGGAGATACAGGGTGAAGTCATTCTTATCTGTTTTAGTACTCTGTCCTTGGCATATGGACCAGTATTTGCATGTAGAAGTCAGCCATTAAATACCATTGAGTGAGATGATTGAATGAACAGAAACAAGACCCATGAGAAGCAGAATGAGAGTGGGTAAATCTCAAGAGAGTCATTACACTATGGTATATGTCCACAGTGATAGTGTGGACACACTTGTGCTATTTATATAATGAAGAACGAAACTTCAAAATAATTTAAAAGGACACTGATATGATACCGCATCCAGTGACATCAGCGGAACTTTTGAGTGAACTTTTTCTCTAGGCTTCTGGTCCTCAGGACGAAAAAACAAGGTTTGACTCCTGAAGCTCTTTGTGCTCCCTGAACAGCTTGGTGACATGGCTTGGGCCCTGGAAGTTTTTTAGTCAATTTGTAGAGAGAAATGAATCTCCTCTCTTAATAGCTCATAAATGTCATTATAATTAAGCATAGAGCAAAGAAAACATAAGACAATCTCAGGAAATTAAATGATTTAAACAAGGGAAAATAACAGGGACACTTCAGCAGCACACACAAAAAATAAAAAATAAAATGCCAGGACCTCAGGTTCAATCGATCTTATTCCAACAGCAACAGCCAAGTGTTCATCCATTTATTCCAGAAAGAGTCAGCAAGCACCTCCTGCGTGGCAGGTACAGGTCCAGAAGCTAGGGGCACCTCAGAAAAAAGGGGGGAGATCCCTTTCTTCTTGGAGGCAAGGAGGGAGACAGACAATGGCAGTCAGTGTCCAGCATGAAAGAAGTGTCCCTCAAGGTCTATGAGAGCTGACAAATGCTGAGCAGGAATAAAAGGGCAGACAGAAGGTTGCAGCTGAAGAGCTTGAAATCGTGCTGTGAGAGTCTCCTGGGAGAAAGGGACTTAAGAATCAGGGTGTCGAGGAGATTAATTTCCATCTGGGAGAAGGTTGCTCCCTGTATCAGGAACAGCTGTTTCCACTTCCTCAATCTCGTCTCTGTCTTATTTTTAAAGACAGGGTCTCTCACTGAACCTATAGCTCACTGGTAGACTAGACTAGCCAGTAAGCTTTTAGGGATCCTCCTTTCTCCTTCTGAGCATTGGGAGGACAGAAGCAAGGTGTTGCAGTGTCTAGCTCTTTGTGGAGATGCTGGTGGTCCTTGTGCTATACCAAAGGCTCTCAGCTGAAGAAGCCATCTCCCCACCATTGACTTAGACATTAAAAGTGGAATTTTTAGAATTGAGAATAAACTTTATTATTTTTAGAATGAGAATAAGCTTTTCTGAGAAACTGGCAAATCTGTTAAGAGGTTGGAGGAGTAAGACATGATATGGGCCACTGGTTAGCTGACACTTTTGGTGGAAACCGGTCGTGTTTTGGATGGATATTCAACCTCTCTGGAAGGAACACTCATCAAACTTTCCTAACATTGAATACAGGGTGTGAGAGAAACAGTGAAGAATTATCCCCCGATCTTTAGCCTGAACAACTTGAAAGGTGAAGATTTCATCAGCTGAGGCAGGCAAAGCGCCTGGGGTGAAGTTCAGAAAAGCGGCGCCAGACAAGTTGAGAAGGATTGTATACCACCAAGCGCTACAATGCTTAGGCAGTTGGATATTGCAAGTCTGCAGTTCAAGGGAGAGTGAACACGGTGGATAAATACATCTGGGAATTATTTGTCTATAACCATCTGTTCGACAAGAGACTGTGTGAGCTCATGAAAGGCTTGAGGGTAGATAGGTAGGGCAAAGACAAGGAAGCAGAACCGAGCTGTGGACTAAGAAGCAGGAAGAAGTGTAGGAATTAGCAGGGGTAGCCAATGAGGCTGGCATGAAGCCAGGGCACAGAGAACACCAGAAGTCAAGGGGGAACTGTTTATCCTGGGAGGTGAGGGCAGGGCAGACTACCTCTGTCACCCAGAGAGACTGAGGATCAACACTGGGGTAGTAATACAGAGGAGTGCAGAGAGAGGTCTCACGGGCCAGAAAGCACACCGTCTACCTCCTGGCTTAGAGAAGGAAGCCTCTGCCTCCAGCTGCCTGGTTTCTCCAGGCACAGAGAAAGGAGCAGGGTGGGAATAGCAATTTGAGCAGCACAGTGATGCTCTTCTGACCCTTATGTGACACTAGTTATGTTAAACCAGCCCTAAATGGCCCTTTGGGATCCCAAGCAGATAAGATTTCTTTCTCCTTTGTTTCATGTGCCACTCAGGACCTCTTGAATTCTTGCAGCTTTTATTAAGAATTCCTTATCCACCAGCAAACAACACACAGACCCCGCAACCTCAGTGGTAATGGATCACACTGTTAAGGATGGTCTCAGGGACTGGGACAGGCCAGTCATTACACAAAGCCTCCACCTTGTTAACCACTTGCCAAATGGTCGCCCTCCACTCCTCCTTCCTTCCTGGAAGCTTTCTCAATCCCCAAAGCTATTTTTGTAGCAAAGAGATTATGACAACATATGGAGATCTCACTCTGCTCTCCCAAAGCACAACAAAGTCTTGTCTTTGCTTCAGTCAGCCACTTGGTGAATGCCACAGGCTTCAGGCAACTGTGAATCCTCGTGATTTGTGGGACTGTCCTGGAGGGCCACAGCACATGCAGCAGCTGGTCTGAGGAACATACTAACCTGATGTTTCCCATTCATGATGGGCATGGAATCTTCTCCATTTGTCAAGCCGAGTTGGTTCTGTCAATCCCACAAATCCCTGGGTGCATTCATACTTTTTGCCTTGAACAAAGTCAATAGAATTCTAGAAGACTGGTGTTTGGAGAGTGAATATGTAGTGAGGACCGTGGTAAACTTTTAGCTTTAAATATATTCTCTCTTTTCAAATAAACATAAAAGAAAATGAGAATTTGTGATGAATTATCAACTCTTGGTTTAAAAGCAGATTCACCTATAAGGAAAACATGATTATTCTTTGAGCAACAAGCAAACTTGAGTAAGGCAATTGTCAGTCATTTATTATAGTGTTCTATACTGTCTCAGAATTGAGTACATTATGAATTATAGTAGAATCTGCAAACTAATTTATAGCATCATGGGAACCAGTTACAATAATTTTCAGCCAGGTTCAAAATTGAAAAGTTCATTTTGTTTTTTGGGTCCACTGCTGACGGCTGCTCCAGGAGAGCAGACCCTTGGCAGCTCAATTTTTAAACGTTGTTGAAGAAAAATCCCTCCCCCCACCCCGTGCCAATCAGATTGTCTCTGATTGGGGGAACCTACTGCTTAAAAAAAAAAAAAAATCTGACCATGTTCAGGTTTCTTCATTTTAGGGCACAGAACTCTTCTTTCTTGTCTCACTCTGGGCCTAAACACTTCAGGCTCCCTAAGTGCCGAGGGCATCGCCGATCAGATTTGTGGCCCATGGCCCTCAGTGCTTATGGGCTACAGTGTGTTTATTCCTCTCATATCCTGTTTCTCCTGCTCTGTTGTTGACAAAAAATGGCCTTTACTGTAAAGTTATATGTGAATTCAGTCAGATATTCTCTGTGAAGTTCTCAAGAGTGCCTGCTCTAGTCATTGTCATGATGTTGTTGCCACCTCCTCAGGCTTGACCGCGGGGAAATACGAAGTGGGTGACCTGGCAGAGTGCCCACCTCAGCATGTCTCCCACCTGCATCCCCTACCCTTCCCTGAAGTGTCTCACCCTCATCTCACTCTACTGAGGCTTTGAGTCAGGGGTGAAAGGGCCAGACGAGGAGTAGGAGGGTGGCCAGATGCATGTGTAGGGACACTTTTCATGGCCACCATCAGTTGGACCACATAAAGATCAGTGGCCAAGTGGCCTCTTCAGCAGGGCCAGCACTGCCCTTTATCTCCTTCCAGTTGGGTCCCTCTTTCCTTCAGTGACTGTCAGTCAGTTCTTCGAGTGCATAGCCTTTGCTGAGGGATTTCAAACAGGAACACACACACTCCACTCTGCTAATTGCTTGCCACTTGCCTATTTCAATGAGACATCCCGGTGGGGTATGGGGGGAGGCCAACTGAGTATCAGTGGAAACCCACGTACACTCACGCCCTTGCTGCCGGTTGCTGATTCCTCTGCATCTGACATCTGGACAAGGATATTGAGAGATTTGACATTACGCTATCGACTCTCTTAAAATACCAGATCCTCGGAATCTTGCTTATTTTCAACAGACTGTGTCTGGCCAGAAAGTCTATGTGAATCAACAAATTGAAGCGAAATATTTGTATTTGACTGAAAATATATATGTAACTTTAGGATTTTGTTTGCAGTATGTCTTCGGGTCACTACCTAAAGACATGATAGATACTCCAGGCAAGCCAGGGAAGGGTCACTCCTGCTAGTGCTCCCCCAGGGGAACAAAACCAAACTCATAACCACCACCTTTTCTCTTTCCTTGTAAATCCACATTCTACCTCCAGCACTTGACAATTTTGTATTTGTTGTGGGAGTTTTATGCTCTGTTCTGGTTTTGTGACTGTTTTTGCCACCATAAAGATTTGTGGCTAACCTGTGAAATAGCTTACCTACATTTGGGATGTGAGGAGTCCTCGTAGACACTGGTGGTTTTCTCAAGCAGTCCCGCGTGGGACCTTTCCACTAGGGATGCCCGTTCTCAGTAGAAATGTATAGGGCTTTGGTTTAGCTGTAGAGAGGCTGCTGGTTTCATTTGCAGACTTTCTGCTTTTCATTAACAGTCTGGTGGTGATGGCGGGCACTGGCTGTTTCCTCCTGTCACTGCTCACAAGAATGGTGCTGAATGCTCAGAGGTGGCATGGAGCTTTGGGAATGGCAGGTGCTTCACCAGTGTGCCCTCGCTCCAGCCTCAATTGTCACAGCAGGTTGTGCCTCTGACAATGAGAACATTGTTGATTAGTGTGCCTGGTGCACTGGAAAATGCTGTGAGGAAAATGCCATGGTGTGTCTGCACCAATTTCTCAACAATTACATTTTTGACCATCTACTGACTCCTTCCACACCAAAGACTTTTTTGTTTGTTTGTTTGTTTCTGTTACAAAGAGCTCCCTTTTCACAATAGGATTCCTGCAGGTTTCTTCTTCAGGACGATGTCTGGAACTTCCTTCCACCCTTACCCTCTCACTACATCTCTCTGCACTCTTTCAGTCTTGACAAATAAAGGCTCCATTTTTGAAAAAATTTCCTGAGACTTTTATCTTGTCAGACAATGATCTGTACAAAAGACAATGCATGCTGAGGGAATCCCTCTTGATGAGGGCTTGAACTCCCAGCCTCTGCTTGCTTCCTCACCTGGGAAGGGGCTCTGTAGCATTGTTCACCTCACGGAGTTGTCTTTAGGGTGACTAAGACAATGTGTATAGGGCTTGGTTGATGGCTCAGTCGGTGAAGCATTTGTCATGTAGGCGTGAGAACCAACGGAAGGGCTGACTGTAGCAGGGTGCGTCAGTAGTGCCAGTGTTCGTGTGTCAAAGTGGAAGGTGGAAACAGGAGAACCCTGGAACCTCCAGGTCCAGCTAGCCTGGCAGTCAAATGGTGACTAAAAGAGAGACCCTGGCTCAAACAAGGTGAAGGGTAAAGATTGACACCTGAGGTTGTCTTTGGACCTTCACATACATGCCAGCTCTCTCTATGTCTCCCAGTAATCATTCTCTCACATACACACATGAGAGATAATGCATGTGAAGTACTCAAAATAATGCCAGAAGTGCCAAAGTCAGCCAATAAAGGCTCCATCATCATTATCTCTTTTACCGTTAACATCTCCGGGAAGACACTGTGTTTTTTATATTATCATTTGATAAATCTTATAGATCACAGCCTGTATCTCCTCTATAGCACATATAATGTGATACATTTCTTCTTTCTGTTTTTCCCTTTCAGTACTTGGGATTAAACCCAGAGATTTCGTGTGTGTTAGGCAAACACTACCATTAAGCTGCCCTCCCCCAATACTCCCACCTTTAGGGTCTCTCTAAATTACTCAGGCTAGACTTAAACTCACTCTAGCTCAGGTTAACCTTGGAATCCTTCTGCCTCAGTCTCCATGGTAACTGAGGCCTACACCACCGGACCCAGGTCCCCTCCCATAGACAAGTCTTTTTGTGCTTTCTTTTCTGGTGTGTTTACTACACTCATCCGTTTGCTGTATGAACTTTTGAAAATGGAGTTGTAGAGATTCTTACATTTAATCCATAGGACAGCCCTAAGAGGCACTGGCTTTTCTTCTCCATTCACATTTGAAAACCTTCCAGATAAGAAAGACTACCTGCTTGGCTTTATACAACCAACCAAGAAAAAAAACCAGCCCAAATCCCAGGTCTTCTGACTCCAAGTCCAGTATAGTTTTGGTTTGGTTTTCTGTGGGGGGGTCATGTGTGTGTGTGTGTGTGTGTGTGTGTGTGTGTGTGTGTGTGTGTGTGTGTGTGTGTCCCCAACAGACTTTAATTTTCTAAGATTTTACCAAAAAGCCAACAGGATCTAAGCTCCCCAAATGGTAGCTATTAATCCTGAGTGTCTCTCTCTCTCTCTCTCTCTCTCTCTCAAGTGTGTTATGTCTAGTCTCCCCAGCTTAGGCCTTGAACTTCCTTCCTGACATCTCACTAAGGGCAGAGCCAAAGGTCATGATAATGCAGATGAAACTTTATTGAGGCAGATAGTCATCCTGCAGGAGGAAGTGCAGTACAAGGGCACCCTTGTCTAGTGAGAGCATGTCCTCTGGGATTAGAGGGGGAGCAGGTGTTGCTGCCCTCACCTTCCAGTCACCCCGGCAATGCCTCTCCAAGGAGAATCCTTTCTGATCCATAAAGTCCCCCACATCATCAAAAGCCTGGCCTTGTCCTCAGATACCCAGACAAGCCCTATGACCCCCAGGAACCCCTTGTTTTCCTTGGCTCACTTCATTTCCCCTTCTCGACATCCCTGAGTCTGAAAAAAGAACTGCAAGAAAGGGAACAAACAGGAAGGCAGGCTCCAGAAACACTGACCCTAATTGGGGAACTCATTGGGTAGACTCGGGCTTGGTGGAAGTGAGTGCAAACGGTGAACCTTCCTTGTCAGCACCCTTGGCAAGTGTAACTGTCACGCCCGCAACTGGCTGCAAGCTCCAGAGCTGTGCTTTTACCTGTCACTGAGTCACCAAGCCAGATCCTGGTATGTGATCGTCCTCTATGAAAATACCACATTTAAGCTAGAGAGTCCTCTAGGCTCAGATACATGAAGGTGAGCTCTCGGTACATTGTTATCAGTCTCCGTGACCTATTCAAACTATTCTGGAAATGGTTTGACACAATTTTCAGTTAGGCTGGTCAGCTGGGATTAGTGCACCCTTGGGAGTCTCATGGTGTTAAAAGGCACTGGAGAAGTATGTGTGGTCAAGTATGCCAGGTATGTTTAAGCCTTCAGTTCCTGTGCCATCAAAGAATGTTTTGTTAAGGAGGTCAGAGAGATTTGATTACTTCTTGTCTGCTGAGATGAGAGTGGAAAACTACTTCCTTTAGATTTGAAAGAGAATTAATCACGGGGTGTGTTTATTTCTCTTTCTCTCTCTCTTCACTTTCAGCCTAGAGAACAGGAGCCGTTATACCAAAGGGTAGGAGAGAAGAGGGTCTTAATGGAGGCCTTGGAGGCCGCTTTACTCTGAGCTGGGAACATGGTGGAGTCCGGGAAGCACCGTCAGAACAAATGCTCCTGGTGGCAGCTGGGGGGAAGCAGTGCAAGGTCATTTGTGTGACCTGGGAACTTGAGAGCCAACTACTGGGACATTCATTTGATTCCCAGCCAAGAGTCCATAAGCTGAGACAAAGTACAACCTTTATGTTAGGGAACCTGGTCATTCTGTTAGGGAGAAAGAAACCAAAGATGTGTACTTTGTCGCAGACTTCCAAACACAATTCTTCTAAAAAAAAAAGGAATACCATCAAATGCTGTAAAGGATGCCATAGTTGCAGTCAATCGTACCTCATGTCTTAAATGCCGATGGGTAACAGGTAACATTTCTTGGGTGGCCCCTAGGTACCAAGTGCTTGACTACATACTCTGCATCAATTACTTCATTTGCCCTTTACAGCTTTTTACCAAACAGCTAGGAATTGTCTTTAACTGTCATGTCAGAAGGGAAGACAGGATTAGTTCTACAACTGATAACTGGAGGAATCAGACTTGGGCAGACAACATCCAAGTCTGTGATCTCATGCCTTCCTATCTGTCTGCCAACCACATGGGCCACTTGCTAAGTGGGATCGGGTGATGGCACCCAACTTTGGTTCCAATGGACTCTTAAATTTATAAACCTGTAGTGTGCTCATGAGTGTAATTTGGATCTTGAATTGAATGTGTGAGTGTTGTTGCAGGAATGTGACAGGCAAGATGATATGACTTTTAACAGGGCATGAGCCGAGATGGCCAAGAGTGCGGGACGGCTATGGTTTCTACTGTAATGTTGCTGCCTCATTCCACATAAGGGTATGGTGACACTTGGTGAGTGTGTCCCACAGTTGATGAAATGTTCGCTCTAACTGATACCTAAGGATCCGTGTGTGAGTGCATATATTGTGTGTGCAGGTGTACACGTAAAGGGAGGCTAGAAATAAGTAAGTCTTGGGAGTCATACCTCGGGCGCTGTCCACCTTGGTTTCTGAGATGAAGTCTTGATCAGCTAGGCTGACCAGTAATCTCCAGAGATCTTTCTGTCTCCTCCTCCAGAGCTAGGATTACAAGCTCACCATCCGTCATGCCTGGATCTCTGGGGATCAAACTTGGGTCCTTCTGTGCTTCACTGATTGCTCTTTCTCCTTAGGCCTACCTGAGCTTTTTATGTGACATCCCAAGATATGGATACTAAGGTTAATGACCCCCTCCGCACAGACTTATTGTTTTAAAGCTATTTCTGGCATAGCTTTAAAAATTGCACAAGCTGTGTACAGAGGTATATAAACTATAAGACCTGAGGGTTTAAGGACACAAGGTGCAAACTTGTGCTGCCCCTACCCAGACATGAGAGTCACATTTTTTTCCTTTCAGAAAGTGCCTGGAATTCAACTTTTTCAACATATATTTTATGCAGATTTATGAATGACTCCTTATGTCATAACTAAAAAGAGCATAACAATCCTCTTTGGGGGAAAAAAAACTTTGAAACCCTGTTTTTAAGAAACCACAAGACATGAAATTTATGCATATTGAATTTTATTTCTTCCACTAAAAATAAATATGACACTCTGCTGGGAAATACATTCGAATTCTGGAAATATAACTGTCAACATTAGAGATGCAGCAAAGTATTAAAAAGACCTTTTGGGGCCAGGCGTGGTGGCACACGCCTTTAATCCCAGCACTTGGGAGGCAGAGGCAGGTGGGTCTCTGTGAGTTCAAGGCCAGCCTGGTCTACAGAGTGAGTCCAGGACAGCCAAGTATACACAGAGAAACCCTGTCTCGAAAACAACAACAAAAAAAAGAGTCGTCAAAGGTGGTTTTGCTCATAAGTCCCTTTTATGTGATTATTTGAGTCTGGCAGTCCAAAGAACAAGGGCTATTTCTCTAGTTTTAACTGTTAGAAATATTACATCTTGGAGCTGGAGAGATACCTCAATGATTAAAACACTAGCTGTTCTTCTTGAGGGTCCAGGTTGGATTCCCAGCACCCACATGGTGACTCACAACAGTTTGTAACTCCAGTCCCATGGGATCTGATGCCCTTTTCTGGCCTTTGAAGGCACCAGGCACCCACATGGTGTACAGACATAAATACAGGAAAAACACCCAAAATAAGGAAAACATTTAAACTCTAGAAATGTTATGCTTTGCAAGACACCTGAAGGAGGGTCCTTGTGTCTTTCTTTGTTTGTTTGTCACATAGCCAGTGGGATTTCATTAAATAATTCTGTGATTCTTTTACTTTCTAAAGGGTGTTTTGAAAGAAGTTAACGGAGCTTTCCTAAATCAACTGGGTTGTTCTGTCCTTTATATTATCCCATGTCTTATCGTAAAAAAGTAATTCTTATTATATAAAGGCCAAGCAAATTAAACCATATAATTTTGAGCCAAGTTTTCCTTGGCTCTAGTCTGTACGATGGACAAAATAAGTAATCATGAGGTTAGCTTTCTCCATACAGCCCACCTTTGGGTGCCAGAGATTACAAAACCCCCATTACCTATGGTCTGCTTAACACTGTAAATGATGCCATTCATTTTCACAACAGAGAATCAAGTCTTGGTCAAACAGGGTGAACCTATTACGTGTCAATCCAGGTGAGAAGCAGTTCAAGGAGTTTTCAATACCACCTGTCCATGAGAAGTTGTAATGATGTCACTCCTGGAGCTGCCTCAGATACAGAGCACATGCAGCTCAAAGAGAGGGCAGAACTGTGTTTTCACACTGGGGCCCCAAGAATCCTTTGTGAGGACTGTGCCTATGTTCTGATGCAGTAGAGGTCTCAGCTGCTGCTGCTGTTGGCGTAGGTGGCACACCTTGAGAACTCTGGTCCAGGACATGTAGAAGTTATAACAAAAGAAGAATGGATAGCACAGTTGTTGAACTGGTCTTTAGTTGTCATGGACAAATATATTCATGTCTGAATTTCAGCTACTGAAAGCAAGGAAAGGTATAGTCTCCAAATGTGTGGAAGACATGTGCCTGTCTTATTTTCCCATTGAAATGATGAACTTAGACACATTCAATGAAGAGTCATGTTCACATGGTTTGGATTAAAATCGTTACTCCCCTGCCCCCTTTTACTGTTGTGGTTGCTTGGAATTTTTAAAGACTGGTATAGTTAGCTATACCCTACGCATTTAGTCTCATTCCACATACACTTCACTTTTAAAGTAAAAGCGCCCTTCTTGCATTTAAGGAATGGAAACTTATTCTACTTGCCAAGCACGGGTTCGCCATCCCTGAGACAAATTTTCCGAAGGACTGGAAAAATCTACAGACTTTATACAATAGATAGAATGGAAATGTTTAAATTTATGGTACTCTAAAACATATTTTCCAAGGTTTGATATTGAAGGAATACATATTACATTGCAGCTGAAGACATTCCTTTGACCCTGTCTGACAAGAAATTACATTTGGACTTTCTTTCCAGCACACTTTCAACCTCCTCATGTATTATTTAAGTTTATTTTATTTATGACTCTTCAGTGTAATTGATGTACTGTCTACAGCTTCACCAATGACAGAAGCCATGTATAGCCCACGGCTAAACTATTTTCTAGGTATACGGTCATTTAATTATCACTATAAGTAAAATTTATGTGTTTTTTTTAATAGAAGCCTCTATTGAGGATTCTGAAAGGTTATATAACCTCCAGGCTAATAATTGGCAGCATAGATTTGGGCTTAGATAACTTTGAAGCCTGAATGCTTCCCACTGTGTTATCAATCCTTATTAAAATGTGCCCTTTAAAGAATTTTCTGTGTTTGGCACAGAAAAAGCATAACAGCCAAGACAGCATTGTAGAGATATAAACTGAATATTAGTGTGTAAATATTTACACAGCAAATAAGGCTACTGAGATACAAATCATGTTAATGTAATATAGGGCATATACTCTATTTTTTCCCTGAAAATTGCAGGGTGAATCTCAGGAGCTCTCTAAAATTAAAACCTAAGGCCTAAGGAAGACAGGTGGGTTGAAAGGGCCTGTTGAGTATGTGATTTACTCATTATGGGGTTCTGTTGGGGGAGGGTAGGAACTTGTAGCACTTCCAGGAGACTTTGTATGTTGATTGTACAGAATAGCATGGTAGCTCATTAGCCACCAGCCACATGCAACAATGGCTAGTACAGCTGAGGAATGGAGCTTTTTAATTTTAAGTAGCTGACATTTAAAGCTAGTGGACACCTTTACTGAACGGCACAAGGCATGGAAGGCAACAGGAAAGTTGAGTCATTAGAGGCAGCAGCCAGCTACTAACCATGGACCTGTCCTGAGCATAGAAAGGGTCCTTCATCCAAGCTCACAGGACATTTACAGAGACACAAGGAAGCAAGAGGCAGCTGGTAGAGGATTAGTGTCACGTGTCCCATGGCTGTATCAGAGAAATGGGTTGGTAGATGGATCGATGAAGCATTTGGAAGCAGTTAGCATTTAATCCACGCACACGCAGTGTGCATGTACAGCAAGACAGTTGGTATGATGTCACTAGAGTGAGCGAGGCAGAGTGAAAAGAAACAGGACTGCAACAGGAGAATTTATCGACTACAGGGGTACTAGGAGATGTGCAAGTCGTGTGAAACTTGGGATTATAAGTGTGATGATGAGCCTTCAGGAGGTGCTAGGAGGGAAACAGAGGATTTGGTGGAACTTTGCAAATGACCACTTGGAACACAGTCCAGAGGAGACGTCAGTGAAAGAGTTAGAGGAGCTGTGAGTTCTTGTTCCTGTGGCCAGCCGAGGTGATGGCTCCGACCAGAAGAACGGTGCTGGATGTGGGGACTAGTGGTTAGTACCCGCAGAGCTATTTTGAAGGCAGTTAATAGGCTTTGTGTTGGATGAGATGCACGGCGTAGAAGAAAGAAGAGAGTTGGGATGGCTCTAATTTTTTTTCCTGAATTGATTGATTTTTTTTTAATTGAGATAAAAAAGCACTGAGTGAGTACCCAGTTTTCAACCAAGTCAAGTTTTAAGCACACTAAGTTGGTTTCCTATTAGATATTTGGGGTGGGGGATGGGGTGGGGTTGTCAAGTAGGCACCTGAAGGTGTGGCCCTGGAGTTGTCTCATGGTGTGCTGAACCATGGCCTTAAGGTCTTGAAGGGAAGGGAGGAGCAGGAAGAGAAAAAGAAGCTGAGTGACAAGAGAACTCAGAGTAAGAAGTCAGAGGCTCTCCATGGAGAAAGGGAATCCATCTTTGAGAGAACCAAGCTATCCTGGACGTGATGTTATTACACCTGAAAGCTGAGACCAGTGCGGTGGGGAGCACGGAGGCAACAGCACATTCTTCTTCACTGTGGTTCTGAGTGAAGGGAGACAGGGTGGGTGAAGGAGAACCTTGGGCTAGTGACATACAGACAGAGCTACGGGGCAGAAGTCACAGCAGCTTTGTCCGGGATGAGTCAGTTGCTGCCTGCTCCTGGTATGTGAAGGTATTTGGGGGCCATTTAATCAAATTTTATGCCTTGGGGTTGAATAACAGAGTGGGAAGTGTTGACTTAAATTGTTTTCTCAAGCCAGTATAAATGTCAGAATTTAGGAGAAATGTATGCTGGAAAAAAATTGGTTTATTTTAGAAAGGGGAAAGTTTTTCTAATTTTTCTCATCGCCCTGTATTTGTCACACATAATCATTTTGCCTGTGTTTTTATAAATGTAAGACTTCCGTTTACATTGTCACACTCCATTGTTTTAATATTAAAATAGCCAGGGCTGATCTATTTGGTATTTATTTCTAGTCCATTTAAATTTTTAACTATTCCAATATTTCCTTTAAAAAGTAAGTTTTTTTTTTTAAATCATCATTACTGACTTCTGATGTGCCAATGGGTGATACATGGAGCTACTGAGAACCTCTACTTGAGTTGATTATTCCAGAGATAATTCTCACTTCCTTGTTCCTGTTCACTGACCCTCACCTGGCAAAGTCAAAAGGACAAGGAACAATGAGACCTAAGTCCATCAGACTTACAACACGTTAGAAACTTTGATATGGTAGGGAAGGGGGCCCTGAGGGGTTAGTTTGGCAGGTAAAGCGCTTGCTCTGCAAGCATGAGGCCCTGTTCTAGGAAGATGGCTGAGTGGTTAACAGTACTTGCTGCCAAGGACCTGAGTTCTGTCTCCAGCACCCCTCACATAGGGTGGCTCCCAAGCACCTGCAACTCCAGCTTCAGGGGACTCGGAGCTCTCTTCTGACTTGCATAGGCAGCCAAACACACATGGTATAGACACATATGCACGCACATGCATGCATAAATAATAAAAAGTAAATCTTTTAAAAAAGCCATACATGGTGGCATCTACTTATAATCCCAGCACTGGGCAAACAGTGAGAGATAGATCACCAGAATTTGCTGATTTGCCAGCCAACCCTACTTGGCAAGCTCTGGGCTAAGGGATCCTGCCTCAAAAGAAATTAAACAATGCCTGCAGATAACAACAAGTTGCCCCCTGACCTCTACATGCATGTGTACACAGTTGTGCATATACCCTCACATAGCATACAGACACCCCTGCATTTACTCACACACACACACAAAGAAACTGGTCTCCAAACAGATGGTGTGTGGGTTGATGAGAAATGTCCCCCACGTTCTTGGACATAGGAACACTTGGTCCCCAGTTTGGGGAGGCTTAGGAGATGTGGCCTTGCTGGAGGAGGTAGGTCACTGGAGGTGGGCTTTGAGAACTTCTGGTTTGTTCTTTCTGCTTCAAACCTGTGGTCCAGGTTGTGAGCTCTGAGTTTTCCACTCTTGGCACTGTGCCTGCCCACCATGACAGACTTGTGTCATCTGGAACCACAAGCCCACACGATCCCCCCTTTTTTTCCTATAAGTTGCCTTGGTCATGACTTTTTAATACAGCAATAGAAAACTAACACAGAAATGTTACTTTTTTTTAATACATGAACCTTTATATCATTTATAAAAAGCACTAACTCCTCACCATGTTTCAATTCCTGCATCTCAACCACTGATTACAAAGCATTCATTCACCCATTGAAAGTATTAAGTGTACTCCCCTCCCCAGCCTGTTCCCAAACTGTCGAAAATAGTTGCCTAAACAGATACAAGTAGATTTCCTCCCACGGGTCCTGTTGGTGAAAGAATTCCTATGCTCGTGGCCGGTGACTTTTCCTCTCTTGCTGTACTGGTCACAGTGGCCCCATTGTTGGAGGCCTCCAGGCTTTAATAGTCACTGTGAGGTCACACTACAGTTTCACCTTGTAGGTCAGTGGCAGGGAAAAAGCTTTCCCTTTTAACTGTTGCTCTCAAGCAGTTACTTCTTCTCACCAAACACCCCTTATCCTTACCCCACCTTCCAACTGCTTTTTCCATCTGAGAAGCCAAAATATGTCAGAGGCACCTCAAAAGCAGATCTAACCTGAGACGGTGCAGTTGGCTCCCATGAAGGTTCCTCCATTGCACAACTTTGATCCTCTCCATGAACATTGGGGGTGGGGGAGGGACCTCTTGCTTCCTCTCCCCCACGGAAATAATCCAATCCTCCCCCCAACCAGATCCACAGAGCCAGGCACCCTGCGTCACAGGCTTGCACTGAGCATTTCTTCAAGTTTCTTGCTTGCCCTTTTAATTCCTTTCATCCCACTAAGAGCTCCAGGCCCGTGGGAGGTCAGAGTTTAAAACCCTGCACATTGATTGACTTCGTGCTTTTTCTTCAGAAAGTTAACACCTTGATTTCTGGGTATTCGCAGAGGTTCCCCGGCTTCTGATGGCCCTTGCCACAGATTCTCTCTGTCACTATTTTCACTTCGAGGTTTAAGAAAGTCTTGCTGATAGGGAGGGGCTATAAATAATAACCCCAGAGAGCTGGGGTAAGCTCAGATTGCCCTAAAATGCTTGGCCTTTCTCCTGGTTTAGGATTCCTCCAGGGCTACTGCAGTGAGGTGTCTCCGTTAGCTTCAGCAGAACTGGGGTTTGAAGTTCCTTTGGCCACGTGTAGAGGGACATTCCTGATTAAGGAATCTCTCATCTTACTGTTTGTTGTAAAGCTCAAAGGAAGAAGGTGGCAGGTGCTGACTTAATGATGTTATATGAACCCTGAGACTGTGCCAGAGATCAATGCTGCATTGTTTATCTTGTGAAACAGGTTCTCAGCTTCTCTCTCATTTGACAGCTTCAACTGGCATTTAACAGGTTTTCTTTGTGGGAGGTACACTTACGCTTTCTAAGGAGAAATGGGTGCTTTGGGATCTAATGGACAGGACGTTAGAATTTAAACACCTTGGAGAATCAGTGGTTTTAGTGAACTTACTAAATGTGTATGCATTAACCACAAAAGATTTAGTAAATGAGCCTCTGTGGATAATTATTATTTATATGTAGTCACGCTGATGTCTTATTCGGAGACTCTGGGGTTTGTGGCAATTTGCTTATAAAGGAGTTACACACAAACTCTCATGTCATCGCATCTAAAACATTCATCACAGAATAATATCTGGCTTGATTTTATTTGCTCCTTGATTTATTTGAGCATCTTGTGTTTGGAAAAAAAAAAATCACCAAAGTTCCACAATAAACAAAGCAACTCTTCGGCCATGCCTGTCACACACAAACATTGGAGGACACATGGCGGCCAACTTCTGCTGCCACCTTAGTGGTTGGCTTCCTTTACCACCCACAACATTGCCCCTTGTGTGGATCACCTTGCTCCCTGGCTCCTGTCAAAAAGAAGCCAGTCTCTTTCCACAGCATCATACCACAGCTGTAGAGAGAAAACGAGAAGTGGGCCCCTCACCCTTTATCTTCACCCCTGGCCTGTGGTTAAACCTCTTTAAAAGTATTCCCACCTCCTCAAACCATCTGGAATTCTCCCCAAGGCCCTTGTGTCAGTAAATTCTGGAGACTTCTGGCAGCTATACTAGCTTTTGCAGGTTTCCAGCCAAAGAATAAAAAAATGGGAAAGGAATGACAGACGCGGTCAGATGTGAACCTTCCCGTTCCTTCCTTTCTAAATGAGTAACAGTGATCTACGGATGGAAGAATGGCGCTAACCAGAGTCCTTTGGGATTTTCTGGAGTCCTACGGAAACTCCACATTCTTCTGACTAACTTGTGGCTTGCTAGCACATTCCTCTCCAATGAGGTGGAGGAATCCTGATGGCCAGGCTTGGATTTGATGGCCTGGGGTGGGAAGCTGCTGTTTAAAAATACATTTAATTATATTCTTTCTCTGATGTAACATTGATACCATTTTTAGCCCACTACAAATACTGTGATTTTCATTTAAATCACATCAATTATCTTATTGACCTAGTTTTTATTTGGTAATCAAAATGTTCTATTTCTAGAAAGTTTAGCCCAGAATCTTTTTTTTTTTTGAAAGGTTATGAACTCTTTGTGCGGTTTTTTTTTTCTCCTTCTGTATTTGTCTGCAGATGAACTGCATCTGAATTCACATAATAGAATATAGAATGGTACTGTTTGTTTGAGAGAGCAGGTTATCTTTGCTTAATCTCTTACACTTCATGTGGACATGGTTAGCCACAGGATCTCACTTCTGTGCCCTTTATTCGAACACTGGACAGTGAGAGAGTCAAGTCCTATTTCTATTTAAAAGCTTGATATAGAAACCCCAGTTCTACTCTCTGCCTTTCCCTTATATCCCACTCCTCTTCTGGGCTCTCCCCTCTCCTTTCCTCGGCTGTAAACCTCATAGACTATTCCCTCATGCTGACTCTCACATCCTTTTGAGGCTTGGAAGGTTCCATGTATGTTAGTTAGGCCTTTGCCACACTTCTCCTTGCCTCCCTTCTCTCTCCTTTCTTTCTCTCTAGCCCTCTAAAAGTACCCCCAGGGTTTTCCGTTCCATCACCTCCCATCCATCCACATCCAATCAGGGTCTTGACACACTTGTGTGTTTTATCTTTTCTTCAAGCCCTTCCTTTTTTTTTTTTAAGTGTTTATTATATTGGGGGTGTTGGGCAGCCTGTGCCATAGCACACAGTGGAAGTCAGAGGACAACTAGCAGGATCAAATTTTCTTCTTCCACCATGTGGACCCTGGGGATTGAACATGGGCTTGAGGGAAAGGATATTTACCCATCAAGCCACCTCACCAGTCCCAAGGCCTTCTCTTAATATTCTTTTTCCTTCCTTCCTTCCTTCCTTCCTTCCTTCCTTCCTTCCTTCCTTCCTTCCTTCCTTCCTTGCAGTTTTTAGAGACAGGGTTTTTTCTGTTTAGCCTTGGTTGCCCTGGAACTCACAGAGATCCACCTGCCTCTGTCTCCCTAGTGCTGTGATTAAAGGCGTACCTTCGCTGCCTGGCTTTAATATTGTTTCTTACTGTGTTCTTGAGTCAGGAAGGTAGCTTCTGTTTTCTTCTCAGGCATTGAATTGAGTCTGAAGTTTAGGGTTCAGCATGAGCAGCATCTCGTTTTGCGGCCCTGACACCAATACCCCCTAAGATCCTAAGATTCCCTAGTTGAAAAACCAAGTTACCCACCTCATTGCTCAACACCTTTTGGGGTTCACTTCTCACCACTCTTCTTAGCTAGGAATTGTGACAGATGTTGTGCCTGGCTTCCTGTGGGGTTCTTTCCTTTCATTCACCATCAGCTGTATCGAACACAGGTTTGAAAGTATTTTTATAGATGGTTGTGAGCCACATGTGGTTGCTGGGAATTGAACTCAGGACCTCTGGAAGAGCAGCCAGTGCTCTTAACCTCTGAACCATCTCTCCAGCTAACCCAGACTCAGAAGGACACATATGGCATCTATTCACTTATAGTAGGATTTTAGCTCTATACCAGAAGGTATCGATACTACAACTAACACACCAAAGGGAACTTGGACATAGACTTCTTATTTTTAATTTTTATTTTTAATTTATTTTTTATATATTTTTTATATTTTTTCCTATTTTTTAGTCTTTTTTATCTATTGCCTGCTTATTGGTTTGTTTGTTTAGTAGTTCTCTCTCCCGGGCAACTAGACACTTTTCACTGATGGTACTGCTTCGTAGACCCCCAATGAATGAAGAGGCTCTTGGCCCTCATACGACCTCTCAACTGAGATGAGGGACTGTTATATAAGGACACCCCACCCCAGAGAAATGGGATGGAAGGGTTAGGAGGCAAAGAAAAAAAATGAAATGTGATGTTTCGGCCTTTTACTACTAATTGTCATAAACTGTTTAGGATAATTAAGAAATGCAAACTAATGGTTATGCAAGCCGGTCATTCTGTTAGGTACTATGACAGCCTATTATAGTTACTTTCTAAGCTAATCAGAAATAAACCTGCTACAAGACAAGCAACATCTGCTTACCCTAATATAAGAGATAGATAGGGCCTCTTCAAAAACCTCAAGAGATCTGCAGAATATGGCATTCAAAGATGTTTTCGTAACTTTAGATTTTTTTATATCAAGACATATCAACTCCTGACAGCACCCCCTATTCTCCTCCAAGTAGAAGATGAGCATCGAAGAATCTCCAGTGGGAGATGATTGAATTAGTCGCAAGCCTATCTCTTGGTAGGAAAAGCCCCTTGCTCCAACTGTAGACAGAATGCTGTCCAAAAAGGACAAAACCTGGAAGCAGGTAAGTCAACAGCCTAGCTCTGCCAAGACAGGGTAGGTAAGTCCTTCATAACCCCTGCTCTACAATCAATGTCTGTCAGAGAAACAGGGCCAAATGACTGAAGATCGATGCTGTAATGTATGGAGAGAAAATGGGAACTGTCCAGGCAGCCACTGGTATGTCATTTCTTAGTTTTGGAAGCTGCAGGCCCTGTACTTCCTATAAAATCAGATATATTTATCCCTCTCAGGTCTCTGAGGTGGTTGAAGAACAGAGAGCTAGAGTCTCATAATTAAATTTTGAGTTGTTTAGGAGTCAAGAGAGTGTTATAGATCTAAGAAGATACTTTTAAAATTGTGTTACAAGTTAGTATGAATGTTGAGTCAGATATAGACCTTTAAACTCATGGAGATGGTTTGATAGTAGAATGTTAAAGTCAGGTACCAAATACATATGGACTGGACATTGGGAATGTACGCTAAGCCATATAACCCTCATAACTGTGGCCTAATTACCTCTGTTGTTTTGTATTGTATCTATTATTATAAGAGAAAGAGCCATTTGTTGGACTGAAAGGGGAAACTGTAGAGGGAAATAAGATATACCTTAAACTTAAAAGAAAAAAAAAGGGAAGAGGATGGGGGGTTGAGGGTGGGAGGGTGGGACTGGAGGGGGAATAGGGAGGGGACTGCGATTGAGATGTAACTTGAAGAAATAAAAAATAAAAAAAACAAAAACAAAAAAAGAAAGTATTTTTAAATGGTGGACGTGGTGTGCACTTGTTTAACACCCCCCCCAACCCCCTACCCCGAGGAGGGAGGTAGATCTCTGTGAATTGAAGGCCAGCCTGGCCTACATAATGAGCTCCAAGCCAGCCGGAGCTACAAAAGTGAGACCCTGTCTCAACACAGAACAAGTGTTGTGAAATGACGGAACTGAGCCTGTCATCTTACTGTGCAAAGGACACAGGAGATGAAGTTGGCTGTCTGCAGCCCCTCTCTGGGTGGTTGGGGATTTTCCCAGGAATGGTATTTTGCTCCTGTTCCTTTCTGTTGATGTTTTCATTCCTAAGAAGTGGTAGATGATGAGGACATGGACTATTCAAGCTAGAGTTCCTTCCTGCCTGCCTGGAGTCTCCCTTTTAATCAGGAAACCACATTCAAAGCTGTGTCCTGAACTCTGTCCAGCATGTCAACTTGGGCAGGAAGGACAGGGAATTCCTACTGGTGGTGGCCCCTGGGGAACTGGGGAGTAACTTGAGGTCAGATCCATCTTCACAAGAAGGACTAATCCTGGCCCTGTTGGGACTGCCTTTTAGTTTCCTGAATCTTTCCTGGTTGAAGCAAGAGGAAACCCAAGGAATGCATTCCCTGGACCAGCGTTTTCACGCTGTGGGATTTTATGATCCAACAAAACCAAAGCCATGCTTTTTAGAAGTTTTGTGGGTGTTTTCATTTTTTGAGACGAGATCTTACTAGCTATTCCTGGCTGACTGAGAACTCACTGTATAGACCAGGTCAGCTTCCAGTTCAGGGAAGCTGGACTCTGCAAGCACTGAGATTAAAAATAAACACCACCAAACTTCGCTAAACAAACAACAAGCAAACAACAAAATACGTTTGGGGGCCCTGGAGAGATGGACCAGCAGTTTAAACCACTGGCTTCTCTTGCAGAGGACCTGGGTTTGGTTCCCAGCACCCACGTGGTGGCTCACAATCATCTGTAACTCCAGTTCCAGGGAATCTGATGTCCTATTCTGGCCTCAGAGCAGGCATGCATGTGGTACACATATATTCATGCCAAAAAAAAAGTGTTCCTAAACAAATAAATCTAAAGCAAATTTTATCCTATTTGTAATTGAATAGGCTCAATGCAATTTTAGCTTTACACTTGAAATATTAAGACATTAACCATATTAAAATACTAAAAACAGCAATGCTAAATGGTCACATCACAAGCCTTGTGAAAACACAAGAGACAATATTCCAATATCAGTAAGGAGGAAGATTCGTCAAGTCCCTGCCACAGGGATTTCCAGAGAGAGTGAGGAAGGGTGAGTGAAGGAGGTGACGGGTGTCCAGCATCTGGCATGTTGTGTAGTAAGTGCTCACAGGTGGTGGTCATTGTTACTGTCTTGGGCAATCAAAGCCTGGGTGTAAATCCAGCCTTGGCACTGCCATAGCCATGTGATACTAAGCACCTTGTCCATCTCTCTCTTCCTCAGTTTCATTGTTTGCCTGTTTTCTTTCCTGTGGTGGGGATCAAACCCAGGGTCCTGGGCTTGCTGTGAGTCACTTCCGGACCCTGGTCATGTCTACATAGGTTTGTTTTGATGAGGAAGGGAGTCAAAACAAGTGCTTTTAAAAGAGTGTTTGGGGTCTAGAGATCAATACCTAATATTGTTGCAATACGACTGAAGTTAGTTTGTGGTGGGATGTGAGAGTGAATAAATAAGATTCAGACAGGCAGAGTGGGCCATATTCTTCTGTTTTGTTTGTTTTGGCTTCGTTTATTTGTTTTTAGAAGCAGGGTCTCTTGTATCCAACGCTGTCCTAGAACTGATTGTGTATTCAAGATTGGCCTTAAATTCCTAATCTTACCTCCACTTCATCAGGGCTGGGAGGATAGTTCCGTGCCACCAAGTCTGGCTTAGAGTCTTATCTTTTTAACTTCTGTTATCTTTGAATTCAACTCTCCACTTACTTTTGGTTTCTAGTTGTTACCCTCCATATTTTCAATAGATCGCTCCATCCTTCCTTGATTGTTTTAACTTGGTCTCATGTTCATCTGATTATTCCCTGACAAAGGGACACTTTGATCTGAAGCTTTCAAAGCTTTTCTCTCTAGGTCACACCTTCGAAGAGGTTCTGCCTATGGTGTGTGGTCCTGGCCAGGCTTCTCTTCTAGAGGTCACCACTTCCTGACCTTTGCTCCTTGAGTTTGGTCTTTGGCTTATATGCTGGTAGCAGAATCCCTGTCACTCCTAACATACTGTGCATGAACCCCTGCTGGATGCTGAGACATGATAAGATACATACAGCTGATCTCTAAAGCAGGCCAGAATAAGAAAGAAACTGGACTGAGCTTGTGTGCCTTCTCATATTCTGCCAACCCCAAAGGGAGAAGCAACAAGTAACTAGATTTTCCCTCATGCCCCCTTCCCCTGGAACAACTTAACCATGATTTTACTGTGGAAGTCAATGGCAGCTTTACTGGTCTTTAGGATGCCTTCTGGATGAATGTGATATGGGCATCCCATCTTTAGATGTATCTCCTGGTACCTGCAATGTGGTCCCTTTTCAGTTTTCTCCCTAATCTTACAGTGACATCCTGCATTTAATGTTGGCCACTAAGATAGTCCAGCCACCGCAGCAACTCAACCCACCCACCACCTGTCTGTGGTATCGGGAGAAATTACAGCTGCTAGCTCACCAACACATTCTATCTCCCACACAGTCACTCATGCTCTAAAGGCTTCCTCCATTGAACCCCTTCCACTTTCCTGGGTAGCTAGAGGGAGCAATGAGTTTGGCTGTGTGCCTGTCTTGTTCATTGCCCGTAGAAGAGTCGGACGGACAGATGCCTGGTTTCTGAGGAGAGGCAGCCAGGTGACTAAACTACTAACCTGTCTAGCTTTGTGGTTGGTGTTTGCTGCTGAGTGGTGACACAGCCCGCGGCCAGGGTGGGGTTGCTTCCTGCCAAGACTTAGATATCTGTGTGGTCCTCTGCAATGATGCAGCCCACACAAAAATGACCTTTAGCCTCCTTCCTAAGGGACGATTACTCTAATGGACAAGTCAGCTGTACCAAGCAAGAGACCATCTCAAGAATCACATCTGAGAACTGGGTATGGTGGTGCATGCTTTTAATACCAGCACTCTGGAGGCAGAGCAAGACGATATCTGTGAGTTCCTGGGCCACATGTTCTACATAGTGAGTTCCAGGTCAGCCAGGGAGACCCTGTCTTGAAAAATTGAGGGCAGCTCACATCAATCAGTGAAGACCCTGGAACACTTTGCCTCATCCCTTGGATGAGTTTGGGGTATACTTTGCAGCCATTGACCTGGAGAGTCTAAAGATTTCTTGGTGGTGAGGATCTACTCGTTCTAAGAGCGAAAGCCTTGTAAGTGTGAAGACATCTTTCACAGCAAGAGAGTAGATCAGTTGTAGCTCCTAGGACCTTGTAACCAAGGATTCTCGAACTGCAATTCATGAAGTAATAATGAGAGGAGGAAGTGACTAGGTTACTTTCTTATTCCACATTAGTCCCCTCCTTACAAGGGCTCAGTGAGCCTGTGTCCCAGCCACTCTGTCTGTGCCCCCATAAGGCACAGAGTTAGAGAGCCCCAAAGTTACACTCTTCTCTGAGCACATGGCAACTGCCAGCCTTACCTCCAGCTGGCCCCATGCTAAGCCCAGGACTCATACACTCACAGTCTGTCAGGCAACCTGCAGTAGCCATCTGACTCAGTGGCAGCCAACTTGTACAGCAAGGTCCCTTCCTTACCCAGCACTTGTCAGCCTGACTCTTCTCTGCTACTTATGATCTTCCACAGTCACTTGGTTAATCCCCCAGAACCTCCTCTATCATTCTATCCGAATAGTCTCTAGGTGAGGGTCATTCGATCTCCCCTGTGCTCCTGCAAGCCATTCTCCTGTTTTCCTATTGTATCATCCTCAACTTTTTTCACTTTTTGACTTAATTCCATTTGTGCTACTGTGATATGATTCCCTGATGTAAAAAAAAAGCAACTTATAGGAGAAAGGGTTTATTTGCCTTACAAGGCCAGATCACGGTCCATCACTGAGGGAAGCCAGTGCAGGAACTCTGAGCAGCTGCTCACAGCCACAGTCAAGAGCAGAGAGGAATAAATGCATGCTCGTTCACTCGCTTGCTCAGGCTCAGCTCATTATTAAACAGTTGAGGCCCCGTTGCCTGGGGAATGGTGCCACCCACATTAGGCTGTGTCTTCCTACATCCATTAAATGAAGACAATCCCCAACAGACAAACCAACAGGCTAGCCCAATGTAGACCGCCCTTTGTTGAGGTTCTTTTTTCCGACTATTCTAGATTATGTCAGGTTGACAATTGAAGCAAAGTGTCACCTTCGTGCCGACTGACTGGGCACCTGTACACAGACTGGTGCATAAAACAGGGTTACTTTGGCCAAGTAGCCTGCCGTCTCTGAGGATCAGTTTGCATAGCTATAACATGGGGACGCCTGTCTTGTGAGGTGCTTGTGAGACTTTAACATCAGGAGCAAGAAATCAGGCGAGGTCAGTGGTCCCTCGGATCTAAGACTACAACCTGTATCTGACTGTAATGCAAAAAGGAGACTCCTGTGGCTGTAATTCAGCATGGCCGTTTCTTGATCTATTACAGAGGTTTTCCCAGCCTTCTTATTAACCAGGTGTGTGGTAACATTTGTTCTGTATAGTAGAGTAACTCAGCTCTGCTTGACCTCCCTCAGCTGCTTGAGGGCTGATGGGACCACCAGCATGGAGGGTGTTTAAAATGAGTCACAGCCAAGGCTGTTGCTCAAAAGCCTCATGACTCAGTCTCATGAGTCCCATGAGACCAGGCTAGCATCTTCCCTGCTGGAAGTCTCCATCCATTCTTGTTAGGGCCATCTTAAATCTGAGGGAATTGCGTGTTTTGCATTTTCTTCTTTCAGAACCCTTCCTTTGCCTGGACCACGAATCAACAACCAATGACTTACCCCATTCCCCAGCAAACATTTGGACATTACAACAAAACCAAGAGCCCCTGAGGTTAGTGTGGGAGACTCCGAACTCTGGAAATGTCGCTCACACAGTACTCAGGCTACATCATTGTCTAGTTTCTCTCAAAGCCCTTTGTCACTGGACACCTCGACACACCTCAGGGGTTTCAATTCCTTTATGAGGGATATGGTTCACTGAGAAGAATTCCAAAAGGACCCTCATTCTAATTCCCCCTCTCGCAGGGTCTTGGCAATTCTAATTTCTGAAGCTTCACTGATATCTGCACTCACAGATCAACACCTCTTTCCTTCCATCCTTGGGTGATTATGGGATGTAGACACCATCTTTATTTTCCTTATGTTTTAATTGAGGAGACCAGACTCCTGTGAGAAGCTGGGTCACTTGCTCCAGGAAGTGAAGGGTCAGGGACATAAGCCCAGGAAATTGCCACTAACTGTCTGCTTCTCCATCCTGGCAGTGCAGGAACAGCCACAGGAGGTAGACTACCCTGATCTGCCTGTGGAAAATCCAGTCATTGAAACTCATTTTTCTGCTTGGCTGGCTTACCTACTTTAGGTGCTTTTTATGAAAAGCCTGGAGAAAACACCCATTTAAGAGTTACAGTTCCAGCCGGGCGTTGGTGGCGCACACCTTTAATCCCAGCACTTGGGAGGCAGAGGTAGGCGGATCTCTGTGAGTTCGAGGCCAGCCTGGTCTACAAAGTGAGTCCAGGACAGCCAGAGCTGTTATACAGAGAAACCCTGTCTCGAAAAACCAAAAAAAAAAAAAAGAGTTACAGTTCCTTGTTTAGAATCTCATTATGTCTAACAGCCGGCCCCGTGGACGGCGTTTATACAGCTATCTTATAAACTACGACTCCTATATGGTTCTCCACTTGCAACCTTGAATGACTTATATGTCATAGGCATATGTCTCCAGTCCTTTTGGTTGCAAAATCGTTTGCCTTCTAAAACCTGAATTTCTGTGCGTTACGCCAAGCAATCGCATGCTGTTCAGATCTGTCAGCTCCACAAAGGTTTTCTCTCTCTGTAACTTTCAGTCAGTCCTCTGTCTGATGAACAAGAGAGTGAAAGCTCCATGGACTTTTAGCCCAAACATCCGAGACTTAGGCCCCAGAGAAGCTCTTTTACCCTACCCCAAAGCTTTCTGGTCTGTCAAGTTAGATTGTAATAATAATGATAGCTCTAAATTTTTGAAAGTGCATTGATTTATTATTTATTTATTTGCTTGCTCATTTGTTTTGCAGTGCTTGGGGTCAAACCCAGGGCTTTGCGCATGCTAAGTGGACACTCTTAGCATGAGCGACATCTTCAGTTCTGAACGTGCCTCATAAGTAGGCAATGCTAATCCAAATATTATCTTTTGGTCTACATATGTTTTTATGTTGAGAGGAAAGATACAAATGTACTTAAATTGTAATATCAGAAGACTGTAGAAAAGCGTTTCTTTTTTATACTTATGTTTCTGATCTTTGGAGTTTTCTTTGATGAGTTTTTATTTCTGTGGAATTAAAAATCTGTGCCTGGGTGCATATGCTGTGCTTACAAGTCTGTGACTGGTTAGTTAGCTGGGTAAAATGAAGTGCTAATTAGCAGAGAAAAACACAGTATGAAGTAGACACTCTATTCCTGAGTGCCCTCACTTTTGAAGATCAATTCCGTCCTGGTCAATGGCAACACCTGGGTCTTGTCTTGGCACCAATCTCATTAAACCTGTGTGAGTTATGAATTCATTCTTTGTGCATGCAAATCGGCTTCATGCTATTCCATGACTGTTTATCACACACAAAGATTCACCTAGCTATCCCCAGATGTCTGTTCTTGGTAACAGAAGGATCTGTGGGAGAGGCCAGATAGCGTGTATCAAATATGTCCCTGCTAATAGCAAGACATCTCCAGCTGGCCTGAAGCATCTCTGCTCTGAGGGCAACCCTTTACCTCAGCAACCACGAACCAGGTACTGAACACTTTTTCTCTCAAAGAGAAGAGTCACAGGCATGCTCATGCTATATGAACATATTACATGATTGTATGCAGTGCCCTATGGGGAGACAAAGGAGATGTCAAGTGAGAATTAAGATTGGCAGTGGCAATTCACATGGGGAAGAGTCAAGAACAAAGGCTTGATGAGGCAGAGAAGTTACACAGAAGAGACTCAGGCAATAGGACACTCCAGGCCTTTTATTCACAGCCACATGTGGCAGCTGTCACCCAAGGTTCTTTGACCATGCTTCTGTCCGGTGGTAAGTTGTGGCACAGTTAAGTTAGGTACCTATGAAACCCAGAAGGATCTATAGTAGACTGAGATGAATCCTGTGGGGGTTTTGTGCCCCTGAACTGGACTTGATGGGAGTGGACATACATAAGAAGGGAGGGTCCTCATGGCCTCTGCTCCCTCTGCGTGAGTGTAACCCTGTTAACAACTCTCTGACTCATGGATAATCTTCGCACTCTACACGGCTCTCCATAGAGGCATTGCACAGCAAAGGGGGATGCCCTTCAAAGTTCCACCAGGGTTCCCCACGCTTCCTTACACCAGGAAGCTAACTAAAGGTCACAGACTGCGCCATTGCGAAGCCTTTGTTGTCAGTGAAGGTCCGGACCACAGGAGTCCAAGTTAATTGCTCACACTGGGAAAACTTCTCAATTGAAGTTGGACCTCGCAGGATGAGAGAGATGACTGAACTGATTAAGGGGGGGGGTTAACTGAAGAGCTATGCTGCCTCAAATCCTTCATGGAAGGAGACGGGGATGGAGACAAAAGACATAAATAAATAAAACTCAAGAGCTAAATAGAGGCTCTTTAAACATGCCATCCCTCAGAGCGATGAGGGTTTGTGAGATAGAATTAGCCCGTATGTCCCCAGCATTGGGACTGGATCTAGCCTCAGTACGATTTATCCAAATATTTTTCTCTGAGTTCTATGTCACGGCAATAATAGATAATCCGATGGACTGAAGTCCTACCTACTGAACTAAGGTGAGTAGGGCTTATTTTTTTAACTCAGCCAGAATTTCAAAGATTAAAGTTTTTAGTCACAGAATCTCAAAATACAGCATGAACCTCCACACTGCAGGAAGCAGTAGAAACATAACACCAAAAAGAAAAGCTTGTGCTCTGCTTTCAGCTTCTGCTCTGTTAAAAGCCGTGTTGCCGCCTTTGAAGGCCAGTAGTCTGGCAGATAAAAACTGAACAGACAGAATCACTTGTCAAGCTTATAGCAAGGTTAGAGACCAGCCTATAAGTCTTCCATCATTCTGGTCAATTTTTTTGTTTGCTCTCTATCTATCTATCTCCCCCCCCACAATAGATCATTAGCTATTTCTTTGAATCTCATGTGAGGTGCAGAATAAATTCATGTATCCATTTACCAATCACCCCATGTTCTCTCTTCTCTCTAAGGGATAAGTACACTAATATCTATCTGTGCTCCACTGAATTCACTGGTCCCTAGCAGCCATTGTGCTATCCCACCAACCCCATTAGCAGACTGTGGACAGTTGTGTGCTCCCAAACCTGTTTACACCAGCTGTTCTTGCTCTGTTCAACACACATAACTGAAGAGTCTCTGAGCAAATGAAGTGTGAGTGTGGAATGAAGTGTCCTTTCTATAAAAACCATTGTTACCTCAGAAAAACTTGTTAATTAATGGCGAGTTTGCTTTAAAACATGGAGCAGAGCTGGGCATGGTGGCGCACGCCTTTAATCCCAGCACTTGGGAGGCAGAGGCAGGTGGATCTCTGTGAGTTCAAGCGAGGCCCGCCTGGTCTACAAAGCGAGTCCAGGACAGCCAGGGCTGTTATACAGAGAAACCCTGTCTTGAAAAAAAACAAAACAACAACAACAAAAAAAAAAAACCATGGAGCCAAATTAAATATGAACAAGTTTATAGATTGATGAGGAAGCCATAACAATCTAGGCAGATTCTGCACAGTTCCTAAATTTATTTAGGAAAGATGATTGAGAGTTCCAGACAGCGGACCCCTTTCCTAAGACAAAGTTTGTCTCTATACCAAGTTGTTAATGAGTAAAAACTCTTATGTTTGTACATATGTGTGTGTTTAAGGTATGAGAATAAACTACTTATGGTTATATACTTCAGACATTGTTTTAAATTAAATGACATTGAACCCATCTTGATTCTAGTTAGAGGATTGCTTTTATAGTGGCAACAGATAGGTGTGTTGTACAAGATATATGTGACCGCCGGCCATATCAAGACACTTACACCGTGTGAGGGACGAGAGGGCTGAGCCAGGCAGAGGAAGGAGCAGACCCACAGCCTCCTAGTCATGCTCACAGGAAGGAGCAGACCCACAGCCTCCTAGTCATGCTCACTGGGACCTGGGCCAAATGAGGGAATCTGAGCAGAATCCTTTCCAAGGGCTCTCACAAATACACACACTTCCTCTCTCCAGTCCCTTCCCCTCTTTTGCTTCCTCTCTCCTCAGGCAAGGAGAACTGAGTTAGAGAATTGAGATACTCCTATAAGCTGACTCTGAAATAAACAAAGGAGAACCATTTGGAGTGGAATGACAGAGTGTGTTTTGCAGTCCTCGTTCTAGAGAGATGTGATCCCATGGCTCAGAAAGAACAAGCTCCACTTAATTTTTTTTCCAGTGTTGGGGATCAAACCCAGAGCCTTGTCCATGCCTGGCAAGTGTCCCACTACTGAACCACACCTCCAGCAAAGCTTTACTGTTTTCAAACATCTGTTTCTCCTTGTGGAGTGAGATTAGGACATAGCGAAAGAAAGCTTACAGGGAGTATAGTAAAGTCCAATGTGTTTTAGGTTGGTTTTCTTGTCTCTTTGGTTTAAAAACACTTTGGAAAGACCATAATCTCTTTTGGTTCTATGACAAAGCTTTGCACCTGAGCTCAATCAACTGCAGGGGGATATGTACGGATGCCTGTAGATACCAGAACATGTTAACAGAGTGAGAACTTTCAAGCAGAATATTGCTTCGCAGTGAGTTGGCTGTTTTCTTTCACAACAAAAGCCATGTGAATGTGCTGTAACTTATGCTAACATGGCATGCTTGGAATGGTAAATCAGGTGTGATTGTTGGATCTCTGTTTACTCAGGGAATGCTGATCCCAAAGATAAATATGCTAGAACATGAGATTCATGGGAAAGCCCGAGCTTACTACCTCCACTGAAGAAAAGCCAATCCTTCAGCACACTCATTATGGCTTTAATTTGAATTTTCTGAGGTGTTTTATTCTAGGGAGTAACAGATGATGTTTTTTTCCATTTAATGGGGGAACAGATGATGGCTACCAGACTAAAAAAGATTCCTCTCTGAATTTCTGTGTAATTCAGTGGCATTTAATCTGACCCGGCTGTTAGGATTAATGGCTGTGTCTTCTACCCAGGACTTGGTCTCAGTGTGGAGCATACGGCAGAAAAGATGGGTAGCCGTGGAGGTGTACAGGTGACACTGGCTCCATCCATTTCCTTGGCCCTTGTTGATTCTTGGTTGATGGTCCTCCATCTGGATCTGCTCTCACCTTCCCCAATGGACCCTGATTTCTGAAGATCTTCTAGGGCAAGAATAATGGAGATGTGCTGACTGAACGCACAACAGCCTGAAAGAACTAGTTGAGTGATGTTTCAGACTGACGGAAGAGTCTGTCTTAACCTGAAATCTTATTTTCCTTGCTTTGAGGGACAGCAGTAGTTCTACTCTGCTAATAAGGAGACCACCGTGGTCAGAGTATGAATCCCTAAATTCAGGGAGTTACCTAAGAGACAAATTGCTTCCAGTTTTATTCAGTCAAATGTGGAAAGTGACTTGGTTTTCAGGTCGTCTGGTAGAGAGTCAGCCACCTAAGTGTGAGGAAGCCTGACCCCTGCTCATTACAGAATGTGGCATAAAATAGCAAGTGATTGTAGGGGACCTTCAGATGCATTCTGGGTGCCGAGGTCGAGGGCAGGGGCAGGTCAATGAGATATGGCTGGGAAGTGCCAGGTGTGGTAGCACTCTGTGGCAGGGCTCCCTGTGTCAGCCCCTTGATCTCCTCACCACTCAGGGCAGCCTTGGCAGCCCGATCTCATTCATTCTGGACACTGCTCTGCTAACCATTTGCATGACTATTCTATTTATTATCACTGTATTAGCCTCCATTCTAAGCCAGATGCTGCTAGCATATAAATAGTATGCATTGTTGAGGCACCTAACTGAGAAGACAAATGATTCCACTGTGATTGACACTGAGCATTAACCCTTAGGTTGCCGCTGTTCTACAAGTGTATAGATACTCCATGTTGGTGGAATGGGACAAGTCCTAAGACTAAAACCTACGGGAAGGTATTCAAGAGGTAGACTTTCAGTTTTATGGAAAATTAGACAAGTGTGACTCCTTCCTTCCTTCTTTCCTTCCTTCCTTCCTTCCTTCCTTCCTTCCTTCCTTCCTTCCTTC
>CAJQZJ010032031.1:10253007-10280344 GCA_907164525.1 Lophiomys imhausi | reverse complement strand
TTCCTTCCTTCCTTCCTTCCTTCCTTCCTTCCTTCCTTCCTTCCTTCCTTTCTCTTCCATCTGAGCACAAGCACCTACAGGGGGAATTGTACAGATGCCTGCAGATACTGGAACATGTTAACAGAGCATTAGAGAACTTTCAGGCAGGATACTATTTTGCAGTGAGGTGGTTGTTATCTCTCACAATAAGAACCATAGGAATGTGCTGTAACTAATGCTTCTCATGATCCCCACCCTACCCCCAAGACAAGGTTTCTCTGTGTATCTCTGGCTGTCCTGGAACTTACTCTGTAGACCAGGCTGGCCTTGAACTCAGGGATCCACCTCCCTCTGCCTCCAGAGTGCTGGGATTAAAAGCATGGCTGCCTGTCAAGTGTGACATTTTTCAGTGGTCTTTTTTTTTCCCAGTGTGTACATAATGATATTTTATTAGTTAACTAAGAAATAATCAAGACTTAAGCCAATTTTTTTACCTTTCATGCAAGGCCCAATTTCAGTAGTTGTTAACAATGAAGATATAAAGATACATCTTTACACAGATATGAAGGCCTCTACTTTATTTCTAATTTCACACTGTTTACTTTGATGTGAAATTTTAGATCAATCTACTAAAACTAATTCAGGCAATCAGCCCAGAAAACATTTGAGAGTGAGGGTGGGGTTTTCAAATCCAAGAAGTCCTTAATGCTGATTCTCATCTGTTGCTGACTCACCAAATGACCTTGACCCGGTTTCCTTATCTTGAAAATGAAAACGACGTTGTCTTCAGGCTGCTGTAGCAAACACAGGCTCTGATACCAACAGTAGGTAGGTCACTATCTGGCTTTGGGCCAGAGCTTGGAAGCCGGTCTTCTCTTCCTCTGGGATGCTTGTAGGTCAAAGTTCCCGGCACAAAGAGGGCATTAACTTCATGCTCTTCCCTGTCCATACCTGCCTTAAACACAGGATGGACATCTATTGAGGAGCAAGGAGAGACTTGCTCTGTTTCCTATCTGCTAAGACTCCTAAGGCTCTGAGGTGCCCCTCTCTCTTGCTGTCACCTGCTGTTTGTATCAGGTAGACAGTGATTCTCCTCTTACAGTTGTCTCGTGGCTGCTGCGTTCTCTTCTAGGTCATGTTGGCAGGTGCCTTAGTGTGGAGTGGGCACTGAGCTCTGCGCAGCTTCTGTGCTCCTCTTTTGAAATCGGGACAGTTACATCAAGTAGGAGAGGTTCCAGAAGTCTTGACACACCCTACCTGGCCCTGCCTCTCATCTTCTGCTCCCCATCCCTCATGAGGGCGGGTGTCTTCTCTCATCCTCCCTGCTGCCCAGTCCTTTGGCAACCACCGCCAGACTCCTCTCCCCATGATGCCATTCTGATAAGACTTTGAATTCAAGAACTGTCCATCAATTTACCACACACTGGCCCACTGCAAGCTGAGCCTGTGTCTTTTTCCCTCCTATTCTCCTAAATCCTTCTCTCAAGTATTACTAAAGTGTTCCCTTTACCAGTTCCCTCTTAAAGCACCCTCGTGTCACCTACATCACTCAATTTGTCTTCAGGGATAAGACTATGATGCCTTCTGAGATGGTCCAAAGCCAAACTTCCTAAAGAGGCTGGTGACATCTTTGCAACAGTAGGTAACAGCAAGAGAGAAGAATATCAAGGAGTCATTTTCTGAACCATCAGTCCTAGGAGGCAGGGAGGCGATGGAGAGAGCCTTTCCTCATTCCTTTAACAAATGGCCTAGGTACCTGGACACTACAAGGACCATCCTGGTCACTGTGTTTAAGAGAGGCATGGGACCAGAGTCTAAGTTTCTCCCAAATTACAGACCAGTAATTGTTTTCCTTCTCTAGCTTTTATCTTTTTCCTGTAACCAAACTGTATCCTGTAATATTGAATAAGCATTTCTTGAAAAGAAGTGGAAGAAGTTACAAAGAAAAATGTAACAGTAAAAGTGGCTGACACTTCTAGGGCACTTAGTTTATTCTCTTGAACCACCAGTCTTCATTCATGCCCTCTAACATTTTTAGGAGGTAACCTATTCAGCAAGGCTGGCCAGCAAACCCTCCTCGGTGCTGAGGAGGTAGATCTAAACCCTTCTACCTCCTCAGCACTGAGACTACAGGTGTGCTAAGCCAAGCTGGGCCCTTTAGCATGGGGTTTGGGGCCAGAATTCGGGTCTGCACGCTAGCGTGGCACGCACCTTACCAACTGTGCTGTCTTCCCAGGCTTTGGGCATATATTTTGATGAGTTTGTCATGCTTTCCCTTCTGTCAATTTAAAGGGACATGCAGTTATAAATCTGTGGGGAAGCGGGAGCTGGGAGGGATGCAAGGCTTGTAACTACCTGGGTTTCAGTTGGGACAGAACAAACAAGGTGCTCCCTGAACCCTTCACCAACCCTTTCTCATGCGCATTCCATTCACTACAAGAGCCTCAGCAAAAGAGTTGTTAAGTGGTCAGCATGTCCCCAAATCAGAGCCCCTCAGAGAAATCACCTTGTTGCTGTTCCCTGGGGGTCATCCAGAACATCAGCCTCTCAAGAAAAGATGGTACACGCCCACGGTCACTCTGAGCAGAACTGGGTACCTGGTGTCAGGCTGGGCTGATACCAGCAGACAAAGACCACCTATTGGAGCCTCTGGTCTGCATTTAATCCTCTGTGGATGCTGGTTTTCCGCATTATGCCCCTGGAAGTGTTGATGAGAGCTGTGGAAAAGAGGCAAAGGGTGGGTTTGTCCCTCGGTAGCCTGACAGATGATTTTGCTACTGCGTGCAGAACAGTGCACCAGGAATCCCAGAGGGAGCCGAATTACACTCCAGGCTTGATGAGTCAGAGCTGCATCATGAGGAAGTGTGCTGCATTCTGAGGGATTCCCTGCCTGTCTCCTCCCCTAGGTGTAAGGAAACCACTTTCCTTGTGTAAACAAAGTATGCAGTTTACACTCAGACCGAAGACTTGGCTTTGTGGCTATGTTGTGGGTGCCTTGAGTGTTGTGACACAGCTAGTCCTTGTAGGTTAATGAAGCATGATGAGACTTTTTCTTTTAAACCAAACACTTGTTTCTCTCTGCTTGTTGGACTCCAACCAAGTCTCTCTGAGGGCCTACCCCCCATCCCCCCTGCGTACTCCATTGTCTCATGACTATCTTGGTGCGTGCGTGCGTGCGTGCGTGCGTGTGTGTGTGTGTGTGTGTGTGTGTGTGTGTGTGTCCCCGCATGTAGGGAGGTACACATGCATCTGTGAGTTCATGCATATGGGGGTCACTGTCTGTCTCACTTTTGAGACAAGGTCTCTCTCAATGTACCTAGAACTTACTGACTCATCTAGACCAGCTGGCCAGTAAGCTCCCAGGATTCTCTCGTCCCTGCTCACACCCAGCACTGACATTACAGGTCCATACTGATGCACCATGATTTTTATATGTGTGTTAGGGATCCAAATTCAGGTCCTCATGCTCCTGAAACAAAGCACCTTACCAACTCAGTCACCTCCCTGCCCTTGCCTTGGTACTTTTTTTATGTTCACTGTCTAGTGTGTTTCTAGACTCTTTGAATAATGGGAAAATAGGTTGCATTCAGCTGGTTTCTTGGAAGAAGTGTGTGTGTGTGTGTGTGTGTGTGTGTGTGTGTGTGTGTGTCTTTTCACTTAAAAGGCCAAGCTACAAAGAACATCCAGGAAGTAGAGAATGAATGGTTTCAGCTGACTAGCCTTTTTTTTTTTTTGGCCCCACAGGAGCCAAAAGAGATGTTGCTGCATAGTGGACACAGCCAGACTGATCCTGGAGTGGCAGAACTCAGTTCAAGCCTCCTTGCTGTGTTCTAACAGCTTTTAACCCTGGCCAAATGACTGAGCCTTGCTGAATCTCAGTTCCCATCTGTGAAGTACGAGTGATAAGGTCAAGTGTGCAGGATTTCAATAGAGGATAAAAGTGACTAGTCCGTGCTGAACAATAATTGCAGTTGTCATCTCTGTGGTTTTCAGCCCTCACATACTGTCATTATGCCACTACCTCCTGTATGTGGAAAGAACGAAAGGGAGCCTGACCACAGTCCTGCCCATCCCACACAGCTTCGTGTATCAAGACTACCTGCAAATGTGGGTGAGAAAATAGCAACCACTTAGGGGCAAGAACAAAGGGTGAAGTGTCTCCTCACTCCAGCTGAAGTCCCTTAGCTGAATCGACCTTCTCCCTTCCTTGTCTCCTTCTTCCCACTCACAAATATTGGCAGGCATGCACCCAGAGTGACCATGGTGACCAAAGGAGAATATGATGTGCATTCTGTTTATTAGGAACTTCATATCTATCAGGAAAGACGAAATGCCCACAACGATCAAAATACTGAGGACATAAAAAAGATACAACTAAAGGCAAGGAACTCATGGAGAGGAAGAAATCAATGAGCGAACTAGGGCTTTTCTCTATGATTCTCCTTCCTCATCTTTCAAGTTGAGCTAAGGGTGAGCTAAATCGCTCAGCAGAAACAGGCACTTGCTGTGAGAGCCTGGAAGCCTGAGTTTGATCCCCAGGACCCACACAGTAGCAGGAGAGAACTGACTCCTGCAAGTTGTCCTCTGACCTCTACATGTGCTATGTATGCTACGTAAGGGTGCTTGAGTGCAGACACACACACACACACACACACACACACACACACACACACACACGTGCGCGCGCGCAACACAATAAACAAAATAAAAGCAACATGGGGCTAATAACAGCGTCTAGAATTGTATGGATTAAGTGAGGCCTGCAAAGTTCTTGGAGCAGCCCTGGCATATCCTAAGTCGTCTTTTAGTAGTCCCTAAATCCGTCAGATGCCAGGTACAGAGCGCATGAAGCAGTGACAGACACTGTCCTTCAGACTGCATGGCAGCAGGAGCCAAGGTGGAGCCTATGCTGAATTATAGGGCTGGGGAATGTAGCTGGGACAAGAGGTTGCTTAGGAAACTGGGTCAGGATTGTGGGGTCTTCAGTGGCAATACTGGAGTCTTGGGTTTTACTGAATATGCATGCCAAATGAGCTTAGTCCCCTAGAACGTGGCCATCACTGTAAAGGAAGCTAGATTCCAAACTGGTCTCAGGACAAGTCTCTCTGTCTTAGGGCCAGTGAGTATAACAATGAGCCGGTGGCCAGCAGGCATGAAATTGAAGCTTGGACTATCAGGGTTTAGAACTCAGACTTGAACGGACCCCTCAAGGAAGGATCCAGCAGAGTCCAAATTGGAAATTAGGCTGCAGGGCAGAAAGTGTGTATTAAGGGTCAAGTGGCAGGGTGGGAAGATGGGCAGGAAGAGGGAGGTGGGGAGTAGAAAGCCTTACCCCATTGCCATCAGCTCTGCTTGTTCTCAGTGATGGTGTTTGACTCTCTTCAGGGTACACTCAGCTTTGTGTTTTATTTTCTGAGTCTCGGAGTGTGTGAATCCCACTTAATCATAGTCCCCTTTGTTCTCCATCAGAGCAGGTGAGGATGCGCTGGGGTAGATGAAATTGAAGAAATTCAACCATAGGAGACTTTCTTATCATCTGCACACCACATCTGGAATCCTATGCCTCTTGGTCCCTCCTGAACATCTGTAGATAAGATATGGGGGGACATCAGAAAGGGCTGACTGAACTCACGGCATCCCCAAGAAGATTCCCTAGCAGCCTTGAGATTGATTGGAAAGCTAAAAATCGGTTAGTTTGAGCAATAGACTTGATCATTTTCAACTCCAGCTGAACAAAAGCAACCATCAACTTCTAAAAATTACCCAAGTTATTATGTAAGGGTAACATCAATTTTTAAAAATATACTATGGGGCAGTAGGGGGCAGTCCTCAGACCCCAACGTGTGTCACTTAAAATTCTTTTGGGAACAAGAAAGTACACAACTAAGCCTAGCTACGAGCTAAGTCAAGACCAATGACTATAAAATGTCTAAGTAGCACAGGAACAATGACATGGCTGACTAGTGCGAAATTAACGTCATTTGTTGCTCTGAAGCCAGCTCTGCATCTTCTTCCCAGGAAGTGCTGGGGCGGGAAACAGCAGTGTCACCAGGAGAGTGAGCTTCCGGCCCACACTGAATTTTAGCTGCATCAGAGGCTTACAGAAAGAGATCTCAGAGGAACTCTGGAGAGGAGGCGCCCGGCACACTTCTCAAAGGTCACACTGCCATCTTGGAAGGGGGACAGGCTGGTTCTCCCATGATGGAAAGTATTTGCTGGTTAGGGTTTTTTTTTTTAAGACATTTTCTTCATACTCCTCCAGGGGCTTGTTTTCAGAGCTATGTTCTCCGGGCTGGGAAACCTTGACTTACCCATTGCATCCTTGCTCAAGGCGGGAGTCAGCCCTCAGCCCTTTGAGAGCCAAGTTGCCCCGACTTCAATGGGATCAGCACATGTTTGTCTAAAGGCAGAATTTGGATCTTTCTGTTTCGGGCCTAAGAGGTCTGTTTGTTATATTATGTAAGAAAGAGTGAGGTCATATAAATAGTCATGGCTCCTACCTTGAACCAAAAATCCTCCTTATTTGGTGCTTCTTCTAAAGTTAGAAAACAATACAGGCACTGGAAACATTCTCGGGGTCAGTGAAGAAATAATGCCTGCCTTGTGCTTGACCGTGGTTTGGAGGCAGTGTCGGCAAAGCAGGCTGCCTGCTGTGTTTAGCAATTGAAACTTGGACACTTTTCATTAACCTCTCGGCTGCTAAAGAGAACACTGGAAAGAGAGTCAGTCTTCATCGTTCCCAGGATGTCTGGGCACCACAGGGGCGGGTCTCTCTATCAAGGCCCTGGGATGTGAGGTGAAGGCTTTATGGCCCTTCAGAGTAAACCCTTTTCCTACCAGCACTGCCACTCCAAAGAGCCCTTAGAGCAGTCTAAGGAGAATCATCTTAACTCCACTCTTGACCGTCACATTGGCTGACCTGACAGTAGATCAAATGTCTGTCTTTGGTCTTTGTAAATATTAACAGACATTAACCCTTCACTCATGGGTCTGGATCAGATTCTTTGGGGGACCTAAGCTCTGAAGGCTACTCTCTCCTACTTTTGAAGCACCTGATGCCTGAGTCATGGCAGGCCAGGCTTGGAGACATACAATTAAGTGGGAAGAGCACTGAAGACTCTCCCCACTGCGACCTAAATCCATTTTAACATCCTACTTAAATCCAGCATCCTTTTCCTTGGGAAGAGCATAATCCATGTTAACATCCTACTTAAATCCAGTGTTCTTTTCCTTGGGAAGAGCATATGCAAAGGAAGGCCAGGTCTCAAAGGACACTTATCTCCTTTGAGGAATAAATATACTTGGTGGCAGCAAGCATGCTGCCAAGGAAGTTTATTCCTTTTTTAGGAAGAGAAGGACAGGACCTTTGCTGCTTCTTTGTGTTGCTATTCTGCTGTGGATTTTCTGCATAGACTTCTTTCCTTCCTTCCTTCTTTCTTTCCTTTCTCCTTTCCTTCTTTCTTTATTTTAGATTCTAGATGTATTTATTTTTATCTTACGCATATGAATGTTTTGCCTTCATGCATGTCTATGTACCACACAAATGCCTTGTGCCTGTGGAGGCCAGAAGAGGGCATTGGATCTCCCAGAGCTGGAATTGCAGATGGTTGTGAACCACAGTGTGGGTGCTGAGAATCAAACCCAAGTCCTCTGGACTGGCAGCCAGTATTTTAAACCACTGAATCATCTCTCTAGGCCTACACGGGTTTCTCTTAAAAAAAAAAAAAAATTCACACCTCAACATGGGTTTCTCTTTAAAAAAGAAAAATCACACATATAATGCAGCTTAGTTAAAGCTTAATCTCATCATGTGCCCAGAAGTTTGTGAAACAAGAAAGTCAAGGCTCCTTCTCTCTAAAGCTCCTTGCATAATGAGTAGGGCCTGGGTTCCGACACAGGGCGTGGTCTCTGCCAACAGAACACACAGGATCTGATCTTCTGCAGACATCTTCAGATGTCAAGAAAATGAGAAGCAGCTCACTGGCCCACGGGCGGATTGTGCGATAAATCCAGTAGCATCTATGTAGCTGTGCTCCGAGTGGTTCTCAAATACATGGGACACAGAGACTTTGATAGACAGACAGCCCGCTACCATGGCCAGCCCCAAAGCCACAGAACTTTTGTGAAACTTTTTGCTGGAGGACAGCCTTTGAAATCTATACCTTAGCCATGCTTCCTCTCTGACTGCAATAATGTGAGGACATGGGGCAGTGTTTCAGCAGCGAGTGCTTCGAGCCTTTAGTTTGTTACTGAACGGGAATTCTAGGAGTCCTGTGATTTAATCAAAACGATTGCTTCTGGTAGCAATTTAGTAGAGGTGTCATGTTGAATTAAGCTTTCTCAAGTTTCACCAGCTAGAGATCCTCAGCCTGAGGACACCAATTCAGCCTGTGCTCCCTGTGCTTATGAAAACGAAGCTAGAGTCACGCTTTGGTGCAAATGAGGCCCTCTTAATGGACCTGTTTTGATACTCTGGGTCTTGGGGGATACCAGAGTCCAATGAACATATGAGTGGCTGTTCAGAAAACACGGGGCAGAGAGTCCTTACTTGCAAGGTTTAGGAAAGTCAGTTTTTTTGTTTGTTTGTTTTTTTACCGAGTGTTTTGAACAGGCGTAGACCTTCATCTCAATGTAGAAGGCTGGAAAAGAACCGGGAGAGGGTCCCTTAAACTGACTCAGGTGATCTCTTCAGCTGTGTATGCTGAATTGTGTCTAAGCATTGGAGGTTACCCTACCCCTTCAAAAAAAAAATAAAAGAATAAAGAAAGAAAAGAAAGAAAGAAAGGAAAGAAGGAAGGAAGGAAGAAAGAAAAGGCAAGCCTGTGTCAACACTAGGAAAGACAAACAGCTGAGTGTAGCCTGAGATGAAGATGCCGCTGCTGCCTGCCACAGTATGAGAGAGCTGTGCCTGGCTCCTGGTAGTCATCCTCAGTAGTTACCCACTCCTGGTGGCTTTAACGACCTAATCCCACTTGTATTTCTCCATTTTTCATGACTGTGCTTAGTTTCAAAACCATCTTAACATGCTAGTCTCAAACAGCAGATGTTAAGTTTCAAACCTGGACAAATGGCTGAGGTGTGTATTTAACATATCAAAGCAGACCTGGTCTCCAGGTTCTCCCAGCATCCCTCTGTCCCTACCTGTTAGAGGGGATGCTTGCTTTACCCTTCACTCCCCACCTCCTACCCAAAACTCTCTAGCCCAGGGACTGGGCTGCCCTTCCCCTAGAGGCTCTTCCCCAAATAATCCAGCCCTTTTGGTTAACCATCCCCTTTTGTACCTTTGCTTTCCTGGCTGCTGCACCTGGTCCCCCTCTCCCCACTTTCTTTTCCCCTCCCCCTCTCCCACATGGCCTAGATCAGCCTGGTCATGTCCACTCTGGACTCTCCCAGAGTACCTGCCTGTGGCTGTGCTCTCCCACATATCTGCCATAAACCTCCTCCACCACACCTAGGAGTCCTGCCCTGTCCTTTTTATCTCTTTTTTCCTAAAGCAGATGCACTCTCAGGTTCTAAAGAAGTGCTTTGCTTTGCTATGCTTCTTCTGAGACAGGTTCTCATTATGTAGGTCTGACTGTCCTGGAACTTTCTATGTAGACCGGGTTGGCCTCCAACTCAAGAGGTGTGCTTGCCTTTGCCTCACAAGTGCTGGGATTAAAGCACTTTTGATATTTCAGGAAATGTCTAGGCCTATGAAAAAATGCTAAATTCTTTAATCTACGGTCTTGGATTATAATGCTCTAAGCCTTCATATCTTATGCATAGTTGAGCAAATTCTTAAGACAGTGTTGGGCTAAAAAGACATGGATCCTACTTACCTGAACTAGAATTCGAAAAGGAGCCTGACGGGGTGCCCAAGAGGTCGTCACAGGCCAGAGCCTTGTCTTACACCTGCAGCTTTAAATTTATTTCTTTCCTATGCTTCCATTCTGACTAAGCAATAATGTAAGAACATGAGAATTCTGTAACCCTATTTGGGAAGCTGAGGAAGTAGGACTCTAAATTCAGGCCCCTATAAAATAAGGTCAAGATTAACCTGGGCAACTTTGTGAAGCCTTGTTTTAAAAGAAAAAGAAAGCGTGGCAGAGATTGCAGCCCAGTAGTAGATTGCTTACCTACTACACACAAGACCCCAGGCTCAATCCTGGACATCACAAGTAAAGAAGGTAGTAGTAACTGTGTTGAAATTTTCTTTTGCTCTATGTGAAAAAAATGGGTTTTTTGAGTGTTTCTATTTAAAGACAGCACAGCATTAACAAAAACCCCAATCCCTGTTTCCCTAGCTCCTCCACGTGTGCAGTATGCTGATGGGGTTTGCTCCTCACACTGACTCATTCAGCTTTTCTGTCAGGATGTATGTATGCCTGGCTGATGGAGAAGATCGGTGCACTGCCCAGACTGCACAATGCCATGACTCATTCCTGGCATTTTGGAGGCTTTGTAATGGAAATCGTGGTGCCGAGCTACAGCTCTTACTAGGGGGACATATGAATAGTAATGAAACAAAGCAGAAGCCTCCGAGGGTCCTGCACAATTCCCTCCCCAGAGTCCAAGCCTGCCTGATGGAAGGAAGACTTCTGTGGGGTGGATTGTTCCTCTCCATAACCCACACATGCTTGAATACCATACAGTGTTGTTTTAATTAGGCTTGTAAGGCACAGTCAAATATTTGTCCTTGGTAGAAGAAGGAAATTCTCTCATAGGTTGGAATGTTTTGTGGAAAGGGCATTTATGTCCATTGAATTAGTCTTCTGGGGTTTACTGTAGTATCTGAATGCTTTTTAAATAGTCTCTATCCTTCTGGTTTGGCAGCCAATTCACATTCTATCAGTCAATCAATCATCTATCTAAATATCTATCTATTTTTTACCAATTACCTACACATATCTGTCTAATATAGGGGCAAAGAAACATGTTCCTTTCCCATCACTGGGCTCATATTTGAAGCTCCAACAAGGAAAGACAGCATTTAGGCTGGAGAGATGGCTCAGGGGTTAAGAGCACTTACTACTCTTACAGGCAGACCCAGGCTCAGTTCACAACACCTACAGGGTGTCTCACAACCACCCCTAACCCCTGTGCCCGAGGATCCAATGACTCTGACCTGCCAGGGCACCAGGCATGCACATGTGTACATGCAGGCAAAACAGTCATACAAATAAAATCTTAAATAAGAGAATTTAATAAGAGGAAAGTATAGAAAAGTTTCTGTGAAGCTAAATTTTAGATGACACGGAGTCCTTCAGGAGTGAAGATACACAGAAGCGAGGACCTGCTCTGTTTGGATGTTGAGGGCCAAAGAGAACATAGTACATAGAGTGAGGCTGATAGAGCAGGGCTGTGGCTTGCTGATGACATGTGGGAGGGCGACTTCACAAGACCTGTCTGTCTACATCCTTCCAGGGCTGTCTGTGTCTTGGAGGATGACTATGTTTCTTTGCTCTGAGTGTATGACAGTTCCTTTGGAATGAAATTTGAAGACCTGCTTCAGGGGAGGACAGTGGCCAATGACAGTGACCTTCCTGCCATGGCCCATGCTATTAGAGGTCTTTGGGGACACTGTGGAAAATGAGAAATCCTGGACAATAAACAACCCTTTATATTGCTTTCTTCTTTGACTGACTTTGACCACCAACTTGTTTTGAAGGCTGTCCCCCTTTGTGCTGTGTGACATGTAAGAGTGGTAAATAGCCAAGAAGTAGACAGAAAAAAGATATGACGACAACAAGGATAGATTGTTCTGAAACAAGTCTTCTGTCAAACTGCATTTGAATTTGTATGTAACACGCCGGCAGAGCTCCAACAAAACTCACAGATAAGACTTCCCCATTAGTCTTTGAAATGGAAGGTCAGAGAGTTAGAGCTGGATTTTGGTGACCCTCGTGAATTTGCAGCCCCTTGAAGCAGGGATGTTTTGGAGGTGCTCTTTGGAAAGTTAATGGGTAGAAGAGAATGTGCACATCCCTTATAACTCAGCCACTTTATTCTGCTCCTGTCTTCTCCAACAACAGCTCCCTGCTGCATGCTCTTAAGACACAAGTACACAAGTGCTAATATTACAAGGAATGAATTGTATGAGAAACAGTCTAATCTTTTCTAAAAAGTGCTAAAAATACCCATCTGCCACCAAGAATGCTTAAGCATGCTCTCCCATTTCCAGATGCTGTGGGAGGACAGGCAAATCCACATGTCAGTGGACACCATGAGGCTTAGCCAGGTGTGGAGGTTTAGCCCAAAGAAAATGAAGAGCTCCAGAAAAGGATATTCAGAGTGAATCCCAATCATTACACCAGGGCTGAGTTGCTAGGTACACAAACCATTCTTTTCCAGAACACTCCTTGGAAGTAACTTGTGGTAGAAGAGCCTCTTTTCTCTCTCCCAAGAAAACTGAGGCATAAGAGATTACACTCCCAGAGTCCAGGGAGGTGAGTCACTCGCCCGGGTCCTTATATCTGCATTCAGATCCCCAACACCCATGCACAAACTGGGACGTGGTGACATGTGTCTGAACACAGTGACATGTCTAGGTGCCTGTCATCCTAGCGCTGAGGAGGTGGAGACAGGAGGATATCTAGAGCTCCCTAGCTAGGTAGTCTTTGCCAGATCTGTGAACTCCAGGCTCGGTGAGAGACCTTGTCTCAAAAAGTGATTTAGTGATTGGGAAAAAAAACCTCAATATTGACTTCTGGGCTCCACATACACACACACACACACACACACACACACGCACACGCACACACAGACACACACACGCACACACACGCACACACAGACACACACACGCACACAGAGAGAGAGAGAAATTTACATGCACATGCTTACATAACGAGAGAGAGAGTATGTGTTCCAGATCTAGAACTTTGTGCTATGTCCCTGAGGTCCTGTGTTGAATCAGGAAACAAAGCCAAACCAAACACCTGCCATCTTGTTGGCTTCTTTCCAGTCACCCTTCTGTCCCCTGAGCCACATCCAGTCAAAGCCTCAGAATGCTTGAAGGTCACTATTTCCTTTTGCTTCACAATCTTCTGGATTTTCCAAGAAGGTCTCAGACAAGACCTGGAGTAACCTGGAGGATCTTGAAGCAAAACGATTGTGGGACAAACAAGTGTGTCCAAACAAGAGAGAATGAGAGGTTTACAGGGCCACATCCCATCCCTCAGTTCACACATGTGTGCTAGTCCACTCTCTCCCCATTCCTTCCTAGTCTCTGTCTGCTAGAAAGTCTCCCGGGCTTGTGTCAAGTCATTCTGTCTTTTCTAAGACTTTATAAAGTTGTAGACAAAGAACTATACAAGACAGAAGTAGTGTTGATTTTAATAAAAACAACCAGACTTTCTGTCTGGAAAAAAAAAAAAACTTCTCAAAGAGTAAAATCAATAAGATTGTGAGTGTATAGTGAATCGGGCCTTCCTAGCAAAGGCTTGCTTTCTGAGCGTTGGTTGCATTGCAAACAGCTGACTGCTGAGGCTGTGTGAAGTGAGGGGTGGCCTCTGACGCTTTGGTCCTGTGTGTTTCAGGACTGTTTGCTAAGGTAATGTTTGTACTTGTCATTTGTGTTGGAGTTGTTGGTTGGGTTTTTTTTTTTCCTGTGTGATTACCCTTTGATATACTTATTTTAAGGGGGAAATTAACTTACCTAATTTAAATTTATCCAAATTGTTAAACATCCCTCTCCAGAAAAGTAAAAAATGATAGTTGAGACCAAAATCCTGGAATTTCCATTTCAGCATTTTTTTTGCTGGCTTCCAGTTTTAAGATTTTAAGAAAACTGAAAGGAACCAGGGTCACTGGTAGACAGTGAAGTCATTTATATTTTAACTTTATCATTTTTGCCTTAGAAGCTTGCTGAGATGTAAAGGAAACCTTATGACTTTAATCTTTTCAAAGGCCATTTCCAGGAAGAGTATTATTATTATTATTATTAGATAATCACGATGGTATGTTCTAGAATCCATCTCCTCATCTGACACACCCAATTCCCTCACAGCCTGCCAGCAGAGCCAGGGAGGGGAATAAAGCAACGACTTGGTTGCTTTCACGATTTGATTCTCTATTGCTGTGGAGACATGCTGGCATGTGGTTTTCACCTGTTATTAAATTTCTAATGTCTGTCAAGGTCTTGATTTCCTACTAAGGAAAAACCAAGAAAGCATAAAAGAAGCTATGAGACCTTCCCCTCAGCCAGTGACAGACAGTTTAGCCTCCACAGAGAAAAGCAGAGGATACCAGTACTGCTAGGAACAAGAGTGAGCCGTGGTTTCCCTACTGGCTGACAGGAACACTCATTTTGAAAATAAAGAAGTAAGTATGCTTGGAAAAAGATTTTGCAACCTTTTAAAAACACTACTGCACACTTAGTAGATGTTATTAGCACATCAGACATGAAATCAAGGATTGAGCAGGTAAACAACGGCTGTGTGTACCCATCATTTGGCTTGGGGGATGCCTATAATTTTAGAAAAGTTGGCTTCATCCAGTATGAGTGGAGTGCCAAATAAAAAATGTATAAGAAGCCAGTTTAACAGAGCTTCTCTGAGGAGAGAGAGAGAAAGAGAGAGAAAAAACACTGGAGATCTCCCAAAAGAAAAGCTGTAGAATGAGCTGTAACACAAATGCTGATCTAGAGAGGCAAGAATTTATGAAGGATGCATTATCCCACTTCAGTAGGAAGTATACAGCTATTGGAGGGAGACCACAAAATAGTTATGTTGTCATAACATGCAATCTATGGTTACAGAGCTGGCCTGAAGGGGACTGTTGGGGTGAATAGCTCAAACATGCACAGAGGTGGAAGGGATATGTGGTTTCACAAACCAATTATGAAAAAAGTATCCCTGTTATATACCACAATATCACCTTTAATGCTTAGGGGTGTGGGGTTCTGCTGTGTGCATGGAAGAATCTGGGGAAATGGACCAGGAGAGATGAAGTCCAGCACTGTGCCGATACCCATGGCTCAAGAGCCAACAGAAGTAGGTAGCCCTTGCTCAATTTCCACATCAGCTTCTCGCTCCTGTTGTTCCATTCCATTTTCGCTCCTACATGGCTCTTGTGTCTTGCCAGGTCATGCCTCCATGCAAAAAGTTGGAGAAAAATGCAGGGTCTCCCCTTGGGCCAAGGGTACCCATGTAACACCCACAGAATCTATCTGGGCCCTGAATTCTGAACCTGCCTCAACTTGTACCTAGCCACTGAAAGTTCCTTTTGTGACTCTCAGATATGTCCCAGATCCCAGTACCCTGCTCATTGGCTGTGTTTTAAGCATCTGCTTATGCAGACCCTGGTTCTACAGGGTCAAGTTTTCATGATGGTCTGCTCTGGATCTGTACTCAATGGCTTTATTCTTTCAAACAATAAATTTTTAAAAATGAGACAATGGAGAACAAACACACACTAAATTAAAGCATAAAAGGAGATAAATGAAGACTAATGTCCTATCAGCACAGGCCAGCCATAGATTTCAGGGGTTCTATGGCTTATATTTGACCAATGATGCCTTGTATGTAATAAACCTATTGGACATAGAGAAAAAAAAAAAAGACTGATTTCCACTGTTTGCAAGATTGCTGGTACCTAGGGCTAGAGTGATGGCTCAGTGGCTAACAGCACTGGTTGCTCTTTCAGAAGATCCAAGTTCGATTCTCATCACCCATATGGTGATTTATAACACTCTGTAACTTGAGTCTCAGGGGCTCTGCTGCCATTTCCTGATCTCTGTGGGCTCTGAACAAACACAGTGCACAGACACACATGCAGACAGAACACCCATACACAAAAAAATAAGAACAAATCTCACAAAAGATTGCTGGTATGTGGATAAATTTCTCTGTAGCCCGCCTGTTGTCTTCTCCCTTTGTCAGATGCACACAATGCTGCCTGAGGTGGTCCCTCCCCAGGGAAGCCATGTTCTGGAGGAACAGAAGTGACTGCTGGTGCTCTGGCCCTCCAGGGTATGGACTCTGTCACCACAGGCTTATCTGCAGACTAGGAAGGACAGTCCTTTCCTTCACAGAGTCACCCGGCAGGACACCTCCAGAGGGTTAGAGTGGAAGGCAGATGGAACTTTCCCCAGGGTAATCCTAGTGAGGAAGGCTGAAAACACAGGTATAAATAAGTCTAGGCCCCAGGTTCAGGGCCAGGGAGAGTCATGTAACCCCCATCCCAGGGCCACCGCTATTATGCTCTATAGTGAAAGGGCTACTTCCAACAAGGGTAAAAGGACTGTGATGATGGAGGGCTGGGGTCCTGAATGGCCGTTTGTCAATCTTTTGTGATTCTTCACCAAGAATACTTCTTAGCTGAATTTATTGTAACCCAAGAGCCCACCACACAAACTTAACCTTTTCCCCCACAGAGCTCTCCAAACCTCCAACTGTCTCTCTAGTTTTCGTAAGAAAATGTAGATTCCTATAGCTCACCTATTTCACAGAGGAGGAAGAAGGAAGACAGGAGTCTTTTTAAAGGTGATCATTTTTCAGGGGACAGTGACTGTGAAGGACCTGAGTTTTCATTCTTCAGAGCAAAGGGTTCTTTTCCAAACCAGGTGACTGAAGTCTAAGCTGTTCCACACAGGAGAGCGAGCCTCCCACTTATCTGGGTGTCCAGTGTCAAGTGATCAACATAGGACAGAGGGAGGCCCACCCTTGGCTCATCTTGTGGGCACAGACTCCAGGACATGACAGGTTCTTGGGAACATCTCTTGCAAATCTCAAAACCAAAGGACTACCAAAGAGTTGGTTTTTAATTCTGCCTCTTCAAACTCCAAACAAAATACTGGCACTGGAAAAACTTTTCCAAAGTCAACCTATTATTGGCTCCGATGTTAACAGAAAATCATGTGTCAAGAAGATGAAGGTAGAGAAGTTAGTCAACACTATTGGCATGTGTTTGGTCCAGCTAGGAGGAGAAACACATATACACTACACACATACACACACACACACACACACATACACCTTACACATGCATGCATATATACACATACATGTACAAACATACACATGCATGCATGTACAGACACACACACCTTGCACATGCATACACACACACACACACACACACACACACCCTACACATACATGTACAAACACACACATCCTATACATGCATGCATATACAGAAACACACACACACACAATGCCCTTTCCCTGGTGTATCACTCACCTGTTAGAGAGGAATTAACATTTTAAAGGTTACCACATGAAGGGTGATTCGTTTGATAAATAAGTAGTGTTCCTTAGAGAAGCTGCATGCTGTGTCTGTCAATATTTACCAAATTAACAAAACTTCAGTCCTCTTCCAAAGGGTGAGCAGCCCACTTTCAGGAAATGGCTGACTCCTATGGAATGCGACCAACACCCAGGCTGCTCACTTCAACAGACTTCAAAATGCAAAGAGGAGCTTTCCTGCCTCAAATTTTATAATCTTTTCCAGATGGGCCTAGGGGTCCTGAGTGTATCTTTGCATCCAGTGGGGTGTACTTTGCTCAGCCCTGGGGGGCTACACCCACTTAGCAGACTTCTCTGAATACCCTGCTGAGGCCCCAGGCTTGTGACAGAGGACAGAGAAACAGCCATGGAGACCCCTGCCTACTTCCACTTGCCCAACACCCAGCTATGGGAAACCTCTTGAAAGGCCTGTGTGTGCTGAACTGAGCCTCCTCTGTCATTTGCCTTTGCTGAGTTAGCTTCTCAGCTGCAGTTGTCCACAGCCATTTGGGGAGCAGAGCCAGGTTTAGGACAGTGGCCTAGGGTGGTGAGATGGTTTCTTGTTTTAATGCCTAGACCTTTGTCCTAGTAGCCAAAGCAGGTGGTCAGGAGACCCACTCTGCACAGCTTTCCATGTAGGATTGATGTGGGTGCCTCAGAGCAGGACCCTGGGGAGAGAGGGCAGCTAACCCCAGTGCAAGGTTCAGCTCCGGACACCTGGTTTTCGGAGACCGGGTGTTTAAATATTCTCACAAGAGGGAGGTCAAGAGGAGGGGACAGCTAGAAATCACACCTCCAAAAATAGCTTTTCTTTTTTTTTTTTAATTTTATTTATTTATTTGTTTGTTTATTATGTATTGTTCTGTCTGCATATATGCCTGCAGGCCAGAAGAAGGCACTAGATTTCATTGTAGATGGTTATGAGCCACCATGTGGTTGCTGGGAATTGAACTCAGGACCTTTGGAAGAACAGTCAGCACTCTTAACCTCTGAGCCATCTCTCCAGCCCCAAAAATAGCTTTTCAATGCTGGTGAGTTTTAGACTAAGACAGATTTGGGTGAGTAGTTGTTTTGTAAAAAGGAGAGTAGATTTATTTTTCTATATTTTTATTGTCATAAATATGCATAGCATAAAACTCACCCACATTAACCATTTTATGTACAGTTCTGGTGTTAATTATATTCACAAAGTTGAGGGGCCATCAGCACTATTCTCTTCTATAATTCCTTTGCCATCCTAAGCAAGAACTCTGTGCCCATTAAATAGTGAGCCCCTATTCTTCTTGTCCCAGCCCCTAGCAACCTCCATTCTACTTTCTATCTCTAAGAAACTAACTCGTGTAAGTGGAGTTGTACATTATTTACCCCTTTCAATCTAGCTTAATCCACTGAGCATCATGTCTTCAAGGCTCATGTGTGTTGTGGCTGGTGTCAGAACTTCCTTATTAAAGGTGAATGACATTCCATCGTACATTACACACTCTGCTTATCAGCTGATAGACATTGAGGCCTTCATGGGATGTTATATGACCACTGTGAACATTGACATGTGAGTATTGTAGATTTGTTCTTTGCAGTTTTAGGAAAATGGACCCCAGTTAATTGCACAAATGTTACAGAGGTCAACTATGGCTTTGTAGTTCCAGCTCTCTGAAAGTGGAGGAGATTGCCATGGCCTGACAGGCACATCAGGTCCAGGTGAATCTTAGGTGAGAATCCTTTGGTGGGGACATTCACATCAAGTAAAGAGGGCCCCTTCCACCTCTATAATCCTGTAATCTAATGCAGAGTTTGTACTCCTAAAGGACACATGGAGAATATGACAGCCATGTCAAATGAACATCTCCTGAGGGAAGGAAGGGACGGAAGTGGGATGTCAGTTGACTGCTAATATGAGGAGCAGAATATACTACTGTCTTCAGCCTGACCCTGTCCAGAAGCTGATATACTGGGAGGCTTAGACAGTGATTCTGTGTAGGGCTGAGGAGCTCTGTCCAGAGCACGGCAGACAGTTTCTTTGGACTGTAGCATCCTGGGCAGGATAGTGAGTCTGGTATCCTTAGCATGGTCCCTCATGTCTGTGTGTCACTGGGAAGAGGGCACTTTCCAGAGAGACCCACCCCCAAACCCATTTCCTCATAGGCTATGGGAGGTCTAGGGATGGATAGGGACAAGTGCATACAGGACTCCCCTTGAGGATTTCAGAATGGCTTGTCAGCCTAGGTGGGGATGCCCTGGGCTCTCACCCAGTTAGTTTTATCCTGCTACTGTTGGGGTTTTCTTATCATTAGTTGAGAAGGTCCTGCCAGAGAATTCCAGTATTCCAGAGTAAGTTTAATTGTGGGTGATTTCATGCTGTCTTTTTTTTTTTTTTTATGTTGAAGCCAGGGGCTTGCATCATGTACCAGTGAATTCAGGGAGGTTTTTATTTGCATGTGAATCATAGCTTTTCCAGCTGAATGTCACTTACTTGGAATTTTCGTCTGATTTTGTTTTTGTTTTTGTCTCTTGGTGTTTTTCCATCGGGCTCTTGACTAACCAGAAGAAGGGGGCGGGGGAAGTAGGGAGGGTTCAATCTGCCTGGAGCAGGGTTTGAGTTGGCAAGTCAAAGGGAGAGTATTATGAATGTGAAAATAAGAAAACGGATGCTTTATTTTGCTTTGAGGGAGGAACCAAAGCCAAGTCAAATCGAGAGCTCTAATTTGGGAATAGTGTTATTGCAGGTCATTGGGAGCTGGGTCTGCGCTAAATTGGGAGGCCAGTCACATGAGGAGGCAGCAAAAGCAGTCACATGGGGGACAACCAAGGCTCATATACAATGAAATTTTATTTTATCTACTCCATGGTTGAAAGGAATTTATAGAAGATTCAGGAATCAAGTCACCCTAGTTGTTGTGGATGGCTCTAATTCCTGGCCCATTAGTTGTTTTATGCACAAGCCAGAACCTCCAATATACGTCCTCTCTGGTGCTTATTTAGGACCTGGAATGTGTTCCTTAGTGAGTGGAGCAGGCCACAAGCTAAAGGTTCTCTGTCTGGTTCTCCACCACTCATGTCTTATTCCAAGCAACTTGCTTCCTATTTCTCTGAAGTCCCTAAGCATTTTACACATCAGGACCAAGACACCTGGATAATCAATCTCTCTTTCTCTCTCTCTCTCTCTCTCTCCCTCCCTCCCTCCCTCCATGTACACAGTGAGATACACAGAAAGAACGGGGGAGAGAGAGGCACACCCACACTACCTTTCAGATACATTCCTGTTTCCCCAGCACTAATGCTGTAAATGCCAGCTTTCATAAATAAACAAACAAACAAATAATAAAAAGGTAGACCCCGGCCACACAGTAGACAGTTTTGAGCAGAACACTCTCTTCCCATTTCCACCTGCTAACTAAGCTAGGCTTAATTAGCTGCATTGAGATAAAATGCAAAAAGCTCAAGACTATGTAGAATGAGTGAATTGATATCCAGCACAGACAAATTGTGGTCATGGTCCTAAATGGAGCGCCTTACTAACTCTGTGACCATCTGCTGGTGCCACTGAAGCATGCGGGCCAGCAATGCTTGTGATCAAAGTTAGGAATAGAAGGTGTGTGGAAACTTTCTATATTAGCAGCCTGCCCTCCAGACTGGCACGGACCAGTGATCGGGGACTCTGGCACCATTCACAGCAGCACCAGGGTGTTGGTGTGTGACTTCAGGCAACTTACAGTGCACCTTGTTTTCCCAGTGTGGATTTGGAACAGGGGCGGGGGAGGGGGGGAGGATAAGTTCCAGGAAGCGTTTGAGAAGTGAGATGTCACCAAGGAAATGGAGGGAGTGTGGAAGTGTTGTGAGAGTTCATACCATAGTCACACATGAGCTTGAGCAGGCCTGGACTGCTCGCCCCTCCTCAGCATTGTTCACTATGGCTGCTGCTTCTGACATCACAATACTCGGGCAGCCACTCAATAATGATGAGCTACGCCCAGCAGACACCAGAGGAGGGGAGAAAAGGAGGAGAAGGAAGTGGAGAGGGAGGAGATGAAGCAATATCTTATGTGATCGTTCCACCCACGAACACAGTTTTCACGTAACATCTGATTGAAGTGTAATGTTTTCAGCTCCGTCCAACCTGTACAGCGTCTGCGCCCTCCCCTTCAAACACAGCACAGTATTATGGTCCTCGAATCGAGAGAATTGTGCTCCTCTTGCCACGTGTGCGTCTCGTGCTTCATCGGCAGGCCAGTGAGTTAATACTTCTTCACCAGACAGCTCTCCGGAGCAGCTGTTCGCAGGTAATTTTCTGGCTGCCATGGTTTCCAACAGACACATGGCGACCCTTCTGGGTGTGATGTTGTACGCTGTGGACTAGGTAGAGACTGTGAGGGTGGGGAGGCAGAGGCAGGTGGATCTTTGTGAGTTCGAGGCCATCCTGGTCTACAAAGTGAGTCCAGGACAGCCAGGGCTACACAGAGAAACCCTGTCTCGAAAAAAACCAAAAAAAAAAAAAAAAGGCAGCACTTACGTTTTTGCCTCATTGTGTCTGTGGCCACTCCAGGCTGGGTTACACTTTATTGTACAGCATACTAAAATCTAAATAGGTGGAGTCGTAGCTTCCCAGTCCATCCTTAGAAGGACTTTCTGTGCCTTTTCACTGGATAGATTGAGATGAATAGAAAACTAGGGAGGTCAGCCCTGCCTTAGAAATATTATGTCATTTTGATGACTTGTTTTTTTTTTTTAACTCCACAACTTCTTTAAAGAAAGAAAGAAAGAGTCCATGTCACTCTTGAAGCCATTCCTCCAGACCCTTCTCCCAGCAAGAAAAATCATCTTTTCTTACCTGGCTTCACATTAGCCTTACTTGGGGATTATGGTGCTGGAAAGTGGAGGCTATGCTTTTCTTGGTTCCTCCTGTCAAGGTTTATGGTTCTCAAACATAAGTCTTGATCTCAGTCATCAAACAGGGTCTGCATTCAGTAGCTGCGGTGGGAGGTGGGGATGGAATCCGAATTTCTAACAAGTTCCCAGATATGCAGCCTCCTGCACTGAAGCAGTTCTTAGACCTTTTGGACCACTCTTCCTCCATGCCCAGGAGAAAACCAATAGGAAGAAGGTCATCCTGATCCTGAGAATGACAGTGACAATAACTAGTGATTACATGGTACTCACTGTGGGCCAGGACTGTTATAGTCTTGCTTTTCAAAGAAATTAGATAATGGCTGGTCCAAAGGAGGGGTTTGGATTTAGTGTTTCTGGCACCTCATCAGTCAAGAGACTGCAGTTTTCCAAAGAGGAAAAAACGGAAGTCCACAATGGTTAACTAAATCACCCAAGTTCATACATCTCACTGAGAATTCAAGCCCAGATAACACCATGCTTTGCTTTGGGATCCATCTTTTTCCGTCTCATACTACCTCCCACCAAGTCACTTAGAACAGCCAGTCATCTTCTATAGTTCTTGGAAATGAATGCCTCCAAGAGGTGCTCCTAGAGAATAGCTTGGGTACTTAAAACTAGGGTCCTGAATGCCGTCCCCAGGTGGCTCAGCCTCACCTGTGTTGCTGTATGATCACAGGCAGGTCTGATCCACGGTACAGAGATCTGTTGACTAGGAAGAGGCTAGTCCTGTCGCCTTCTGGGGCCCCACGTGCCATTGCTATACTGCCTTGTTTTCTACTGTTGATACTGAGCATTGTTGTCCTGAGGGGGAAAGGTGTCTGAGGAGAAGGAACAGACCGTTGTCAATCAACTATCACACAATGTCTGAACCTCTTTCAATCCATCCACTCCAGAAAAACTGTAAGGTCAGCTCTAATTTAGGGCAGGGAGTAGCAGATCTCTTATGAAGCAGGGCTATGACTAGAGAGAATGATATGGCCAGTCCAGTGATGAGCTCAAAGGTGTGAAGGCTGAAGTGAAAACATAAGATTGGGGGGTGGGAGGGGCAGCATCTTCAGCTGATGCCATGGATGATGGAAGGGACAGAAGAGAGGAGAGGGAGAATTTGGATATATACAAGGTACATCAGGAGTACCTAATGTCAAAAACAGGGATCTCTTTTGGGATTTAAGCAGCTGAAGGCCATCTCCACTAGAATAGTGACAAAAGATCCAGATCCTAGTGGGTTAGTTATGCTTCTTGCCAAGGAATGTATTGGATGCTGGCTGGAGATCCTCTAGAGAGCTGAGGCTCTTTCTACATCAGAAAATAGCTGCCTTTTACAGCTTTACCTTTGGTTACAAAGACGGAGTACTCCTGTGGTCTGATTCTCTCCAAATGATTTGCATTGAAGACATTTCTATGGTTTCAGCACTTTCTTGATGCTCTCTGTCAATTTCACTGTAAAGGACAGGTCCTAGGGCTAGGCTGTATGCTTTGACTGAGACTGAAGATAAGTATTAGATTAACAGGTACACCCATCTCTATAAGTATTAGATTAACAGGTACACCCATCTCTAAAGGTGGCCGTGTAAAAGGTACATTCAAACAAATCACAACAAAGCTGCTGTCATCCTCAGCTCAGTGAGGTTAGAGCTGTGCATTGTCCTTCTCCTCACTGGGCCATGTCCCCAAGATCTGGAGATAAAGATGAGGGCCAGTAGGCGAGTTTCTAAAACCCCTGGACATAGAAGTGCCCCTCCCTTCCTCCTACCCTCTGCTATAACACTCAAAGGATTTACCTCCTGGAAGGAGCTCCCCCCAACTAGGTCTACCATCTCCATCTTTCAGGGGTGAGATGGGGCAGCTTGTAGCACAGCATGTGGGTCTGCTGGCCCTGGGCTGTTGAAAGTAGATAGGCAAGGCTCACTCATGTCTGGACCCTGCTGCCTGGGCCTGCTTTTCTCCACCCTCTGTTCTTTTTCCTTCCCCATAACTCCCCCCCCCCCGCTTTTTTGGTCTCTTCCTTTCTTGAAGAATTCTAGGCAGCATCCTTGACTTCAGGAAGCATGAGTCACAGACATTCTACCTATATATGGCCTCAGTTTTTATCTTCTGCAGTTTCTCACCAAGTGAACTAAAGCGAGAGATCCTCATCTGGTCTGTCCGACTAGCTCTGCTCCCACCACTGACCTACAGTCCTACTTAGCTCTGTCCCCCAAAGGGGAAATGACCACAGCCTTTTCATCCTTCACCTTCACCTTTTCTAGTATCCTCGCTGCAATATGTCCCCAAGACTTCAACTTTTAGAGGTAGTTACCTGTCTCATAAAAAACAAAAAATTTGAAACCTGAGTCTGACCACTTACCAAACCTGCTAACCTGAGTGAGTCTGCAGCCCAAGTAGCAGGTGATGGTAACCGCCTTTTACTGCTTACCTCTGCATAAATTCTCAGAGTGATTGGGAATGGACCAAGAAGGGCGATGTGCCTCTACCTCCCTCTACAGGGCTGTGCTGGTGGAGCACAGATGGATGTGTTCCAGGGTCACCTAATTGTTCTTGTGGTTAACCTGGGCTTTCTTTCATAGCTGACAGTGACAGAGATCCATATATCCTACCTGAATAAAATTGTCCCTTTCTTCTCCATAGAATCACTTCTATGTGTGACACTTCAGATTTTATGCCTAAATGCATAGTACATAGGCTTCTCCGTCAACATCTTCAATGTGCATGTTTTGGGGATATCCGCACGCTATGCCTTGGTGACATTATTTAACTGCACACCATAGCACAGGCTCATACATTCACACTTACACAGCTCATCAGATGAGAAATTATCTCTATCTGTTGTGAAGCCACTTTAGTTTAGAAAGTATGGGGCCCTATGAAGTAACAGTCTGGATTCATTTTAGAGAGCAGCTCCCTGGTACCAGGCAAGGTGGAACCTGCTGGCTGTAATTGCCCCCATACTTCCTTGGGTCACTCCCTATTGTGTGAATTAGCTGTTGTCCAGGTTGGCATATGTGCTCGAGCATGAACTAGCAAAGCTTTTTATGAACTACTACGTCTTCCAAGACACTCCTCCAGCTGTGGCTCTCTGGGCAGTACCAAGCACTTAGGCCTTGGTGTCTCAAAGGCCATCTAACATTGCAGTGGGCATTGCAGAGCCTGGATACTGTGGGCTTCTGTCAGAATTCTCATTTCTTGTGCTTCCCATGGGACAATGCCCAATTATCATGCAGTAGTGCTGGGCATGCCTTTCATCAAGTCAGCACAAGGATTGCTGATTCATTATTTCAAAGACTCACAGAGCATCACTTCATGGTGTCAGAGTCCCTGGTGGAGATGGGGGCAAAGATTAGCAAGTGCAGAAACTCAAACCTTTACAGAATTTGCAGCCCCCCTTCAGAAAGGCTTCCAATCCTAGCAGCTATGTGAACTGTGCTTACAAAATTGCATCATGGGGTTATCAAGAGCAAGGGAATGGTGGTTCTGTCTCCAATTTCCGTAAGTTTTAGGAGACCCATTCCTGGGAAGCTGTACTAAAACTATCACTATTCGGACATTAGCAGTCTTGACATCATGCCATGGAATAGCTCTTCTTTTGTTCTTCAGAAGGTGTTTGCAAAAGAGTTAGCTGTATTAAATAAATTTAATTCTGCTATCTCAGCTTCTCAAATCTATTTTCTTTAAGATTACTTTAATTGGTGTCAGTGATAATCAGGGAAATCACCCAAGGCGCCTTAGTTCTGTGGCAGAATTTTCCAGCCCAAATAGAATGTTAAGAATGAGGTCCAGTAGAGCCCTGGAAATTGAACTGTTTTGTTTTCCTTTTATATGCTCATTTTTATTTGGTTTGAAAGCTAAAACCATTCAGAATACTGTAATATGATGGTGTCTACTATTTGAAAGAACTTTCTAGAAAATAATATTTGAGTTAAAAAAAAAACCTGAAAGTCAGGCTGGAGAGATGGCTCAGCACTTGTTGCTCTTGTAGAGGACTCGGGTTCAGTTCCTATATCCACATGATGGCTCACAACCCTCCTACATTCAGTTCCTTGCGATCTGACATCCTCTCTGACCTCCATGGGCACTGGGCACATAAGCTGTACATCTGCGTAAGTGCAAGAAAAATACTCATACATATTTAAAAAAAACACAGTGTAAAATACCATCAGACAAAACAACACCGGAAATAATCTTCAGCCATTAAAATATGGTTAATAATGAAATGTTAAGATGTGGAAGGTGTAGAGCCCATCCCAACCCCCACAGAACTCCCATTCTAGTGGAGAGGGGCAGGAGCCATAAAAAAACACCCAGCTGGGGTAAAGCAGAGCCAGGGACTAGGGAGGGCAGATAGGATGGTGAGGTGGGCAAGTTGGTGTGAATGAGGTTTTGTTAGATATTTGCAGGGAGTGAGTGGATAGGTGCCACAGGCAGGTCAGGGGAATGTGTTCTAGGAAGAGAGGTTCAAAGGGAGGTGTGTGTGTGCCTGACGTGCTAAAGGAATCTGAGATGGATCAGAACAAGAGACACAGTGGCAAGAGTGGGACTGAATTACAAACCCATGAGGACTCTGTGTTGAGACTGAGTGTTGGTCCATTTCCCACTGTCCTAGCAAAATACCAGAGACTTGATACCTTACAAGGAAAGGAGGCTTATTTAGCTCACAGATTCGGAGGTAAGACCAGACCAAGTCCAAACCAGTCTGGTGAGACCCTCAGGGTGTATACAGTATCACAACGGGACAAGTCTATGTAGCATAGAACCCTTGATGAGACAAAGAGCCAGAGGGAGTCAGGGGACGAGGCTCATTCAGTTTACAACAATTCACTGCCATGGTACCTAACAAGGTTCCCACTCAGTTCCTTCTGAGGACAGTCACTTTTCATCTAATTAACTTCTGACAAAGCCCTATGCCTCGGAGGCCACATCACCTCCGCAGGATCACATGGGACTCAATCTTCCAGCGTGTGAGCAGATGAGTAGCAATACAATCTTTATTCTGGAGAATGACCTACCAACCCCTCTTAAAAGATCATTCTTGCAAAATAGAGGTTATGATTCATAATAGACTTTGGCTCCTGATGGAGTGGGATGCCAAAGTGTGTTCAGATTCTGAATTTATTCTAAATATGCTAACAGATTAAACACATGATAACAGAGCTGGAGAGAGAAAGACGGAGGGATATACTATCTTTGGACAAGTAGCTTTGAGACCCTGTGAATGGAGGTGTGTGTGTGTGTGTGTGTGTGTGTGTGTGTGTGTGTGTGTGTGTGTGTGT
>CAJQZJ010032031.1:10231697-10252997 GCA_907164525.1 Lophiomys imhausi | reverse complement strand
TGTGTGTGTGTGTGTGTGTGTGTGTGTGTGTGTGTGTGTGTGTGTGTTGAATCCATATGTCTAGAGCTCAAGGAAGAAGTCTGGGCTATGAACATTAAATGTGGCAGTTTCCTACATAGTCACAGGACAGAGAGCAGAACGCAGGCGTGTGGTTGGGAAAGTTGGCTTGTTGTGCACACTTTTGGAAAGGGGTGCCTCACCTACAAAAGTCAGAAAGCCCAAGCAGGGGTCAGAGACTGAAAGAAGTACAGCCCTTGCTCAAGCCCCTGACTGAGAGACCTCAGGAGGAGTTCCCAGCTGGCCTGGGTCCTTTGGGGGTCCAGGAACCTTCCTGGAGCACCCAGCTATCTCCAGAGCCTGGTGGAGAGTGGCTGCCGATGAAAGGTCCTTGTTGAAGGGACCACCACTGAAGAGCACTTCAGTGGTGATTGAGCCTTTGCAGGTGTTTACTGGGGCCAGATGTTCCTGGTTGCTGCCCTTTGAACGTGACCAGGTGCCCGTGAGTGACCAGCATCTAGTTGCCTCCTGCTCTCAGAGAAGGCTCTTGTGCTTCATGGTTCTACTATACAGATCCCAGCCTTTTCTGACGAGTTCCAGGAGCAGGATTTTAAAAAATTCTTTGAGAATTTCCTGTATGTCTACAGTGAAAAATGATCACATCCACCTGCTATTTCCACACTCCAACTCACCTCAGAGCTCCCCTGTCACATCCACTTCCCCACTTCATGTCCTACTAAAATACAAACAAACAAAACTCCACTAAGTCCAGTTAGTGCTGCGCTTCTTCCATGCATGTGTATGGGACCGTCCACTAGAGCACCGGCATTCTGCCAGTAACCACATCTCCAAAGATGAATGATTCTCTCATTCCCAGCAGTTATTAACTGCTGACAATTCTTCATTAGGGGTAGAGTCTCATGAGCTCCTCCCTCATCCATGCTGGAATTTTGGCTGGCTTGATATTGTACAAGTCTTGTGCCTGCACCGCTGCCACCTGCGGTATCATGTCCTCAGGCAGCGCTTGACAACACTCCGCCCCGTCTTCCAGCTCTTACAGTCTTCCGACCTCCAAGGCATTTCCCCACCCTTGGCAGGGATTTTTGTTTGTTTGTTTGTTTGTTTTTTACTAAGTATTACAAAGCCCCCTTGTATTAGTTAACCATTGCTGGGTAACAAATTACTTCGGGGGTGAGGAGTGGCTGTAGAGATGCCTCAGCAGTCAAGAGCTTTTGTCCCTCTTCCAGGGGACTGCAGTTCAATTCCAGGCAAACCCACATGGTGTCTCACAATCATCCGTAACTTCAGTTCCAGGGAATCATACCTTCTTCTGACCTCCGAGGGCACCAGACACAGATGGTGCACAGACATACATGTGAGTGAAGCACTCATACATGTAAAACTCAAAAATAAGTTTTTAGAAACTTAGCCCCAAACTTAACGGCTTAACATAACAGCCTCGTTAGATAGTTCAGGTCCAAAGTCTCTAACCACCACATCACTGTGATGCTGTTTACTGGAGCTGGAAAAGGACTTTTAGATGACTCAGTGATATGACTGACAAGCTGCTCTGATTCTTAGCAACAGGCCTGAGCTCTCCTCCGCTGGAGATCCTAAGCATCTCCCTAATTGCTATCACTGGCTTCCCCGATAGTGAGGGAACAAAGAACTCAAGGTAGAACCTGCAACACTTTTCGTCAAGACTCTACTGTGGCTTTCATCTAGTCACACAGAATTAGGAGAATGCACAAGGTGTGAATGCCAGTAGTAGAGGGCCAGTGGGGACCATTTTACAAATGAGAAAGATGCTCCATGTCATCTGACTCCTTTATACAAGGCACCACTGGTTACAGTAGGGCCTTGGTAACTCCAGGCATTTGGATCCCTCATGATAACGGATATGTCACCACAATTTGCAGGACCGCGCCCCCCCCCCCAAGTTACCCAGATTATTTTCCCAACTCAAGACAAAAGGCAAGAGTAGGTGCCAACATAGGAGCCTCATCGCTTGCATGCTGCACTTGCCAGTTTTGTCATGATTTTTGGGGTATCCTGTATCAGCCCATATCCCTAAAAAAAAAAAAATTGTACTATGTGATTTTTTTTTTGAGTCATTCAGAGTTGTGCTAAATTTAGAAGCCTTTTGTTTCTGCTGTGTCCAGGATCAAGTTTGTAATGTAAATTCTAACCGGGAGCATTTAACCATCAAAATCCACCAGTGTCACTGCTTTGCAGCACATCTATTTAGCTGGTTCTTCATGCGAGTGTGCAACTAATTCCCAGCCATTTCTTGCATGAACAAATCATCTAAATGCACTTGTGAGAGAGCCTTTTTATGGTGAATGTTATTAAACTGAAAACAAGGGTATAATAAACTAGCAATTTAAGGATAATTTACTAACAATTGCAGCCTTTAAACACTGACGTATGATTGTGTGGCAGTGACATTGACCTTTTCACTCCAAGTATCGTGGAAGAGCTTCCTAATCCTCATGGTCTTTAATTATGGCTCTTTCAATTTTTCTTTTGCTCTTCTTATGTCCCTAGATTAACAATGATACATTGCTATGTCCCCCCCCCCCCCCCCCCCGCACTAAAAACCCAGCACATCTGGGCTCCTCACTCAGAGGATGCGAAGGTGGGTTGGCATCATCAGGACTCACAGATTTTGGACTTCAGTTTCCCATGTTTAGTCCCCATTCCGTACAGGCTGGTGATGTGGTGAGTCAGGAAGAGACTGAACCTCAAAGGTGGTCGATTGTTGGGCAACCCTCTTGTAGTGTCCTCACAGACGCTCATTCTGAGAGGCCGACTTGTGCTGTCTAGAAAGCAGTGGGGCAGACCCTGCAATGCTGGCTTGGTAATTTGACTTAGGGAGCCATTGATGACAATATGTACTGAAAACCCACATAACCGGCACACATTCTCCTGGAGGCAGATCACCATGGGAAGACAAGTTATAATCAGAAACCATTTTCTAAGTTGCCCTGAAGAGTCTCCATCCTGGAAGGTGGACGTAGCTCATGTCGCCATGATCAGCGCATTCTTTCCCTGAAGGCACCTAGGGAGTGAACTCATGCTCTACCTTTATTGGTGACCAGAAAGACAAGACTGTCCAGGTGAGGGAGGCGTTTAGTTGCAGCCAATGAGTGAGTGTCCTGGGCCTGTCTCAGAACAGGAACAAGTATATCAGAGGGACCAGACATTCAAAGCCACATGGAAAGCTTCCCTTTTTCCTTAGAAGCACTTGGATATACACTGGTTATCTTTGGCCATGAGACAAATCACTCAAAGCTTGGCCACTTAGGACAATAAATGTGCAATCACATGCTAGTTTTGTGGTTCTGGAAATGTGTGGCTGTAGCTCAGGGTCCCTCAGAATGCTGTCTGGAGCTCTAATCACGCGAAGGCTGTGACAGAGATCCTTTTCCATGGCTAGCACCTTGAGGGTGGAGATTGGCCAAGGGCCTCTGTGCTGGAGAATCTTAGGTCAACCTTACACAAGCAAGAGTCACCAGAGAGGAGGGAGCCTCAGTGGAGAAAATGCCTCAGCCGGGCGGTGGTAGTACATACCCTTTAATCCCAGCACTCAGGATGCAGAGGTAGGCAGATCTCTGAATTTGAGGCCACCCTGGCCTATAGAGTGAGTTCTAGGGACAGCCAGGACTACCCAGAGAAACCCTATCTAAAACAAACAAAAAGCAAGCAAGCAAGCAGATTGAGCAAGCCAGTGAGCAGCACTCCTCCACAGCTTCTGCCTCAGCTCTTATCTCCAGGTTCCTTCCTTGTGGGACTTCTTGTCCTGACTTCCTCCTCAAGTTGCTTCTGGTCGTGGTGTTTCATCATAACAATAGTAACCCTAACTAAGACATCCTTGGTTCCTCCCCAGAACAACCTCTTTGGGCTGTTCCCTGGATAAAGAGTGACCTTTTACTATGACTGCTGACTTCCCTTAGAGTGAGCCATCCAAGGCGAGAGAGCAAGGCAGGAGAGGCCTCTCTTACATCCTGAGCCCTAAGGTCCACACAGCTGCAGGTGACTCACTAAATCCCCGCTGGACCTCAAGGAAGAACGTGAGGTTCCCTTCCAAAGACAAGCATCCAATTAGTAGCAACTTAAAACCACAAAAAGTACCATCTCCGTCATCTCTGAAGCTCCTTTTCCTACAATTCCACAACGTCCTAACTATAGCGTTTATACAGTCAATATAGTGACTGCATACCACAAATATCTAGCTTGTGGCCATTCTAACGTGATAACTATCTGTAGCTAAAGCTAGTTTGTCTACCTTCATTCTGCCTCTTCACTAGCCAAGGGACAAGATGACAACTTAGTTGCTCCACCCACGTGTCTGTCTCTGTCATCAGCAAAATAAGGCTAGTTATAAGACCCACCACCCGGCCCCTCCTGCTAAGCTCTTTGAGGGCATTCAATGAGTAATTAAATGCACAGGGCTTACAAGAGAGTCTGACCCACAGAAACCACTCAATACCGTTGGCTGTCAGCATGACAACTACAGCAATAGAGGTTTGAGCCCAGTAGGTGTGGTTAGCCTCAGAAAGCAGCCTTATAGCTGAGTTCCCAGGAGGGTAAGCAAAAACCAAGGTTGCCTTCCTGGGAACACCACAACCTCAAACCATCGGAGGGCTATTCCTGAGAATAGTGCCATTTCAGTCCTAGAAGGGACCAGGGACAGAGACCCCCTGTCCTCCTCTGACGGTCGCTTTCCAGTCCCGGGGTTAATCCTCGGCAGAAACTGGTTGCTGGAGGTAACCTGCTTCACTTGCACACTGAGTCCTATTTATGTTTTATTTTTGTCCTGACTTTTGTTTTTTTAAAGACTGACCTTTTGTGAGGGCAGAATATTTAAACAGGGAAGTGACCTAGCAGGAATCTAGGAAGTTCATCAGCCTCACACATTTTTATTAAAAGTTGTTCCCAAATTTAATTGTAAGGGTATGTGTGCACACTACCTGACCTGGCTCACTGTTAGCTTATGACACCTCTGTTCTTCCTCTGGGGCTTTTTGTTTCCTTCCTGTGACTCTTGAGACCCTTGGACAGACTGACTGGAGTTCTTTTCCTCCTAAATATAGTCATCATGCAAAGCATGCCACACTCATGCCTCATGCCTATTATACCAGCAGAGAGGCTGAAGCAGAAGGGTTATTGTGAGTTGGAGGCCAGCATGAACCACATAATGAGACCTTGTCTCAAAACAAATAAACAAAAAATACCTGGTACCTGGTCTTCACTAACAAAAGTTTGGGTAGAATGGAGGGGTTGCAATGAGTTTTAGTCATCTCCCAGACCCCCTTTAAAAGAGAGGCTCTACCTAGTGGGATATGTGAAGTTCTTATATCTAGTGGAAATCAGCTAAATATTATATCTAGTGGCAATTGGCTAAATCATCAGAGAGCTAGGAAGGACCTTCTGGGGTCACCTGCCTCAACCTAGCAATATGGCGCATTCAAGTGCAGGATGTGCTGCTGGTAATGTATGCCCTGGTTTCAAAGATTTAACTTAGGTCCAGAGAGGGTAAATGTCTGTCTCCCTAATGATCTGTACTGATTACAGGCTGAAATGATATTTTAGTGTTGGGTTAATTCAAATAGCTCGTTGCTTTTTTTGTAATTTGACTATTGCAAAGTTTCAGACTCTATATGTGGCTCATGTTATCTTACTACGAAACTTGTACTGCTGGCTCCCCCTGCCCTGATAGTATTCAGACACCCCATTCCCCACCCTTATACCCCCATCCCAATGCCCATCCCTTATCTCTCACCTCCACCTGGCACCACTGCCCTGGTAACAGGGATTTTAAAAAATTTCCACTATAACTCTGTGCCTTTTATGATTCTGACTACCCATTTCTCTGTAGTCTTCCTTAGCCTTTCTTCAGGTTAGTGACTGCTGCTTCATACAGTGACTTTTCAGCATCTCAGGAAACCCTACATGAAGAGTGTTCCAATATCACTTCTTGTTAGAAGGACAGTGACTCCATTTTCTCCTCCCACCCCAATTCACTCCTTACCCTTTTTTCCAACTTGGTGATATTCGTGATGACTTCCTTTGTGTCCTCCCTCTGTTTATGTGTAAAACTAAATGTCCAAAGCCACTTACCTCATCACTCTGTGGGTCTGACTGATGCAGAGAAAAGGGAAGGGATTGTTTCAACCATCAAGTACTCAACTGATCCTTCTGATGCTTCATCCCGTTTAATCCAAGGAAGGCAGAAACTATTGGTTCTACCCATGACTGATGTAACAGTTAAGGCTCAAAAAAACGCTAAGCAATGTAACAAAATTCCACTATGAATTAAGCAGCAGGTCTGGGATTAACTCACATGCCTGACTCCAAAGACCACACTCCTTCAATTGGACACCATGCCCGAAAGCCTGACTTGTTAACTTTCTGTTGCTGTGACACAATACCCAAGAGAAATCCACTTACAAAGAGGAAAGGTTTGTTTTGACTCTCAATTTGGAAGATTTCAATCCATACTTAAGAAAACTGTACCTCCTGATAGACAAGAAGTGAAAAGAGAGAAAGATGAGGTAGGCTTCTACTATCCTTTTCAGGGGGCATACCCTCAAAGTTATCAGAAAATCTCCTAGTACAATTCATTCTGAATAGCTCCAAACTAGAAACCAAGACATTAACATAGGACCTTTAGGGAACTCTATACGAAGCCACAACATAGAGATTTTTCTTTGCAAGTATTCTGAAGAGATTTTAGTACATGCAATGAGTTTGTAGCTTCTAATTAACTCCTTCCAACCTAAAAACACCATGTGAAATCTAGCAGGGGTGCCCAGCTCTGTGGATAACTGTCTACCTCCAAAACTAAAGTGCATCATTTACCATTTGAGTGGGACAAGGAAGGAAGTATTGAAGAGCAGATTTTCACATGCACGAACCTTGAGGAGACTGGTCTGTGAAGTGAAGCATTCAATGGGATAACTGGGCAAGGTGGTCATATCTCCTGTCCCAGCTCACAGGAAGCTGAGATTGAGTCAACCATGAGTTTGAGGCCAGCCAGGGCTTCAGAGGGAGAGACCTTGACTCAAAAAATAAAAAGACAAACACTGAGGCCCCACTTCTTTGAGATACCTAGAGTAAAACCAGATTCTTGGGGACAGAGAATAGAATGGTGGCTTGCCAAAGGTTAGGAAAGGGTTGGGAGGTTTTTATTTTGATGAGGACAGACATTCAGTTAGGAAGGTAACAAAGGTCTACAGCAATGGTTCTCAACTTCCCTATTGCTGTGACCCTTTAATACAGTCCCTCATGTCGTAGTGACCACCAATCATAAAATTATTTTGCTGCTATTCATAACTGCAATGTTGCTACTGTTATGAATAATAATGTAAACATCCATGTCTTTCTGATGGTCCTAGGCAACCTTATGAAAGGGTGGTTCAACCTCCAAACAGGTTGCAAACCCACAAGTTGAGAATGGCTGAGATTGCATGCCATTGGGGATGTCCTTAATGGCACGGAGCTGTATACTTAAAATGCTCACTCTTGTGTATGTTTTGTCACAGTAAGAACAAAGAGATCTTGAGGCTGGCAAGACAGTTCAGTTGGTAAAATGTTTGCTTATAAGTATGAGGACCGGAGTTCAATCCCAGAAACCCATGTAAAAATGTCAGGCATGGTTGTGCATGCTTGTAATTCCAGCCCGGGGGAGGCAGAAATGTAAGGATCCCTGGGGCTCACTGGCCAGAGAGTCTAGCCTAGTTATTGAGTCCTGGGAAGACTTAGTCTCAACAGATGTAGTTGATGTTCCTTAGGATAGCATCTGGTGCCATTTGCTTTCCTCCACACACATAAGCACACACATGCGCACACGTGCAACACTCACACACCCATCCCAATACAATTTTTAAACTAAAAGTGTTAAAGAAAGCCCACAAACAGACTTTAAATAACCTACCAGTATGTGTGATCCAAGGTGTCCCTGGGGCTATGTGGCTCCTTTGCTCTGTTATTTCCTTATAAGAAAGCTGCAACTCACAGCACTAAGATTGGGAGACAGGGGTGTTGGGTTCTTTTCTCCAGACGTGTTCTTCTGTGTAGCAAGTTGAAACAGTTCACACACATCCGTCCCCCAGCACTTATGACACTTTCAACAGTTGTCTGGTGTGGGGAGGGAGCTTCACTCTAAGAATTCCTTCATGTGGACCCTTGGTAGATGGATATTTGCTTAGGCTTAGCCCTTGTCGATCTAAGGTTGTGCCTAGTCTTGTAATTCATAGAAGGAATTCATACGTAGAAGGGAGACAGGATTATCAATTCTCTTCGATTGGACCAAAGTAGTTGTCATCTCTTTGGAGACATGAATGATTAGAGTCCAAACAACTAAGCATTTATTTGTTGAGTTTTAAACCTCTTTTTAAGTGGAGATTATATTTATTTTATGCATGTAAGTTTTTGCCTGCATGTATGTCTGGGTACCATGTTTGTGTATGGTGCCTGAGGAGGCCAGAAGAGGGTATCAGATCCCCCAGGACTGGAGTTATTGACAGGTTTGAGCCGCCATGTGGGTACTGGAAATTGAACCCAGGTCCTCTGGAAAAGCAGCCAGTGCTCCTAACCACTGACCCATCTCTCCAGTCCCAAGAATTTAGTTGAGACAAGGTCTCATGTAGTTCATGTGGCCTCAAACTTTCTAAGTAGTAGTGGATGACCTCGAACTTCTGATCCTCCTATACAAAGGATCTAGCCTAGGGCTTCATGAGCGCTAGCCATGCATTCTACTGACTGCACTCTTTAAGAATTTCTGAGCTGTACCCCATTGAAGTCCCTGGCCCCTGAAAACCTTAGCCAGTTAGTTAACCAATCTTATACATAGGTGATCTTGAGAACATCTAGCCAGGGTGCCTAAGTTGGGACTCTAAGCCAAAGAAACTTAAAAGTGTAGTGTTTAGTGTGATTATGGGTGTATTTGCTCAAGTGTTCTGTGTACTTTCCCTTTCAGGAATCATTAACCAATGGCAACAGGAATCCAAGGATAAAGTGATTTCTCTTCTGTTAACTCACCTGCCTTTGCTGAAGCCAGGAAACCTCGACGCGAAAGTAGAGTATATGAAACTGCTGCCCAAGATCCTGGCGCACTCCATCGAACACAACCAGCACATTGAGGAGAGCAGGCAGCTGCTGTCCTATGCTTTGATCCACCCAGCCACTTCCCTGGAAGACCGCAGTGCTCTAGCCATGTGGCTGAATCACTTGGAAGACCGTACGTCGACCAGCTTCGGTAGCCAGAACCGAGGCCGCTCGGACTCTGTGGATTACGGACAGACGCACTACTATCACCAAAGACAGAACTCTGACGACAAGCTCAATGGGTGGCAGAACTCTCGGGATTCTGGGATTTGCATTAGCGCCTCCAACTGGCAGGACAAAAGCCTGGGGTGCGAGAATGGCCACACGCCCCTCTACTCCTCCTCATCTGTCCCCACCACAATCAACACGATTGGAACCGGCACAAGTACGAGTAAGTCCCTCCCCCTACTCTCCCCCAACCCCTTTAACGCATTCTGGTTTGGTGATTTGCTGTGTGTGGCACGTCCTGCTGACATCGTATGCTCTGAGCACCCTGTAACCCTGGGAGAGGAAGGGGGCTGGTGGCAGTTGCCTGTGGGAGAGGGCTCTTATGGACCTGGTATTTGTTGCTCTTTGGCTCTGAAAAGATGAAAATTCTGGGCAGGTTAAAATGATGGATGGTCCAAATTTGGGGTTTAGACAGACCAAAAAATAAAGAAATGAGAGAAGAGAGAGTCAATGGTGAAAGAAGGAACCATTCTGTTTCCACAAATAAAAATGCCTTCCACCCTGGGGCTCAGGGCTTTGCAGACACTGAGTTACTGTGTGCTTCTCTGAACCTGATGTTAACCCATGGTTGACCAGCCAGCCTCATGGCTTTGTGCATTGTCTCCTCCTCCTCCTTCTTTCCTTATGTATGTTTTTCTTTTTTAAAAGAAATCACCTGGAATGTCTCTTCCTCTTGCATTTTCTGGTTGAACCCCCAGTTGTTGGGTGGTCCCCGACCAGAGGGTGCAGATTTGCTGACTGAGAATGCTGTTCTGTGCTGTGCTGTGAGCAGATGTAAACACTGTGGGCTTCCTCTCACTCAGTCTAGCAGAAGGGCCAGGAGATACTTTGTGGAAACGGGGAGCAAATGACAGCCTCTCTGCTCTCCTGACCACTCTATACTGGGAATGAGGACTGGGAGTCCTTTCTCTGGTGTCCTACTTAGGCCAAGCAAGGTGGCCGGGCTCCACTCATGCCTGTATATAGCAGTGCTGTGGGGGAAGACTGCCACCAAACAACATTCCGTAGTGCTGATTTGCACATATCTGTGATGTACTTCCAAGATAACTAACTTTAAACTTTCTTGGGGAAAAGTTTTGCAATTGGACCCAGTGTGCCTGTCATCATGCAGGAAAACCCTCTATTAAAAGGGCTGAGAAGAGGAGCTGACATGGAGCTTGGGGTGCTAGAGTGCTTGCCTAGCGTGAGTGAGGTCTGGACGCAATCCCCAGCACCACAGACAGATGAGAAGAGATCAGAGAAGCTTTAAAGTGAATGGAGAGGTCTTGACCTCTACTCAAGTCTTTTGGCTGTTGGACCTCTTTCAATAGCTGTCTCAAATAATTAGGAAAGACAAATCAGAACTGCGTCAGTCCAAACAGCATATCACCAGAACAGTGAACACTGAAGATCATTCTTTGCTTTGAGAACAAAATAAAACTTTTGTTCTTTTCCCCCTTTTTTACGTTTATCTATGAGTAACTTGAACAGTCATGAGTCGGGGAGAGAGTATTGCATTGGTGACTTAGAAGTCTCATGGCACTTTGTGTCCTTTATGGACTCATAGTCCAGCAAGAACAGCTTGCAACAGTCTCTGTGGACCAGAGTAATGAAACTACAGCACATGTGAAGGCCCCTTAGCCTGAGTCTCCTGGGTGAGTGACAGTTCCAGCTATGGTCACAAAAGGCCTTGGTAACTGAAGAAAGTTCCCAGCATCCTGCCATCTTCTTTATCTGTTTGTATACTAAGCACCATTCATCCTGAGCTTAGCTGTGGATCATTGAATATTTCATTTTGCAGATTGACCTTCTCAGGATCAGGTTTTGACAATATTGGCCCTTTGAACATACTTGTCAGATTGGAGCCAGCAATGACTCACTTATGCAGTGACTACCCAGCTCAATGGAAAAGGTTATAGATGGCTCCCATGACTTCTTGACCTGGGAACTCTTATGTACTTGGGTTGTAAAAGATTTGGAGATTTAACCAGACAGCTACATAACACATATCTAGAAGCAGAAAGGAATTTCAGAGCCCTAGCAGAAAATATGAAGGATCTCAAACCTCCAGAACATTCCCTTCCAGCACTTAAGGCCACATCAACTTTGAATTTCAGTGTTTCCTCCCCTGCATGGCCATGGTAGCTCGGTTGTGTGTTTTCAAAACTGCAAGTCATTAGTTTAGTCATGAGTCTATAAAATATACACCGAGTCCTAAGGCAGCCTGATAAAGGAGAAAGCTCATGAAATCGAGCGTCAACGCCCTCCTGGGTCCAAAACTAGACCTGCAATTTGTTAAGTACAACTTGGCCGGGCTATTAAACCCTCTGAACAAAGCTCCCACTTATAAAATGAGAACATTCGTAATGCCTACCCTCTTGGTCTGTGGGAAGATCATGTCCTGGACAGAGCAGCAGGGATCTCACAGTAATTGTGCTCTTGATGGACACATGGAATAAACTGGTGAACACAGAAAGGGGCTAGGTGCTAATGACAATGTCCAAAGTCTGTAGCCTTGTTTTCAGTTCTGAATGCTGGTGACAGAAACACCTTTCCTTATGTCTGAGGCCACACAGAGTACAGGTGCTTATTGACTCAAGTGGCCTTTGTCCCAGTAAATCCATTATAAGCCAAAAAGGTCATAAGCCAAGATTTCATATGACAAACCTAGCCTGCTGAGCATCATACCTTAGCCAATCCTACCTTAGATATGTTCAGGACACTTACTAGTCTATGGTGGGGGAAATCCCCTGACACAAGGCTATTATTGCATATCAAAAGGTGAAGAATAGAATGTTTCTGTACATGCGCTCTTACATGGCTTCAAAGTTAAAACATTAAGCCCAACCATTTCAAGTTGGGGACCAAATGTAGTCCAGGGGACTGTTAATGTGTCCTATGGTGGTGGCTACTCCACTGTGGTAGCAAGTGGGTTCAGTTTCTCCCATTGTACTAAAGAGCTGCATGTCTTCTTTCAAAGTGGGAAAAAGTAGCTGCTCAGAATCACATGATTTTAAGAACTTAAAGTGATTACTGCTTCCTGTTTTCAAATTATCAGCCATGTCAGTGATAGTGCAAACTCCCTGAAAAGCCACACCCTTACAGTTTTGTTTTAAGATGTGCTTACTTTTCTATGCATATGGGTGTTTTGCTTGGATGTATTTCTGTGTGCCATGTACATGCCTGGGACCCATGGAGGCCAGAAGAGGGTGTCAGATACCCTGGAATTGGGGTTACAAATGGTTATGAGCCACTATGTGGGTGCTGGGAATTGAACCTGGGTTCTCTGGATGAGCAACAAGTGCTCTTAACCAATGGGCCATCTCTCTAGCTCCCTTATTTTAGTTTGAGCTTATGTTTAGTCCAATCATTTTTTGTATACTCCCTTAGACCATTAGACCTTTAAAAAAGTCCCTCACCCTTTGCAGCTTCTTCCCTGTGTTCCTAATCCCCTAGTCGCCTTGCAGATACTTTATCTGTCCATCTTGTGCTGAGACTGTTGGAATCCATAGGAAACATAAGCCGAAGGTCTTGCTCCTGAATGCAGGGAGAGAGTGGCTGTGTCAATCGGTGTCACAATTGAAAATCAAAGATTTCTCTCTGTCTGACTTACTGTCCAAGAGTGCCACGTTTCTGAGTTATATAAAAGCAGAGTGTAACATAATCCATAGATATCCTGCAGTGTCTGTACCTTCAGTGTTCCTTGGGCAGGCGGCTGTCTTGCCCTGCTTTGTGTAGCTATGACAGAATACCATGGACTGGGCAATTTACATGCCAGAGAAGTTTGCTTGGCTTATGGCTCTAGAGGATGGGAAGACTAAGATAGAGGAGGTACCTGCAGTGTTCATCTTCTACCGCATCATAACGTGGCAGATGGCGTCTGATGGCGAAAAGGATGACCGTGGGTGTGTCCGAAGGAGGACTGAACTCACCTTTGTTAGCAAACCATCAATTCATTCATAATGGCAAAGCCACATGATCTTATTAGTTCTTCGAGGACCCACTTCTCAACCCCGATGCCTTGGGACCAGATTTCTAATTCATGAACTTTGGAAAGCACATTCAAACTGCAGTAGGCTGTATACCGTAAGGGCTATGAATGTTTGGCATAGGAAGGTTCTTGTGATCTGGGGGTGTGGAGGCGGTCAAACTTTCTAGCAGAGGGAACGGGAGTGGGGAGGAAAGCTGGAGGAGGAGGGCTCAGGGAGGAATGCTCATCCTGAGCAAAAGGATGGAGCTGTGGGTGTGCAGGCAGGTTGAACGAGAGTGGAGAAAGGGTCAGATCATGAAGGGTGGCAGTGAAGGAAGACTGCTGGGAGGAAGGGGTCCATGAACGCCATTAACAAGGCTCAACAGTAGCAGCAGCATCCTACAAGGACTGGTCATCTGTAGGCAAACCAGACGGGTAGCAAAGAATGGGTGCAAAAAGGCAGTGAATTTCAAAGTCCGTGCTGTTAAATCGTACAAGTATCATTAGGATGAGAGCAGACCCAAAGTGCCAGAAGTGTTCTGGGTGGCTATACACGGCTGATAGGAATGTAAACCAGTGCAGCTACCACAGAAACCAGTGCAAAGGTTTCTCAGAAAACTGATGCTGCTGCTGGAGAGATGCCTCAGCGGTCTCGAACTTGCCGCTCTTGCAGAGGACCAGTCCGGTTCCCAGCACCTACACTGGGCAGCTCACAACTGCCTGCGACTCCTCCAGCTTCAAGGAACCCAATGTCCTCCTCTGGCCTGTGTGGCCACTCACACTCACACACAGATACCACACACAGACACACAGAGACACGTATCTTAAAATGTTTTAATTAAACAAACTTAAAAATAGGTGTTCCATATAACACAACCAAACGGCTCCTGACTGTTACGGCTCTATGTACAGAAGCTAAGTTATAGAGCTGATTTAGGTGTCCAGCACAGAAGAATGAATGAGGAAACTGTGGGAGATACATACACACAAGGAAACTTTCCGCAGTCATTCAAAGTATATAGTTACACATAGAACTTGAGTGTAGAGGGAAATCTATCTTGAGGGATGAGGGAAGGGCCAAACAGGAGTTTGGTGAGTAAACTTCCTATGTGACTATGCTGGTTTCAACCTTCATGGTCTCTTGCCTGGATGATGTTGATATCAGCCTCCAAAATGGTCTTTCTGAATCACTCACATAGGAAGGTGAGTAAAGGGGCAATAGAAAGGCATAAGGTAAGTGTGTTCAACATATACAAAAAATTTTTTTTCTTTAAACAATTGTATCTAGGTGAAATTATTAGGTTAGGATTCAGTGTTAGTGTGGATAAGCATTACTGATTGATTCATGTGGTCATTCGTGTAGAAAAATTTCATGAAACTTCTATAGGCCTAGGCTGTTCAAGGCATCTTGGACACATCAGTGGGTAAAACCAATTCACCAGTAATATAGAGAGAGTATGAAAGTACAGCGTATGGTTCACTAGAACTTGGTAAGTCATATGGAGAATCAAGTACCTAGAATTGGGCCCATGTGGTAAGGGGATTTGGGTACGAAGTTAGTCGGTCAGGGCAGGCCTCATTGAAACTAGGTGCAGGTGAGGAATTAATGAAGCATCCTGGGGAAAGAGCACTCCAGACCAAAAGGCTAGGGTAACAATTCCTGTAGTTAATGCCCAATTTATTCAGAGAAAAACAAGGAGGCTGTTGCCTAAAGGGGAGGGTGGTAGATAGTGGTGGAATCATTGGGCAGGGGGTGCATCCGTGTGAGGGTACCATCTACTGTGACAAAGACTTTGATTTTAGCTCTTAACAAACCAGGAGACTACTGGGAAATTTTGGCAGTCAAGTGCCATGGCCCGCCTCACATTCTAAAGGTGTTTGTTGGCTGCTATATCTGTGGACAGACTGTACCAGGGCAAAGATGGATTCAAAAAGACCATTTTGGAGGCTGATATCACCATCATCCAGGCAAGAGACCATGAAGTCACATACCAGCATAGTCACAGTAGATGGATGAAAAGCAACCAATGCATCAAACAACCCACCTTCGTGAAAAGTAAACTCCTTTCTCGTTATTTCTCTCTCATTCATTTTGCAAACAGTAAAGGGAATGAAAGAGAGGAATCCGGCATAACTCTAGTGGGTTTTGCCTGAACCACTCCTGGAAGGATGGTGCTACTTCCATTTGAGATGGGTGAGTCTGAACTGGCCAAGCAGAGAAGCTTTGGGGAAAGAGGCAAAGCTCAGTGTCAGAGCCGGTGAGGAGTCTGGCCTGGGTGACGGAGATTAAGAGATGCTGAGGAGGTGGCAGGATATGTAGCTATGTGGTTTGGGAAAGAGGATAGACCTGAGGCTTAGGGACCAGGTAGCATTTAAAGCAATAATATTAAGTGATATTACAAGGTAGAGACAACCAGGGAGTCACAGCCTGCGTTCTTCAACCTGGAGGCCAGAGGAACAAAGGCAAAGGAACAAGTGAATCTAAGAGGAAGCTACCCAGTTAGAAAAGATGAGTGCCTTGCAAGGCAAATGAAGAGGATACTTCAGACAGAAGAGAATAATGAATACAAGCAAAGTGTATTGATAGGACCAAGAATTAGCCACCATGTTGACCAAGGAAGGATAATAGGGTAAGTCAAGGGCTCTTAGCACATGATGGATATTGAAGGTTGAGCCAGTGACTGTGGAGAATAGAATGATGAGGTAGACCTAAGCTTGACTTTGGATGGACGATGACTTTTAGAAGACATTGTAACACTGAGATGGAGAAAAATGTTTTCTGTTGGAGATTTCAAAATGGCTGGAAGAGCCACTCCAAGTTTTTGAAGGAAAAGAATAAGATAAGGCCAAAAAAAAAAAAATTGTGGTCCCAAACTAAGTCTTATTCCACCTATTTCTTCCTGTCCAGAGGCAGATGCTGAATCAAATGAGACTTCAAAGACTTGACCTGGATTTTTCCTTCCATAAGATAGCCGCCTTGTCCCTTCTGCCAGGCCGTTCAGTCTGATGACTAAGTAAGAATGTTAACCGGATGGTGGTGGCACATGCATTTAATCCCAGCACTTGGGAGGCAGAGGGAGGTGAATCCCTGAGTTCGAGGCCAGCTTAGTCTACAGAGTGAGTTCCAGGACACCTAAGTCTACACAGAGAAACCCTGTCTCAGAACACAAACAAAACAAAACAGAATGTGCAGGTTATGTTCCTGGGGGCTGTGGGACCAGAAAGGTAAAAAAGTATTAGTTGTCACAATCTTGCACAAGGTCTAGTCAACTTCGTTTCATCCACCAAGGGGGATACAGTCTAGAGAGCCTAGAACCTGGCTCAGTATCCCTGGTTTACTTCCTGTCTGTAGTCTGCTGGAGGAAAGGTAAGCCACTCTGGAAATGGATGACCATTTCCTGGCTTATGTGCAGGTCACTGTCACCTCTTTGCTGGTCACCTTACACCTGGTTTTAAAAACAAAACAACAACAAACCCCAAAACCCTCCAAGTGGCATGAAATAGCTCCTATTCACATTACAGTAGTACTTGATTCCTGTTTGTGGGAGAGGAGGGCTGGTGACTGGTGGTGGAACCTAAGGCCTCATGCCAGCAGTATGCTTAACATCACACTTGGCTCCTTTTGGACTTCCAGACACAAGGACCCTAAGTTGCCTAGGCTGCATTTGAACTTGTGATCCTTCCTAGTGCAGGAATTAAAGGTGTGTGACACTTTTTTTTTTTTTTTTGGCGTTCTTTTCATTTAGATTTGGAAGCATGCTGGCCTTGCTAGCCCAGAATGAGCCAGGAACACAGGAAGTTTGCAAATCAAAATGACCCCACCATCCCCACTTGGTTACTACCTTCTACAGATTCACGTGTTTCTGGTTGATAGAAAGAATACATTGGAAGAATACATTGGTACCCTACACACACACACACACACACACGCACACACACACACACACACACACACACACACACACTCACACACACTCTCTGATAACACTCAACAACATAGCATTTTCTAATTAAAACACTTAAATGAATGAACACAAATGTTCATTCATTTAATCCTCCAAACTCTGGTGCAGACATGTTTGCTATGCTCATTTGACAGAGGAGGAAAATGGCATAAAGAGGTTACATAACTTAATGAACAACCCAGACTAAGTTAGAATTTCCACCCAGGTGGGGAGGTCCCCGAGTCTTGCTCTCAGTTTGAGGTTACATGCTTCTTCTGCATTCTAACCCTATCTTCAGTCAACTAGGTAACCAGTAACAATGCCACTGGATTTGTCCCACTTCCTGGACCAGCCCACCCTTTGGCCTTGTCAGTCTCCACAGATATAAGACCCCACCAAAACTACTGATCTTTGTTGACTCCCCAAAACCAAGGGCCTGCTCCTGCAATGGACCCCACTGTTTCCTGGGCACCTCACTGTGAGCTCTTAGAATCCTGACTCACAGAGTCCTGCCAGTGTGCTCACCTCCCATTCCCGATGGCAAACTCTCAAGACTCCTTAGGAACAAGGGCTGTTGTTTCTTTTTTTTTTTTTTTTTTTTTTGGTTTTTCGAGACAGGGTTTCTCTGTGTAGCCCTGGCTGTCCTGGACTCACTTTGTAGACCAGGCTGGCCTCGAACTCGCAAAGATCCGCCTGCCTCTGCCTCCCAAGTGCTGGGATTAAAGGCGTGCGCCACCACCGCCCGGCGGGCTGTTGTTTCTTTAGCCCACTTCCCCAGCATCCAGAACACTGTGTGGCTCAAAAAGTCGCAGGAATTTTGGAGATGGAAAGTTCTTCGCCTGTATCCGGGCGCCACTGCCCATGGTAGAGTAAGATAATGACCGCCTCTCACTAAGCCCAGATGCGGCCTCTGGATCCTCCATATGCCCCGGCTGGGCAGCCACTATAATTAATAAGAGATGATGTGGGAGCTGAAGGCTGTGTAACAGCCCATCTCTGCAGAGATATTTGCTAAGTGCAAGGGACTTAAAATCCTAGGCTTACCAGGAAGATGTTCACAAAAGTAATGAATTCCCAAGCTAAACAAGAAAATGTTTGTCAGAATTCACTAAATATTTACCAGCGATACTGGCCACGCGGCCTCCTGCCACAGTCCTCTCAGTGACATTTATTTTCAGTTCTTCTTGTGATATGTTACCTAATTAGTTTCAATACCAAAGACTTTAAAAAATGCAGTGTGAGCTTGACTAGAGAGGGGGTTAGTGATACGAATTGAGTGTGTAATCAAAAGCCATCTATTATACACCAATCTATACCAAAAAAAAAAGTACATAAAAATTACCAGGATCCGAGTAAGACATGCTATGTGGTTAGTTTCCTTCAATAATATAATGTGGTTCTACTATTTCACTTCAGAGAAGCTGGGTAATGGGTCCATGAGAACTGGCTGTAATGTTTTTGCAGTGTCTTATAAATCTATAATTATTTCAAACTTGACATTTTAAAGGCATAAACTGAACAGGACAGTGCACACATAATTCCAGCACTTTAGATGTAGAAGCAAGAAAATGAGTTTGAGGCTAGCCTCAGCTACATAGTGAGGTCAAGGCCACCCTGGACTACATAATGAAACTTTGTTTCAAGAAAACAAAAGGAAAAGTAAGAAGGAAGCTGACTTGGGTGAGATCATACCTGTGTTTTCTTGCATGTGGGTTGTGGGGAGTAATAGTGGGTCTTTTAGGGGTTTGTTTGTTTTGTTTTCCTGAGTGATGGAAAGAGACCTTCCATCTGTGGAAGGGATAATAGGCTCTGTAGAGTCAACATCTTCAAATGAAACATGGCTCCTTTGGAAGCCCCAAAAGTATGAGAAACAAATCTCGCCATTAGCTTCTGCCTCTTAGGCAGCAGCCTGGGTTTTCTCAGGATTACCTGTTGGCTCACAAGATCATTCCTTTCCCAAATCCTGCCATCCACATTTTTCTACAGAGCTACAAGGCATTTGGTGCTTATTCCACTGAGCCTATGAGAGCATCAGAATGAAGGCAGAGAGAGGTCACTCCACACAAACAGGCCAGGCGAGCCGGAAACTGAGGCTAAGACCAGGCTCATCTTGTGGGCTGTGGTTTGTCCCCACCCTAAGTCTTCCAGGCTACTAGAAAATGTGGAGAACCCTAACTCATATGCATTCTTATAATATTAACATAATTTTGTCTTTACAAACAGATATTTATTGTCCATGGAAAATTTCTTCCCCTAAATCTAACCAGCCTAGCATAACTGAAAAATTCCACGATTTCCTTAACCCCTCATTTGCTCTTCAAAGAGGTAGCTAATGAAATAGTTGGTGTGCTTCCTGTGAGAGGCATTTGTAACAGCTGCCATGATGTATTTTTAGCTGTAGCCTCCTTCCCCTTTGGGGGAACTTTATTTTAGTACGGCAGTGGCCTTCCCAACACACACTGCATTGTAAAGACGGCTGGAGGATTTCTCAGAGGACCAGTATTACCATTGATAAATCTCTCTCTCCTTTGCCAGAATCCAAAGGTTTTACTCAGCCCTGTTTTTCCACACAATACATAGTGTTAATTTTCTAGGGCTTGAGGAGAAACAATCAGAAAAATCACTATAGTAAGCAGGAAAGCTGCTAATGGCTTCTGCATCAGAGACCTTGCTGCCCTAGATGGGAACAAAACCTCTGTAGGCGCCACACACCTTAGGTCATGAGGGTGAGTCGTCCCTTCTTATCTGGGAGGATTATTTTAGACCTTAATGACAGCAAGGATTATTAAATGCTAGATGAGCTACCGAGGAAGATAGTCATGTTCCTGTCCCCTACCACACTTTAAAAATAGGATGGGTTCTGGCTATAATAAATGGCTTATGTTGAAAGGGACTTACAGAGAGGAAGAGGAAACAGGAGACATCTTAAGATTTGTTTTGAGCCATATCATCTTATAAGGTCTTTTATTTCAGCAGATTTAAAGTACTATTCCAACACCAGCTGCTCCACAAACAAATGGAAAACATTTAAATTTGCATTTGATTTTCTGTTAGATCTCAGGGGTTGGGGTGGGGAACATCAGACTACATTGAAGAAAGATGTATCATGAATGTAGCTCATCCATAACTCTGATAACTTTAATGTCAAATAGATTAAACTTCTAAATTTAATGGTTTTAGGTGTCAGATGAATGTAAATCTGGGAGACAGACAGACAAGCAGGAGAATACACACATGTTCATGTTTGTGTGTCTTTGGTGGGTGTGCCCATGCCTTTGGAGGACTGAGGACAACTTAGTTACCATTTCTCAGGTGTCCATGCACCTTGTCTTTTAAGAGTTTGTATCCCTGGCCTGGAAACTCATGAAGTATGCTAGGCTGGCTGACTAGCAAGCCCCAGACACCTGCCTGTCTCTCTCATACCATTCCTGAGATAACAAGCTCATACCTCCAAGCCCAGGTTTTTGTTCTGTTGCGTTGTTGTATTGTTGTGTATTTTGTTTTAGTTTGCCTTATTTTGTTTGTTTGTTTGTTTTGAGATAGAATTTCACTCTGCAGTTCTGGTTGGCCTGGAATTGCTATGTAGACTAGGCTGGCCCTGAACTCATAAAAATCCTCCTGCCTCTGCCACTGTCTCCCACCACCTCCTTCTCTTCTGTTAGGTACAATGCAACAGCAGGAAATGTAACATTTAAGCCAAGAGAAGGCTATGAAACGAGGGTACATAGAAAACTGTGACAGGAGAATCTTGAGTTTAAGTCCATTAAAAAGCACACAGTGATGCTCTGAAAAGATAAATAATAATATTTTTATTTAAAGGGGAAGAAGCAAGATCCTGGGAGGACTCAAACAGGTTGCTGCATCCCAAGTGTTTGGACCATTTTCATGGACAAATTCCATCCCTAGAGTTAGGGAGCAAAAACAGTAAGAGCACAGGGCTTACTTGAAAGTTTGCAGTCAATGGTGCTGAGATGTTTCACAGCGAGATCCACATGGAACTAAACATTTTATTTGTGAGATGCATAGGTACAGGTCAGGGGGCAACTCTCTGGAGACACTTCTTTTCAGACAA
>CAJQZJ010032031.1:10221697-10226697 GCA_907164525.1 Lophiomys imhausi | reverse complement strand
GTGCTGTTTTCTGTTGATGACCTCTCTGTCCTTAGAGACAGCTGCATAATCTTGGCTTCTGGAAGCTTCTGTCGTTCCTCTGCCCCCACAGTTCCCTCTATGCAGTCAGAGAACAGACTAATGGCAGACCGTTAGAGAGGCAGTTGCCCACGGAAGCAATGCTCCCTAAGTGCTCACCTGGAAGCTCACAGTTCCCAGGTCCTCTTGGTGCCCAAGTTCTCCCTCCTGGCTACCAGGCTGTGTGGAAGCCATTTTCCAAGCCTTTCAAGTTTCCTGGACAAAACAATAATTTTTTTTTCCTTAAAGACTAGAGCCCATATGGGACTTCATGTTTCTATCTTGGGTTTTCACTCCAGAAAAGGAGCCTCAAAATGGCCAAGAAACAAGAGAAGTTCCTCTCTCCTTTAACTGGGGCTCTGTAATTCTGACTCCCCACCCCCAGCCCGGCACAGTTTAGGAGTAAGAACTAGAGTGCTTTCAGGAGTCATCCTCTCAAACTACTGTTACTTCAGGCAAAGTTGCTACTGCAAGTCCAGACCTGGAAGACTGCTTTGACCTGGAGGCTGTTCCCCCACCTCCACTTCCCCATGGCTTGCTTCTGGAAACACTGATTCTGTAAGGTGTAGTTCGCTGTGCGTAAAATATAGAAGATAAATGATAGTCACTTCTAGTCTACATACACTACCAACTGTCTACAACTCCATATAAAACATTAGAATTAAATAAATAGTATCCAGACTGAGTAATAATAGGCTGACTACAGTGGAGGAGTATTTGTGGGTGAGGTCTTGCCCTCGCAAATGCATAGACAGTGCTGAATCATAGCAGTGGTTCGGTCTGGCAACTTGCCCAAAGTAGGAGGGTCCCATGACCTGAACAGTGGCAGGCGGCTAACATGAGACCCACAGATACAAATTGCCTGCACCTGTGAAGTTCCAGGCGGGGGAGACCAGGCCAAACTGGTTCTGACAGCCAGCTAGAAAGTTATCCTTGCCATCCCAGTTCCTTCTCCGATCCATGTGTTACCGTGTGCACCTCAGCTTGTGGGTCCTGCAGGCTGTGACTCCTCCAAGGCAGAAATTATCCACTGTCAATCGGAAGCCTGCTGTCTGCTCTTTTTTTTTTTTTTTTAATGACAGTGATTTGACCAAAGTTATGTTGTGACTATGAAGAAATCAAACACAGATATTCCAGGCTTGACCTCAGTGTCCAGTTTTCTAAGTGACCTTGGACAATCGTAACATCTGAGCCCTTTGACTCCTTCACTGATAGAAGGCTAGAAGGGGCGGGTTAGCTGACATGTACTTAATCATATATGTTTGTTTAGTGTTAGGGCCACTAAACACCCAGAACCTTGCAAGGCATGTGTGCTACACCTGAACTACATTCCCAGCCTATGGGCCTGCATTTTGTAACAATTCAGGAGTAAATAAACCAGGGTAGCAAATACACTGATAACCTACACTTTCTAGCCTTCTGAAAATAATAGTTTTGGCCAAAGCATTAAAAAAAAAAAAGAGAATGTAGCACCATCATTAAAATCCCGTCAGGACGACTCCATTGGGCGTATAGACAACATTTGCATCTACTCTTCGGTAAAGCCTTGGCATTGATCTCTACTGAGTTTCTTGAGGGCTTCACTGAGGAATGTGAATCTCTGTTCCAAACCCATCTGCTACCTGGTGGGTCAGAATGTTCGTTCCCTTTGAGGGAAACCATTCCTGAGGCACGGCTTTTCCTTCAGGGAAACATTATGGTTATCTTAACATTTTCAGGTTGTTTTTCTTAATTCTGATGTTCCTCCAGAATTTAATTTAAAATAAAAAGATTCTGCTTTGGCTTCCTTTATGTAGCTGTTTGCCTAGCTCAGCCCTCAACACTCACACAAGAGCAGACCTATGAAGTTTGTGAGCCATTTGGAGAACACTCAAGTGCAATGAGATGCTTTCTCTGTGCTTGGGTGGGTGACTGCTAATTGAAGGTGCAGGAGTCTGTGCTACTCAGAACCATGTATTTTAAACAATTGCATGGAAGAGCCATTTGCAGCCAAGGAGAAGCAAATGACCACTGCCACAGAGGCAAAGGAGTCGGGCTTTTGATTTTCACACACTTCCCAAACACTGTTGTCTGTAAAAGGGAGGGTCATGATGATTCAGAATGTATTTCAGCCTCCTCAGAAATTCTCATTAGTTCTTGAGATACTGTGGCAAATTAGTGGAAATTGAAATCACCTAAATTTTTTACCTTCTTCGGCAACCTCCATACAAAGTGTCACCTAGAATATTAATGCTGCCTTAAGGCTCCTGGCTACTGTGTACTCCCAAATGATTGAAGCGGGTGTCTTAATAAAGGATAAGAAGTGATGTTTGCATTTACATAGCCCTGTGCTTTATGGATTTGTCTTTTGGCATTTGTAACTCTAGTCACTAGTGCATAAAAATGTTGTTTGTGGATCTGAAGAGATGGCTCAATGGTTGAAGAGTCCTTGTTGCTGTTGCAGACAGATGGCTCTCAGTTGCATGTAAACCCACCTCCAGGGGATCTGATGCTTTCTTCTGGCTTTCCAGGAAACCTCCACTCACTTACACTGTTTTATATATATATATAGAAATATAAATATAAATATATAATTTTAAATATATATTAAATATATTTTTAATTTTTTAAATTAAAAATTTTAAAATATTATTTGTTGAATGAGTATTGATGGATGGATAAGTACCTGGACGGATAGATGGATATATAGATGAACGGATGAGTGGATGGATGGTTGGATAAATAGATGGATATAAAGATGGATGGTCTAACCCTGAAGTTCTTTTTGTCATTAAAAGCAGTTTGCATTGGGCTTAAGAACACAGGCCTGAAAAAAAACCACAGAACCTTGGACTTGAAACTCTGATTTTGTCAGTTCCTCACTGTCTCATCATTGTGCCTTATTCTCTATGCCCTCAACTTCCTATCTGCGAAGTGGGGGTACAGGGAGAGAGTTAATATAATCTACCTTGTCAGATATTGCATGGAGATTAAACACAACAGTGTGTAAACATATTAAGAACCTGACCTACAATCAGCATAGCAAGGAATAGCTGATGCTGTGGTATTCCCTGCCATGTGACCTATTCTTCAGAGAATAAAGGACTGAGAAAAGTAGCCTTCAGGGGTGAAAGGCTATGCATTTGGGAGAATACCAGGACTGTATCCCCAGTCAACGGCAGGTAGAGGAAACAGAGCACAGAGTCTTTATTCACAATATTATGAGAGCCTAAATGTTCAGGAGAAATGAGATCACTGGGGCCAGGCAGGAACAAAAGGAAAGACATGAGTTGAGTGTCTCCTCTTCGCCAGCATCCATCCTCGTAAGAGCGGGTAGCTGCTTTCTTCTCCTTCCCCATTTAGCGATTCTATGCCTGTTACAAGGCTAACTTTGAATGGTACAGAGGAATAAAAATGACCAGGAAAATAATATGTCCAAATGAGCTCTAGAGTATAAGCAAGAACCCCCTACCCCGTGTCGATCTGTTAATAGTATCCTAGAAGATCACTTCTGGGAGGAGTTAAGAGATCATCTGCTGGTCTTCATGGACTCTTTAGCACTGTGTCCTCAGCTTTTAGAGCCTGGTACATCATGGACATTCAATAAATGTCTGCTGAATTCACCTTCTCCAATCTTTTGTTTTGCTTATGAGGAACCAAATGTCACTCAGACTTGTACTAGGTTCTCGACCTGAATTTCTGAACAATAGACGTATTTAGAATTTCCAATAAGAATTTTAGTCAGTCAGTATTGCTTATAAATGTTAAAACAGACAAGGTTTTGTAAGTCCCAGATGCTAATATTTAATGGGAAGGGAAGTGAGTCATATACTACAACACCCCCCACCGAATAAATGTGCAATCAGAACATTTAAAAATTCATGGAACATTCATTTGGGGATATGACTTAGTGCAGGAGCTTTAATTTAGGATGCATGAGACTATTCAATCTCCAGTATAATAGCCCCCTAAGAAATGTTGGAGGTAAGTTAAGGCCAAGTCGAGGCACTATAAAAGAAGACAGAGTGGAACAGGGAAAAGTTTGTCAGCAATAGACCAAATTGGAAATTGCCACTCTTATGATCCATGAAACACACTGTCAAAGATATTGTTCATGCCAGTGTCCCATGCTGAAACTGTTATGTCAGTATGAATGCCATCAGGTTAGTGAGTACTTTGGGTTCATTCTTCCATAACCAGTTTTTGTTTCTCTAGGTTAAAATCTTACTCTGACTACTAGTATAACAGTTTTTGTGGCGCTTTAAATTTTATAAACACATTGGTGTATATTAAATATTTTTCTCCAACAATCTAATGGTGTCGCTCTTGATAGCTACTGATGGGAGACCAGAGACATGAAAGAATCACGTGAATTCCAACTGAATTCCCAAGTTCTTTTCACTTCAGCAGGATGCGTTGAGTTTGGCTGATGTCTAACCCCAACTTCAACAGAACAAGAATCAAGACAAGTCAGTCAGAGCTGGGTGTGTAATCGATGCCTTAACCTAGAATGGGTATCCACATCCCCTGCTACCTTGCAGAAATACAGATCCTGGTTCAGTAGGCCTGGGAGAGACCTAAGAGCCAGGCTTTCTATCACGGTCCCAGGAGGCACCAGCACTGCTAATCCCTGGGTCTAGAACACTTTTGGTTTCTGATTGAGAATTATGTGTGCTTTCAACAGCTGTGATTATGGACTAAGAGAAAGGATGTCCTGAGCTTTCAGCCTGCGATTCACATTCAGAGAGATCCCTGGGGCTTCCCTGGCTTTCCTCTTGCTTACTTAGAAAGAGTGAAAAGGGCCACAAGAGAAAGTATAATTGTCTACGACTCAAAACATTTGTCTAAGGATGGTTGTCTTAAGAGTCTTAATGGGTGTGAAAAAGCATCATGACAAAAAGCAACTTGAAAAAGCAAGGGTTCATTTGGCTTATACTTCCACATCACAGTCTATCACTGAGGGC
>CAJQZJ010032031.1:10200719-10211676 GCA_907164525.1 Lophiomys imhausi | reverse complement strand
CACAGTGTCAAGTGGAAACATTGACCCCAAAAGTATTGAGCCTTGTTGCCCTCAGAGTGTGGCCAGCTAACCATCAGTCCCAGACATGATTTTTAGCAACAGTCTGCCTTTTGGCTTTGTCTTTTATTTTGTAAGTGAGGGACATGGTAATTACCTGCTCTGGTCTTTATGTAGGTACTATCCCTCCAGACATACAGTCCAAAAACAGTACCTTTCACTATTTGGGCCATCTGGTCTACCTGCTGAAAAAGACAGAAAGGTCTTGCCAGTAAAGAAATATATGGCTGAAAGTAGGGAAAGCAAATGACTCACTAGAGGGGTTAGAGCTGAGATGGAATTTAATGACTTCCCTGGAAAATGTTTCAAAGTGTATGTGGCTCAGTTCCATGTTAGTACAGGAGCAGTCAAAAGAGACTGAGAGGAAACTTATGAATAGACTTATTTTGTAAAGTCACTTTACACACCCACCAAAACCAACCAAGGGCAATATTGGCTCCCTCAGCACTGATGCTGCTTAAATCCCTCCTTTGAGTGCCTTTTAATTTAATTTGGCCAGTTGTGTGCATTTTGTAGCTTTTTCCTAGTTTTCTGGAAAATAAAAAAGGAGCTATACAGATGTTGCCCACTGTGTGGAAGGACTAAACATGCTTACTGGGAGCGCCTTGCTGGCTTCTGAATGAAAGCCTTGTTACCTGAAGGTGTTTGCCAGATAAAGTTTGACATGAACCCCAAGGGCAAGGGAAAGAATTAGCCCTTTCAGCATGACTGCCAGCACCCCATACCCTGAGGTCATCCCAGTGCTGGGTTCCCTCCTTGAGCTCCTAGTGCCATTCAGAGGTGACAATTCCCTGATTCCTGTTTAGAATAACTAGTTCAGCTTCTAGATCAGCCCTGCAAAGAGACTAGTTGGTGACCAGCCTGCCTGTCCCTTCAAGTCCTCCATACTGATGTGGGTAATATCATGCTTGGTGTTTAAAAAATAAAATTGCCCAACACATGCTCTTTTCACTTTGTCAGATGGCCACTTGCTAGCCATCAGCTTTTGGTGCTGTCAGCTCCAAAGTCTGATTTGTAAGCTTAAAATAAAATCAGATCCAAACTCACAAACACTAAGACCAGGCGTGTGAACACCATAGGTTTGGAATCTGGGGTGCAACCTAGCCCACAAGCAGGTCCAGGCAGTGTCCTCTTTAACCATGCAGAGGCTAGGACAGTCCCAGATCAGATTCAGCCCACTATGACCACCAGTGAAGTGTAAGAGTTAGCCATGGTATCTCTGAGGGTGCAAAGGTATTGTGGGTTATTCTGTGTCCCAGGCTAAAGTGGGGAGAATAACCTATTTCATTTTATTTTTTTTTTCCAGTTCTCTCAGGCCAGGCACACCACAGCCCTTTGAAACGATCTGTGTCCCTTACCCCACCCATGAATGTGCCAAACCAGCCTCTAGGACATGGATGGATGTCTCATGAGGACTTACGAGCTAGAGGACCCCAGTGCCTCCCATCCGATCATGCCCCCCTGTCTCCACAAAGCAGTGTAGCCTCTTCAGGAAGTGGTGGGAGTGAACACTTAGAAGATCAGACCACTGCTCGTAACACATTCCAAGAAGAAGGTAGTGGTATGAAAGGTGAGTGACCACATGAGGAACCAAGAGGCCCTCCCTTGATTTGGAGTTCAAGGGGAAAGAGAGGTGGTCAAAAAGAGAGAGGGAGCCCAGACCCCTCACCTTAGGCTTGTTCATTCAAGCCATGTCTTCCAGAACTCCAGAACTAGCCTGGAGGAAAGGTCTTGGAGCCTCTTTTCAGCTAACAGTGATACCTGGTTAGACAATAACCAGGCAGACTTTTGGGACAATCCCAAGGGCAGGCTCTGAACGGGCTCTGAAAGTCGCTATTAATACACCATCCTGAGGTCTGCTATTTCTGATCCTTGATCAGTGATCAATGATCACTTGCCCCAACCCAGAAGCCAGAGCAAGAAAAGTCAACATCCTCTTTTCTTTTTTCTGTGCACTGACTCTTGGACAATGAGTGCTCTTGCTAGCCTGGATATAGTCATTTGAAAAGATGCCAGGCTACTCCACCCTCTGCCTTGCTATGGCCAGGGACCTGTCGCTAATTCAGAAAAACAAACTATTGATCTTTTATTTATCTTCTCCTAATGCGGAATTATAGTAATACTTCTTTTTATTACTCCCTTTTTGTTTGATGTTAAAAGAAACCTTTAAGCCCTTTTCTCTGCATCTGCTTCAGGGACATGAAAACCATCAGTGTTTTAAGCCAGATAATAGATTTGCATATTGATAAAGGCCTATGGTGCAACCTAAATAAATGTTCCTACATCACCTGTCAATGTACCCTCTCCTACAGATCCTCCTCAGGAAACAAGATATTTCCAAAGTCCCAGTGATGGGTTCACAGAAGATGAATGCATTCTGTATTTTAAGATGCCAGTTGTTGGAGGGATAGAAGTCCTTAGGGGAAGATACTCATCAGAGACATGCTGATAACAGTGCTAGCTAGTGAGACAATATCCAGGCAGGCTTCTGGGACAGTGCTGAGGACAGGCTCTGAGAAGGGACTCCATGCTGCTGTTAATACACAGTCCTGACATTTGCTGTTTCTAATCCTCCCAAACAAAGGAGTCTCTTGATCTTCTCCCCTCCCAACATGAGGACCTGGCACAGAAAGTATGCCCACATTTTCTCTTCTTGGGTGCCAGATATAAGAGAGAACTAAGTTGAAAAGTGGAGCCCATCAACTTAGGGAATGAGGTTGACTTCCAGTCTTTCTCTCACCAGTTTCTGGCTATGTCTCCACATCTCAGCCCCTTCCCACGATGGTCAAGTGCTGAGAGACCTGTGGAAGGAGGATGTGTCTTGAAGTTTTCCTCTAGAGATACAAATGGGTCTTTAAAAAACAGCTAATGCAGTGGGTCATTTTAGCACACGGGGTGTATAAACCCTTTCCACAAGGCTCAGTCATAGTGGTTGGAGAATGGGCAAAACCTGTTCCCAAATGATATTACATCCAGGTGAGGTTCAGTGTCTGAACAATCTGATTCCAGGACAGTGTTTGTTGCTCCACTAATAACTCTAGTGCAGTATAGTTTGTGTGTTGACCAACAAAGTGGTCCCTGAGGAATAGGCCACTTGCTTGGAAGAATGGCAACTTCACTGTCTAGTGTTTGAACATATGCTTACTCCATTTCTTTTACTTTATTTTATTTCTTTCCTGTTATTTCCTTACTTTTTTGGTGGACTTATGCATACTTACACATTCTCCCAAAGTGGGTAAATGTGTGCTCACAGACTTCTAAGGTAAGAAGTGAATAGAGATAATGTATTTATTTTTAAAGAAACATTAGCAAAAGGGAAAATTGAAAGTGAATATCCCATTGGTTTGGGGTGCTTTTGTTTTGTTTTCTTTTCTTTTTATAAAGTCTAGCACTTTCCAGAACTCAAGGGTTGTCTATAGACAAGCTCATTTGACTCCTTTCTCTAGAATTTGTGAGAATTGTCTCCTCAAAACTTGCTCAATCACAGAATGACACAGACAAAATGTCCCATCCAAGGTTTTCATTGTGAGCACATAGGTATCAGTGGAAAAGATGCTATTTGGTGGCTGACTGGAACAAAGGACCTTCTCCCTGTGTTTCTATCTTCTTTGATCTGTTGAACTTACCTTTTCTTAAAGAAGTGGATGGAAAAAGCAATGTATAAGGACACTAGCAAGTAACAGAGGGAAAAATCAAGGGAAGGAACATAATAGATGATGAAGAATTCTGTTTAGAGGGAAAATACATTTTCACTTCAGCTGACAATATCAGATAGTAAAAATGCCCAAACCCCCCAAACCCTAGCATTCTAAAGTGGGCATAGACCAATATTTGTTGAGCACAAGAGTTCCTTACCCAACTTTATTGTAACATGGCCACCAAGAACTCCTCCACATCAATGATTATTCAACATGGCCTCCTAAAGTTGCATCTTAATATAACCCATCCCAAGGATTTGTCATTTGATCTCCAGGCCTAAGAGAAGATGATCATGTAAATTTCCAAATCAGTTTCCAAACAGTGAACTATGAAGTCAAGTAATGTGAATGTGAGAAGAGCCAGCTCCTCCTGTGGAACCCCACACTTGCTTTCTTATGCTGTAGGCCCCATGACAGGAACAGAGACACTCAGGGCCATCACCAAATGGCTGCCTTTCAGATTTGCAAATGTCTGGTCTGTTTGAACAGTGATGCTGGAGTAGAATTTTCAAGAGTTCCCAAATCCTCTGGGAGTACATTTCACCCTCACCTCACATCTTGGGAAAACAGTAAAAGCCACGATAATTGCATTATCTTTCTGGCCAACTGGTGTGCATGGCTGAAATATTGGGCTTGTTCTTATCTATCTTCTCATCTGGACAGACTAGCTAGGTTGCTAGTATCCTGTCTAACTTGGTAGCATCCTCTCTCGAAAATGTACCTCTTGGGTTAAGCATGCAGAATAAGCCCTTAGAGGATGAATTGCTTCCTCCTGAATCTCTGAGCTTTGCCTCTTCTAGGAAACACTTGTCCTAGTTGTTTAGGTTGACTATATGGAACATGTAGGGCCTCAGGCTAAAGGGAAGTCATGCCATTGAGTGCTCCACTTGAAGCCTCAAGCAGCAACCTGAACCAAAATATGAAATTTTCCTGTTATCAATCCCTCAGGAGGCAGCCACTTACAAATGTTTGGACTAACTCTGCTGGCTATGTCTTACATTCAGGTCTCCGTGTTCTTTTCAAAAGCTTCCCTGTGACTTATCCCAAGGGAGAGACTCTTGATTCTGAGTTGGTACTCATTGTAATATCCTCATCCCCAGATAGCAGATGAATTGGATGTGCTCTCTTAGCTCTTACCTCAGGTGGGAGAGAGAAGAAAGTCTCATATTACTAAATTATTTCTTTCCTAGAAAGAAGGCAGCCTGTTAGTGGAAGGAACTGTCTGTCCCTCAGAGTAGCATGTGACCCCTCCAAGATGATGAACCCAACACCTAGAGATGTATCAGAAGGCCAGGGCTCCTGGTGTGGCTTTGGTATCGGAGAGAATCCATGGTTCACTTTTGTCCTCATTTAAGCCATCGGACTTCTCTGTACCTACTGAGCTCTGGAGAGACAGAGGTGAGAGAAGACTCACATAACACCAGGTAACTGCAGGTAACACCAGGTAACTGCGGGTAACACCAGGTGCAGGAGCCCTGCTGTAGAAATACAACTTCTTAAACATTGTCCTGACTGCAGGCAAGCACCAAGACCAGCCTTAATTCAAACAGGAGGGAAGTCTCTAAAGGAGGTGAGGCCTGGAGGTGAGCCCCAAAGCACAATTACAGGTCAACCACTACAGATGGATGGAAGGTATCCCATGCTGAGGGAACAGCACTGGGAACGTGTGTGTGGCTTTCTCCCCAGAGCACAATCGGCGGCCACAGTGTTAAAGGCACATGGGAAACAGATCTGCAGAGAAACAGTCAGACCCTGGACCTTTAAAAGGATTATGTCTTTTATTCTGAAATTCTTGAAGGAATTTCTACAATAGAACCACCTGCCTAGATTTACGTGCTAGAAATGGAACTTCACAGCAGTATGGAATGCTCGTGAAAAGAAAGGAGAGGGAGTTCTGGATTTGAAAGCCAACGGAAAGGTGGAGAGTTTCTCAGTAACAGAGGAGAAAAGTGAAATTGGACCAAGATAAGTGGCCATGATAATGGAGACCCAGGAGTGTGACACAAGATCTCCATGAGAAACAGAATCGGGAGGACTTGGTGACAACTTAACGTGAACGGTGATGAACAGGTGGTATTTAGGATGACACCCAGGTTGCTGTCAGGGATGCCTAGAGAAGTCTTCTACACTGCAAGGTCTATGGGAATTAGTGAGGGACAGTTTCGGGCATGGTGAGGTGAGAACCTTCAGCAGTCCTGTGAAGGTATACAAATGCTCAGCAGATCCCACAGTGGCTCCATGCTCCTCCCTGGACCAGCTGAGCATTGTCAGTGTTCTGGATACATGAAGGGTGTTGGGAAGTTCCTCTGGAGGACTGCACTCCAGGAGTGGAAAAGCCTATGGATTTGGCTGTAGGAGGATGGTTGCCGGGATGAGGGAATAGAGATCAGAGATTGGTACTATATGTTCTTGGTGGGAGTTGTAGCATCTTTATCACAGATTAACATCAACTGGGTATACTTGTGGCCTGCCACTTTCCATTAGCACAAAAATACAGAGGTAACAAAACTTGATGTATTATGTGTATAAAGACATAATTGAGATTTTAAAAAAGGGGAACTCCTAGCTGCAGTAACCTTGACAGACACAGAGTAGTTAAGAATGGGGAAGGCCATTGACTGGAAAATGTCTTCTCAAGGGAGTCTCCAAGCTGAACTTGAGTAAACTTTTTCTCCTCATAGCAAATAAAATATATTGTCTCCTGGCAAATAGCTAGCTTATAATTTAGAGTTGATTCTGAAATGTAGGCCTCTGATCCTTGGCCTCTCTCAGAATGGAAATAAGAGAAATTATTTAGAGGTTAGCTGTTTGGGTGGGAAGGGGGTCTGTGAGGAAATTCTGTGGGAAGGATTTTTGAATGCAGCCTCTCTGAGGGTCTTACAAGTCTGAGTGATGGAATGGGCATGGTGTGTAGCACCATAAGTGACTGGGACACTTTTCAGCTCAGCTATCATGGAAAATGACTTAGATTCACCAAGTTGCCTTTCCAGGTATTGTCTTGAATGCATTTAACTTGAATAAATTCATTGGTTTGTGTGCGTGCATGCATGAATGTGTGTGTGTGTGTGTGTGTGTGTGTGTGTGTGTGTGTGTGTGTGTGAAATCCCTGATGTTGACGTGTGACTTGCACTGCAGCAATGAGTCCTCATGGGCTTAGAACTGTGCTAACAGGCTTCTAAGAACTCCTCTACTGAGAACTCTGATGTCTTTAAAAAGCAAATTCCAGGACTCCTCCTAGATCCTAAAGGTCTCAGGGCTTCTAACCTCCACACCTTGCTGAGTGTACATCATCTTCAGCAGGAGGCTTTAAGAACCTCAGCTCCCTTCTAACAGGACAAAGTGGGCTGTTTAAACAGCATTGAGGGGTATTGTGGTAATGGAAAAAATTTAGTTCATTGTTTGCATCTAATTCTTTGAAGTATTTTGCCCCAAATTTATTTGTTCAAAGACTCATGGTAAGTCCCCAGGAGAAGGGAGCCCTTGTGAACACTAATCAAGATTAAGAAGTTCCCCTCCAAAGGATCCAGCTCCTGAGGACCCAGCAAATGCACCTACTCCTTTTGCTTAGTGCTGGGAACAGAATGAGGCTGCTCCACTCTGCTCTGGACAAAAGTAAAGCCAGACTTGATGGGTCATTGAAATGCTGCTCTTTGTTCTTGAAGAACTTGCTTTCTCTCTGACCTCAACAGCAAAGTGTTTCTTCTCTCCCTCAGAGACTGAGGATGCAACCCATATCTTAGAGAGAAGGCTGTGTGAGATCAGCCTGGCGCTCTGTGAGGAATAAGAGTTGATTTCTGTCATCAGGTACCAAGAGTACCACAAATAAGCTCTCTTGTGGGAAGCTGCTCATTCATGGTTCTCTCTTCTAGATAAAGAGCTGCTTTAATCTCTCTCCCTTCCGTTGCTTCCATTATCAGCTCGTCCTATTTGAGGTTGAGTGCTGCATGGCTTGCTGACCCTGACATCTGTAGCAGGCATAAGAGAAAAACAGCCCATTTTCTCACTGGAGCCCAGCTTCCAAGTGAGCTGAGGACATAATACAAAACCTCTCTGTGGTCAAAGTATCCAAATTCTAAAAGGATAAAAAATTAGCACAGTTTAAAATTTGATCCCATTGCTGTGAGTGTACATAGGACATATGCAAGATGGATGTGTAGCTCTGCTATCCACAGTGGCCAGGAGAAGACAAACCAACATGGCCGAAACAGGAGCTGGAAGGAGCTTCAGGAAGGATGGGAGCCCCATAGCACGAGGCTATGTGTGTGGATGATGGTGCTTGAGCCTTCTCTTCCTCACTTATAGCAAGAGCATCTTTCTCTCTCTTACACTGTATGAGAGAATGTCTTTCTAGCTCAGGACCTGCATTGCTGTGTGCCTCAGAAGCAGCCTAGGTGAAGCTAAGCAGCCGTACTCTGAAGACATATATGCCAAATTTACATTTCAGCTTCTCTGTCAAACATCCTCTGCATCTCCCATGTATCTGAATCTTCCAACCATAGCCATGGCTTTTCACATAGAAGTGAGAAGATCCAAGCCCTCAAGTTAAATGATTCCCAGCATTGCATCCAACAGGATGGCATCCAAGCTTTGGTTGGAGTTCATCCCTGGCTAACGTCTTAGTGAATCCAGCCATCCGGTCATCGAAGTTCTTGCTTGTGGGAATTAAAGAGCTGAGGCTGTCACTTCTCTTGCTTGTTTCTCTTTTAATGAAGTTCTGTTCTAATGTCTCGCAAGGGAAAGTCTCTCCAGGTCTCTCGTGACCAACCAGAAAGAGAACGGTGGACAGGCTATGTTCTTCTAAGTTGTTGCTCTCTTGGGATTCTTTGTTGTTGAGACAGGGTCTTACTGTCTAGATAGGAGACTGTGTTAAGGACTGGGATTTCCTCCTCTGTGTTCACCCATGCTCACTGCAGGAAGGAGTGAGAGTTCTTCAGGCACATGGCACTGAGCTAGGCCCTATGCAAGCAGGCTGACCTCCTTCAGAGATGTAAGGTCAAAAGGGCCTACATTTTCCCGGGAATATATTTGGAACTAAGCCTTCAGGAAAGCCTAGCTCATCCTGAGGTAAAGAGATATAGGAACCTTTCCCAGGAAAACGACACCCAGTGACCTGCATTTTGAAGAAATGAGTGAGGCAAACTTGCCCAGCCCTGCCTATCCTCGGATATTCTAGTTGTCCAAGTTGCTTTCTAGAAAGGAACCAGCCCTTAGTGAACCGAGAGTTGCCCCTTGTGCTTCCTGACTTACGGTCAGGAACTATTGTCACCTTGGCTTATAAAACACCCAGTTTGCAACACGTCTTTAAAGCCAAAGATTTTTTTTCCATCTTACCACCAGTGAGTTTTTCATGAATGAGCTTTAAAGCCCTTGATTAAGGAAAAAAAGAAAATAAATGGTCCATGGAATTTCTCCATCCTCTTTTGTGGTAAATTGTGTCCAAGTGTAACACTGGGTTACCCTTATTTCTCTGAATCATGACTGTTGTGTTTTCTGAGCAGCTATTTGGGACTTTTTAAAGATATGCATGGCAAACACAAAGCCTGGTGACCAAGTGACAACATCATGTAAACTATCAGAATGCCAGAGCTGTAGTTAACACGACTACTCATGTCAACCTTAAGTTCCCCCTGTCTGCAGAAGTGTTAGCGTTGTTTCAACAAAAGCAAGTATGTGATGGAGAATGAAGTCTGGTAAAAGAGTTCCAGGATGTTATATCAGGAAAAGTACCAGGTTCCTGGGCTAGCATGTCTGGAGATTGTGATCCAGAGGTGATTCATACTGAGAGGTATGTTAGGAGTTGTCACTGTGCACGTGGAGAAGCTTTGTCTTGAGTGTAGTCAATGATGGCCCCAGAGGAACTCTCTTTTGTCACAGTAGGTTGAAGGCCGTCCAAGTACAGAATCAAGTAACTTCTAGTCTGAAACGACGGAGTCTGTTCTTAATTGAATGTTCAATTATAATTCTCAGAAATCTCCCATCTTTGGTCTTCACACCACTACAGAGCACAAGATCCCTCAGCAGGGCCGCGGTCACCTGCTATTCCTGACTTTATTTAAGGAGATCATGCCCTGTCCATACTCCCTGAGCCTCGGTTTTCTCCCAGGAGGTAAAGCCTGATTTCAGAGTTGACTAAGTGTCTTCCATCAGCCATAGTTACCTACTTAACATTGGAAAACTGGAAGTTTCCATCTGTCTTTGAATGCATGTGGCTGGTTCATCAGTGCCTCAGAATAAAACACCTTGAAATTAATAGTATGAAATCTTGTGAGCAATATGATTGGCAATATGATGATATCCCACAGAAAACATGAATGACACTTAATCCCCCAGAGCCTTAGAACCTCAAAATACTCACAGTCTCTATCTACTTAGCTCTATGGCTGGTGATTTCTGTAGTCCTTATGAGAACTTGGTGCAATGTAGGAAATGGTGAGACTCAAATCTTGGGCTCTAGTCCCCACAGTGTCACCATCTGTACAGTGAATAGGGGTAGGGAAAGATGGTTCCAGAAACGTTTCAAAGATCTCATCAGCTCAAAAATTCTAACTTAGGAGACTTTGGACAAATGATTTATTTTGGTTGTAATTACCAATGTAATGACTAAGTAGCTTTTCAATCCAGTAATTTTCTTAACTCTGAAACACCAGATTTGGGATTTGCTTCAGTTGTACCTTGGAATGTCCACTATCCTGTGGTCTAGGTGGTGTTTGGATCCTCTGTGAGGTGATATCTCTTAGGTTGGCATGTAAGGAAGAAGTCAAGGACAGATTCAAATACATCCCATAGCTTGGAGAAATGACTGTCCCACAACAGTGGGGACACTGGAACTCCAGAATGCCCTTTGTCCCACAGAAGGCCAGGGAGGCAGAGGAAGCATCAGGCAGGGAATTTATGGACTGCAACTCCTGCATAGGTTTCTTGCTTCTAGAAGTGGTTGACATAGCTTTTGGAGGTTTGCACTGAGCCTCAAAAAGTATCTTGAGAGTATAGACTATTGTATCTACTTTCAGCATTCTAAGTCAATTTTTCCCAAGACAATAGTGAATTGGTCCAGCTAAGACAGCGGCCCTTTGTGTTTTATTTTATTGTGATAAACTCCTTTGATAACTCTAAAAGCACTAGGAAAGACTCTACCTAGAAAAGTGGCCGTGCACGCACACACACACACACACACACACACACACACACACACACACACACAC
>CAJQZJ010032031.1:10161076-10196691 GCA_907164525.1 Lophiomys imhausi | reverse complement strand
GTGTGTGTGTGTGTGTGTGTGTGTGTGTGTGTGTGTGTGTGTGTGTGAAGAGGGTCATGTCCTTTTGACTTGGCATCAGTTAAATCACTGAGGTTCTGTGTCCTAGAGTTGTACCTATAATTACGTTGACTATACAACAGTGCTTCCTCCGTGGTTTCCTGAAATGGAAAAGATAAAAAGGTTCCAAATGCATGTTGACTGCAACTGAGCAAGACGAAAACAAGCTCATCTGACTTGGCTCTCTGGACAAAGCCAAGATGGCTTCATTGAGCTAACACCGAGAGTTTTGATACCCTATGTGCTGGGCTGTCCCTTCAGGGATACACATCCTTGAGGACTGATCCCCCAACTCTCTCCTTTGATCCCCAGAGAGTTTTCCTGCTGTTTTAGGGAGGGAGCTGTCACCTGCTACTACTGGTGGCCCAGGGACTCAACCCAACCCTGGCTGATAACGCTGTTGGAAATGTCACCACCATGTCCCTGCCTGCCTCTGGCATTCTTACCTCACATAAGAACCCACATTTCTAAGGAGATGGCTGGGACCCCGCCCGTAGCTAGTTCATAATCCATAGAAGCTGCTGACTACATGCTCCAAGCCCTTCCATTCTGTTAGTGAATGCTTACTAAGCGGATGCTTGGACACACTTTGCCCATCCTTGCACGTTAACCATGAGTGGTATGTGGTTTCTGTCCCTGGATGTCTTGCAATGTGCACTGGGACAGAACAGTATAGTAGCTGCTGAGCTCACAACCCAGGGTGATTGGTGTCATTACTAAAGCCAAAGAGAGAACTCCCCTAGACACCTGGGTAGAGGTCAGATGCTGCTGGGGGCATTTGAAGAGACCACAGCTGTTTTGATGGGCCCTTAAACCAAAATAGAGACAAAGAAGGTGGAAACAGAGAGCTCATGTAGAAGGAGTCCAGCAGTTGTTAGAAGGTTTGGGTCAGATGCTGTGAATTTTGGGCAAAGAACCATAGGACTTATTGGGGGCCTGGGAAGAAATGGAGTTGAGTTAGCTCTGGCACATGTGGGCACCAAGGTGGAAACAGCAAGTTTGGTGGCCAGAAAGCAGGTTTGGAGTTCTGACATGGTGGGCCATGAATGACTCAGATGTGAGATAACTGTGGGTAACTGGAGTGGGTGTCTGCAAGAGTGTGCTGAGTGACAAGAGCTGAAGACAAGCCTCTAGGGAGGGCCATCAGACAGGACCTTGTGATAACAGAGGTTGAGCTGTGAGCCCTGCCTAAGGGGACGACAGAGGGAGACAGGCAGTCTCAACCAGTCCCGTGTATGTGTCATGTGCTGTGAAGACTGGAGATCAGCTGGGCACTAAAGCGAAGGTGAGGAAAGGCCTCAGGAGAATGGGAGAGATCAAGAGCAGAAAGTCGGCCATCACAAGTATGACCGTGTGGTGAGGCATGGACACAGAATTGTAGGTTTCATGAGCTGTTGGAAAGATTAAAAAAAAAAAAAAAGGAAATTCAGAATGGAAGAGATTTTTTTTTTTGTTTTGTTTTGTTTTGTTTTTTGTTTTTTGTTTTTTTTTTTTTTCCGAGACAGGGTTTCTCTGTGTAGCCCTGGCTGTCCTGGACTCACTTTGTAGACCAGGCTGGCCTCGAACTCGCAAAGATCCGCCTGCCTCTGCCTCCCAAGTGCTGGGATTAAAGGCGTGCGCCACCACTGCCCGGCTGGAAGAGATTTTTTAACCTTAATATTGAACAAGGAAAATGTCTCCACGTGCTTTTAGACATTGTCCCTCCTTTTCAAAACATTCCCAGATTGTGAAACAGAACCATTTTCTGAGTCTACAACCTTGATGTTGAACAAGGAGCCAGGAGACACATTTGTCCACACACACACACACACACACACACACACACACACACGCACACACGCACACACGCACACACGCACACACGCACACACGCACACGCACAGTTCTGTTTATTCCTACTCAGAGAGAAAAAAAACTACTTCTCTAGACATCTATGCCTTTTCTTCAGACATCTAGACCTTGGCCTTTTGAGGTTACATCTGTGACCCTGTTTTTAGCAACTGCTGCAGAGAAATAATAATTAAACTTGATAGGACTGAGTAGTAAATATTTCCAGGTAATATTGCTGTATACTAGCAAGGCACATTTGGTGGATCCAGCCAAGACAGTCTGTGCACACCCACAGCCTGCTCACAAGGCTGTCAGGACTGTGTCTTCTTTTGATAAAATGGAACTCAGAGGAGCGCAGCCTCCTGAGCAAGTTGTTTCATGGTCAGCCCTGGAAAAATCACCTCTCCTGACATCTCCTGGTACCACTCCTTCCATCCTATTGTCCTTCGAGTCATTTGTTGATCTTTTCTAGAAATGTAAAACACACACACACACACACACACACACACACACACACACGGAGAGGGGATATTGTGACTTTTTAAGCCACCAGGCCCACCTCTCTGCTCCCAACATAGAACAGTTTCCAGCTGCTGACTGGTGGATGAACAAAGAGAGGGAACAGATTTAGGTAGAAACAAGAACTCTATATATTATGAAAGCTTCAAATTATCACCACCTGGAGGGAAAAGATAGGGCCAGGGACATGTCACATAAATGCCTGGAGCACTGTGCTGTTCCAAGCTCTCTTTCAGATGGTTTTTACCTTGCTATTACCATGTCCAGGAAAGATACCAAACCAGCCTCCCTCCTTGAAGGCCAGCGCGAGGCTGATGTCACTGTAATTTCTTTCCTGCTTGTCCCCTGAGAGATCTCTGGGGTGCCACCCATGGGCCTGACTCCCTGTCATCTGCTTTCAGACAAGTCCTTGCTTGGTAGCTCTGAGTCAGGGTCATTGAGCAGCTTCATTTTGGCTTTGTATTTATAATGTAGGATTATATTTGGGGCATGGAGGATCAATACATTTGTCGATGTGGAAATTTAATTCCCACAGCTAGAGGAGAACACTAGATTGAGTTCTATTCTGACTGTCTCCTGGACTGATTCTTAATGTGGGCACTCAGCTGAGATCAGGAATGTAACCCCAACGGTCATGGTCTCTTGAGACAGGGTCACAGCACCTGTCACTAGCCTGGAACTCACTAAATAGGCTAGGCTAGCTGGCCAGTCAGCCACAAGCATCTACCTGACTCTTTCTCCTCAGCTCTGTGGTAACTGCCAACCTGGCTTTTTATTTTTATTTTTATTTTTTGATGTGACTTCTGGGGATTACAGGTCCTTCAGTTTACAAAATGAACACTTTACCAACTGAGCAGTCTCCTCGGTTTCTCATGGTTTCCTTCTTGGTGTGGTTGCTCCCCAACCCTTGCAGAAGAGTAACAAAGGAGCTAAAGTTAGGGTGTATCTGTTTTCTGTCAAACGATTTAGCTCTTAGTACAACCAAAATCTCCCGGGCACACCATGAAGTCCAGCCAAGTGACACAGCCAGAAAGGGTGTGGCAACTGACAGTGTCTCAAACACATCGGCTCACCTGGTGACACTGGCCACCGAGACAATGTGGTGAGGCCACAGGTAACCCCTGGCTTGTCCCACCTGTTCCGCCTTTACAGAGCCACATCTCATTTCTTTCTTTTCCCTCCCTTTCTTTAGGGATGTGCTGGGCAGAACGTAGAAATCTTTACAGTACAAGCGCCTCCTGGGTGGTTGAGCCCAGAGACGCAGTACGTATTCTTGAGTATGGCTGATTTAACCAGCTTGCCTCCACCTGCCCTGCCCTGCCCCTTGCTCAGATCAAGTCAAGGCTCAAAGCCGAGGGTGCCAGTCCCACGCTGACACCCAGACTCCGGGGTAGTTGGGAACAAGGCAGGGCACATGTTCAGGGCAGCACAGGCTGAGGCTTCCTTGCTCCTCATGCCACTGTTTTCACAATCAAGGAGTCAGACTCCCTCCCAAAGCCCCTCTTCTCAGAGGCAAATGGACGTCTTGCTCTAGGCATCTTGTCAGCAGAGTCCATAACTGTGATGCAGATTGAGGCTGGAAGATTTTTGACTTCCAGACCAACCTGATGTATAGAGGGAGGATTTGTATCCAAGACCTAAGAGTCAAGGGAGCAGAGGGAGGTAGACTTTCTCTTCAACTTAAACTATATGGTAGCTCTGATCTGGCTTGGGACACTTCTGGTGGCTAACTAGAATTCCACTTCCTTCATAAATAAAACTTGTAGTAACTAGGCCAAATCACAACCAATGCTTCATTTCCACACACACACACACACAGCCCACTCAAAGAGCAGCCCCCCCCAACAGAGGCCAATGCCTGCTGCCTTTCAGAACTGAGTTGCACACCAAGCTTGTCCCCATCAGCTTTCCTTTGTCCAGTCAGCCGATTGGAAGGGTTGGGACTGGAATGCTTATGTTCCTTAAGAATGCTTTCATTGACACCTTCGAGCCATTTTCCTGGGACAAGAGAATCTTAGAAATGCTTTGGACTTTTGTGTGTCAAACCTTTTAAGTCATGTTCTTGCTAATCTGGGCTCTGGGGATATGAAGCGCTTCATTTGTCATCTGGACCCTGATAGACAGTGTTCCTTCTAGGTCCCAGAGAGAATCAACCAGAACTTCATAAGCAGTGGGTACTACATGGCAGTGGGAGGCCATGCTACCCCTCACACCAAGGTGGCCCCAGCCAGGACCCCAGCCACCTAGGCTTGTCCGAAACCCATCATCCCTACCGGAACCCACTTTCATTCCTTTTTCTAATAAGTGATGCCTGGAATATCAAAAATGTATGCATAAAGTAACCGATATTTGTAAATGTGTACATGTGTATGCACTCCAGGATGCATGCGTGCGTGCGTGCATGTGTGTGTGTGTAGAGCAGAAGTTAACAGGTGACATCGGGTGTCTTCCATCCTGCTCCAGTTTTTGTTTTCAAATGGGGTTCTGTCACTGAGCCAGGAGCTAACTGGCTCCACTAGGCCAGCTGTTTAGGGATTATGGGAGTTCAGTACTGGGCCTATCTTAACATTGGTCCTGGATCTGAATTCAGATCTTCATTCTTGTGTCTGCCCAGCCTCAGACAAGTGTGTATCATACACAATTGTCTAGCCCTCAGTCCTGTTGTTCATTAAACACGGTTTTCTTCAGAATATCTGAAGTCCTCTCTCCCCTACTAAAAAGTCCCCTGAGTGTTTATTTAAAATAAATCTCAGCTACCCTGCCCTGTCCTGGATGGGGAGAGCTCTGGGAGGAGAGGGCAGAGAGAAGGGCCCGGAGGAGAATAGCTGCCCTGAACTCACTGAAATCCCTTCTCTCTAAACCAGGACATCATCGAAGGGGGCAGCCTGCGCATCCCCCTCCAGGAGCTGCATCAGATGATCCTGACACCCATCAAGGCTTACAGCTCCCCCAGTACCACCCCTGAGGTGCACCGCCATGAACCTTCACTGATGGGCCCGGAGAGCCCAAGTCCAGACTGCAAAGATAGCACCACAGCGACCACCAGCATCACAGCTAGTACCTCAGCTGGCGCCAGCGGTGGGCTGCAACCACCCCAGCTGAGCAGCTGCGACGGGGAGCTGGCTGTCACCCCTCTGCCAGAGGGGGACCTCCCTGGGCAGTTCACCCGAGTCATGGGGAAAGGTACTGTTCTCTCTGGGAGCCCTAGTCAGAGCTAAAAGAGTCCCTGGGGGCTGGGTGGGGTGGAGGACACTAAATGAGCTTCCTTCCCCACTAGGTAACATTAGTACCCCTACAGAAAGAAGAGCTTTTCCCATGGGAGGTCTCAACTCTAGGCTGTGGACCCCTCTAACCCTGCTGGGCCTTTCCAGGACCACCCCTATTGGGCCTTGAACCTTCAGGGAAGAAAGTGGGGCAGACACCGAAAAAGATACTTCAGAGAACAAAACCCTCACTCAACAACCGGCCCTTCCCCAAAGCAAGTGTGGCTGGGAGCTTGGGTCCAGAACCCAGAGAGCAGCCCCTGCTGAGTCCCCAGGCCCTGCGGCTTCCTAGTCACCTAGGGATTCAGTCAAGAAAGCGGGTGTGCCTCGAACAACTCTCAGGACAAAGCTGTTCTATTCAACCTCCCAGGTTTGCACCCTCCTTTCACCTTTGATCCACCTTACAGGATGCTCAGGTGGTCTTGAGCTGCTGGCTTGCGGTTGCTTAATAAATCTTATGCACCTTAGGTGACTTAGGTGAACCCCAAACACACCATTTCACAGAAAAGGAATCCAGGGTCAGATAAGCAGCCCACCAAAAAATGTTCACAGTTCCTGGCAGAGCTGGGATCTCAGACCTCACTTCCCTACCTCTACCCCCATGGTTTCCAGGGGACCTTCTTAATAGAGTTCCATATGATGCTCCCCTTTGCAGCACTGAGAGCCCAAACCCAAAGAACCAACCACAATCCCTATTCTACACTCCAGACAGACTCTATGTTTGAGTTCCCAGAAACCTAGGTATCCTCCCTCTTCCCAGTGATTGCACATAGGCTCCCTGTGTCTGAAGCCAGGGCCCTAACAGCCTGAAAGAGCCTTAGAATTACAAAATGAGAGCCCATTCTGAGCGATACTGGCCAGTGGTCTCCTCCATCGTCAGTTCCTCAAGCAGCACACAGCCTGCATACCTTTATGACAGCTTTGGCTGAAACATTCCTTCCCTTGCCCCAGTTTCTCCACCTTTGCTCTACTTCCTCATCCTCTAACTGCCAGCAAAGTCTTCCCAGCGAATGTGCTCCATACCCTGTCCGGACGTGCTCCATACCCTGTATACAGGGAATCGCAGGAAGGCTCAGTCTGGGGAGACAGTGCTCTTCAGCTCCACCTCTGTTTAAACTGTGACTACCATATGCGAAGCCACAACCCAAGTGCCACTCAGCATACACCATATAAACAGTGGAAAGTGAGCCAGTGACCTCCTTCCTGCTCCTTCCAAAACATCTCCTCTCAAGGGGACAGCTACTATTAAATGTGGGGTTATCCTTACAGAGCATTTATCATCATACTTGTGTGTGACTATCCAATCTTAAACAGGTTTTTAAGATTCTTTCCTACTTATTTCCATAAACATTACATATTTGCGTATTTCTGTCAATACAAAGCACCATTCTTTACGGTTGCATACTGTATGTATATATATATATATATATATATATATATATGATATCACAAATTATTTTACAGGTCTCCATGCATGGATAGACCTTGAGGCTGTTTCCATGTTTTTGTTGCAAACACTGTTATTCTGAAAGCCAGTGAGTAGCGACATGAATTGGAGGGCATCTATGTTAGGATGGTCAGGCGGGGAAATAGTCAAATATGATCCCCAGCTTTCAAGTTTGGTGTGCTTTGAATGACAGATACTCAAATCTCTGACTTCTTTTGCAGGTAGCTTTTATAGTAAGGGCAGAGTGGGCCATGAACATGGCCGTAAGAAACCTAGTACATTGCCGGGTGGTGGTGGGACACACCTTTAATCCCAGCACTTGGGAGGCAAAGGCAGGCATATCTCTGAATTCGAGGCTACCCTGGTCTACAGAGTGAGTTTCAAGACAGCCAGGACTACACAAAGAAACCCTGTCTCAAAGAAACAAAAGCAAAAAAAAAGGAAAGAAAGAAAGAAGGAAAGAAGGAAGGATGGAAGGAAAGAAAGAAAGAAAAAGAAAACAAAGAAATCTAGTACATACATGTCCTCTACCCACAGAGAAAAGCTGCCCCATCTTTTCTGGCACATGCTTGAGTGTGTAGGTGAAGGCGTATGTGGATAAATGTGTATGTCACATTGAGAAAATAAGCCTGCAAATGACTGAATGGCAGGTTTCTTCTGCTCCATGCACGCCTACATGTGTTCCAGCCAAAATGTGGCTTCAGCATAATTCCTCTACACACAAACACCACTGCCTTCCCACCTGGTGAGGGGGCTGTGGTTCATTCATAAAATGGCCTTGCTCCCCCACTGTGGTATGAGGGCTCAGAAGGCTTTCGAAGCTCCCTTACTCAGCGCCACCTGCAAAAGCAGAGCCCAAGAGCCCTTCTCTCACGGAGCGTCTGTCTTCACACCTGTGTCTGAGGGCTTAATATAGAATGGTATGACAGGAACAAACACAAGGAGTTTCCGGGGGTGAGGCTCCTGTAGCAACTGAGCATTTGACTTCAGCAGAATGATGAGCCTCCGGGTGTTTTCTGTGAGCCTTATATAATATCACAGGTGTACGTTCCTCTTAAGGCCTTGGTCCTCAAAGAGACATATCCCAGAGGCTGGAAGAGCATATGTTGTTCTGATTCATCTCTTCTTAATTCACAGTGTGCACACAGCTCTTGGTCTCCAGACCTGATGAGGAAAATATAAGTTCTTATCTACAGCTGTTAGACAAGTGTCTCGTTCATGAGGTGAGTGACAACTGACTTCAACCTGTTCCTCTTATCGCTTAGAAATCCTTCTCATAATTTCTGTGATGGGGATCTTTTTTTGTTTGTTTGTTTGTTTGTTTGTTTTTGGTCTCCAGCAACTTGTTTTGACAAGTGCATGGCCAGAACTAGGCTGTGGCCGCCTCTAACAAAGACTCTATATGGGTGTCCCCTTGGCATCAAAATTCCCCAGACACAGAATGCTGATGTCAGAGGGCTCTTGGGAAGAACTTCAGGCCCCAGAAGAATCCAGGTGACCAGATCTGGGGAGACTAACTCCCAGAACTGCTACCCAGCCCTAGATAAAGTTTTCTTCACCAGGCATGATCAGACATTGTGTCCTTTAATGTAGGAGAACTGGAGGAAAGAGGGAGAGAGAGAAAGCTCACAGAAGAAAGAATGACCAGGGTAGATAGTGATGGCTGCTGGACCGGTTGGATTTGTGGTTGTTATAGAACCTGTATTTGCCATGTGACCTTTGGAAGGGGACCAAGGCAGGTAGAGTGCAGACTCTCTGAGTGCAGTAAAAGCCTGGGAGAATCCTAGGTGTGACTCGGTTGCTCGGTATTCCCTAGCAATACACAGAGAAAGGAGACTGGAGCTCAGGTCCAGGCAATCAGTGGCTCTGTGGGTGCCCTGCCTCTCAGAGTTATAGATATAACCTCTAGATTAGAGAAAACATGGGGCCAGATAAATAAGGTAGTGAAGTATTTTGTGGGATTTTGATGTGAGAATGAGATGGGTAGAGCCTCTAACATTTTACTTGTTGGCAGTCAGAACCCCAAGAGCTCCATGGGCCCCCGGGGCAGGAGACAGAGGCCTGGTTTCATTCACTTTGCCTTGTCACTCAATCTCCCAGTGGCACAAGTGTCTCTTGCCATTGGAGCCCTCCTCCTTGTGTCTGATGTTATCCACCTATCATATCCACTTCACAGTCTCCTAGGGTTCAGTTCCAGACAATCACTCTCTGCTCCCCCAGACTCTCATCTTGATAGTGTTTCCTGTATGAAGCATGAACTCCTGTAGTGCATTGATCCAGCCAGAGCCCTCTGGCTCTGTGAGCACAGTAACCAACTGTCTAGGCTGTGAGCCCCAGGCATGCCATCCTCCAAAATAGTTATTCCAAAGTCCTAGCCTTTCAGCTGAACAAAAACAACGGTTTCTGCAAGAGCCCAGAGCAGCCAGACCCTGCCTAACCCTGACTGAAGGCCCCCCTTCCTTAGGTGTTTATTTCAGTAAAGGACAAGACCATGCCCTGCGAGCCCCAAATAGCCCTTTGCTGGTTGCAATCCTGATGTTACACTTGGTTTTGTCTAGGGGGGAAAAAAGACAAAAGGGAAGACAAGAGTTCTGTATACTTTTAGAGAGCAGGTAGGCCCCATCCCTGGGCTGTGAGGCTTATGACGAGAGGGCAGTGGGGAAGATAAACAGCAATAGGTGGCCAGTCTACTTATCTCTTCCTGTAATCAAACCCCTGAATAGAAGCAACTCACAAGAGGAAATGACTTTGTTTCCCACGTGGGAAAGGTATATGGGAGATAGGAGCAGCTTCCATGGTGGAGACAAGGAGCCTGGGATGTCCTGTTTCTGTCTCAGCACTACACCAGGAAGCAGGGGGATGATGGTGAGAAGTGAGACGGGTGTATGACCCACAAAGCATGCCCTCAGCAGCCCACTTCCACCGGTGTGACCACACCTTCTAGATGTCCTACAACCTTCCAAAACAACACCACAGCTGCGACCAAGAGTTCAAATATGGCCGGGCCTGGTGGCACATGCCTTTAATCCCAGCACTTGAGAGGCAGAGCCAGGTGGATCTCTGTGAGTTCAAGGCCAGCCTGGTCTACAAAGTGAGTTCCAGGACAGCCAGGGATGATACACAGAGAAACCCTGTCTCCAAAAACAAAAACAAACAAACAAAACACACACATACACAAAGTGTTCAAATGCATAAGCCTGTGGGGGACATTTTACATGATGCTAAGACCTCTGATGAGGTTCCCTCCCATGGTGCCTCAGACGTCAAAGGCGGAACAGTTCTAGCCTAAGCTAGAACTGGAGCCCAGGGCACTTCCTCTCCAGCAGTAGAAAGCACTGTCTCAAAGGTGAAACCAGAAGTCCAGCTGTGACACTGTGGTCAAAGCTTGACTTCTGAAGCTGGGCAGATGCTCACTGCTTAAGAGCAGTTGTTCCTCCCACAATGGGGCTAAACTTGATTGCCAGTACTCACATTAGGTGGCTCACAACTACCCGTGATTCCAATTCCAGGGTATCTTACACTCTCTCCTGTCTTCCATGTGCACCCACACAAATGTGTGTGCTAACATTCAGGATACACACATACACGGGGGGGGGAGAGACTTTAAGGGAAAAAAATGGACACAACTGCTAAGGACACAAATAAACGTTCAGGTAGAATCCAGTGCTCTGTCCTGGAGGAGGATGGTTCTGGGTGGGTTGGTGGACCAGGAGGAGATCTGTGTTTTGTAAAAGCAAACAGGAGGCTTGTCTTCCTTCCCCATACCCTCTCTTAGCACTGAGGCTTCTGGACTTGAGAGGAAAAGGTGCTTTTCACCTTAGCTCAAGTTACTCGGATCTATGAGACCAAATAATGAGTCCAGTTACCTCTGTGGAACTGTGCACGAGCCTCCTAATTGGTCTAATCTGGCCCTGAAGATCTCCCTAAACATTCTCCTGCCCCATGCGCCCTCCCTGGGAATCTGACTTGTGATTTTTTTCCTCTTTCAAATTTTCCTCTCTGGGAGCCCCAAGTACTCAGTGGAAAGGATACTATGTGGCCCCATCTTCTGTTTACTAGAGAAGACCTTTACAGGCAAAGCGGGTCTCATGGCAAGTCTTTCTGCCTGAACTTGTGTCAGATGGAGGAGTCTTCACTCTTCTCTGGAAGGGAAAGTGTTGTTTGAGGCTTTGATTATCAGCTAGATGATTTTCCACAGCCCAGGATTAGTCCATGTCTGCAGCACACCCCTGTCATGGGAGGCTAGTGGGCAGTGCAGGAGTAGTGGGGTTTAGACACGAGCCTCAGACAGGGGTCCTTCTCACAGCCATGGCCACCTGTTCTCCAACAGGCTTGAATGGGGAAGGTGTTCATTAAATGGAAGACACCTCCCTTCCTAAGGAAGAAGGGCCAGACTCCCTAAGGTCAGAAAGGGAAGAACAGGAAAGTTCTGAGTTACCTGTGATACCATTCCACTTTGGTTCCTGAATCATCAGACCAGGCCCCTCTCTTTCACTGTCTTAAAGTGGTTCTGGAACAATGGTCTCTTTTCCCGTTGGAAACTTTGCACCCAGTGTGTGAACTACAGGACTGAGGGTGGCTGTCTCCCTCTAGACTAACAGGTTGGTCTGGGCCTGACAGGGACAGCGGACTTGAGCAGGATGACTGGTGCTGTCTGGGAAGTCAGCAGGCCTTGCATCTTCCTTCCTTGCCCTGAGCCTCTGGTTTTGGGCTGCCAGGGGAGGAGACTGTAATGAGACAGCGGGCGTCAGCCAGTTCCCTACAATGGAAGAGACAGAACTGCATTTTAGAACCTACCCCCTCCCCGGCCCCACCAAGCCAGTGTGACATAACTTCAGCTTTACTGACTGGATGCCTCCCAGCTGGGAAGAACCGCTCACTGAGCACCCATCAAAGGGTGTGGTGGATGTTCTGCGGATGAGCGTGTCCACACTGTATCTGCTTAGATGCTACATAATGACACTCTTGGGAGGACATCTAGCCTCTCACTGCTTTGTGACTTGGACCCTTGGTTGTTCTTCCAGCTCACGGCAGCTGGATTCTGTGTTTCTAAGACTATTAAACTGTTTGTACTGCTATTTGGGCCTAAAGGTCATCGCTAAGGGATGCACATAGACCACTCCAAAGAGTGCATCTGCGTAAACAAAGCCACCTGGTTAGGGCCCTGGGGGTGGCGTTTGTGGAACTGTTTAATCGTATCGTTAGTATCTACTCCCAATGCATATTATTCTCACAGACCCCTTTTGGGTGAGTGTTACCCTGGGTTTCCGGAAAGCACCAAGTCTTCTTTCGGTAGGACTTGTGTGAGTGTGTTCCTGCATTTGCGCCTTGCCCATCTGTCTTCCTGTGACTCACTGAGCTGAGCCATCCTCCCCAAGTCATCTTGGTCATCACAGCTGTATCTTGTGTCCTCAGCATTTAGCTGGATAAGCTAATCAAAATCAGAGTCCATCTCTTGCCTTTATCTTTTGTTGTTGTTTAAAATTTATTTATTTATTTCATTTACATGAGTGCTCTGTCTTCATACACACCAGAAGAGGGAATCAGATTCCATTACAGATGGTTATGAGGCACCATGTAGGTGCTAGGAATTGAACTCAGGTCCTCTGGAAGAGCAGCCAGTGCTCTTAACCGCCGAACCATCTCCCCAGCCCATCTCCTGCCTTTATTAATGTAGCAGCAATGCCCGTCTTGAGTCCAGTTATAAGCATCAATGGACATTCAGTGATCATCACCAACAAAGGAAAAGGACCATGGAGGAGAGCCATATACTCACCTTCCAGTCACTACAGCCTCTGTCACACAAACACAGGGACCTTACTGTATCCTTTAGGTAGGCAGCCCTCCTAGAACATGTTTGGTGGCATCTGGCTGAGGCCACCCAGGTAGAAGAAGATCCTGCATGCTGAGTATAGCATTTCACAGCTCAGTGGTACCCTTTTGCTTTTATCCATGAAGTTCTACAGGGTTTACAACCCTAAAAGATTAAGCATTCTCAGGAGAAAATTAGACTGTCATTTTCTTTTCAATCATCAAGAAATCTGTTTCTTTTAGAGAAAGCAAGCATTTAGTCTGTTACTCTAACATTTTACTACTACTTAAAGGATTCCATGCCTTATTGTCAAAATCACTTGGGAATGTTCTCTGTCACTGCTACTGCAAACCAGATGGTTTTCCCACACTATGGGTTCCAAACCTCAGCTCAGGAACTTGGCGGGGGACTCATATATGACATGGAACTGTCACCTGCTGGGACACCGTGAATCCATAGTGCAACATTTTGCCAGGGAACTTTCTACAAACTGTCTTCTGGAAACCTCCTAGATTACTCAGTCATGCTTTGAGATGTTGGAGGGGAATCCCCATCACCTACATTCAACTGTTCCCTTGGGTGCTTTTACTGTATTTGAGTTTGTACATCTCTGCCTTAGGGATTTTGGCTATGGTGAGTGCAAAGTCTGTTCATCCCAGGGGACATGATGTAGATGTGTGCTGTGTGCTATAGGTTGTGTAAGTGTGTGCTATGTGAAACAATGAGGTAGACATGTTTTTCGGACAGTCGGAAAATGCCTCCCTACACTCCAGTTTTGCTAGAAGACTTGTGAAGGCATCAGGCCTAACTTCTCTCAACTATAGGCAAGGTTAAGGTCAAGACTGGTGCACTGGGGGGTTTTCATGGGGCACAAGGCTGTTTAACTAGAGATCTCTCAGGAAAAAAAAACCCTAAGACACATAATGTGGCCATTTCCTGAAGCTCTGCAGCCCACTCCAGAGTAACCATACACCATCAAGCAGATTGATTTTTGGAGTAGCTTAAAGTTCCCATTGATTATGAAAATGCAGGGGGACTGCCAAGCTAGAATATCTAACAATCCATTCACAGCTCATCCTTGGCTGACAAATAAGGTCCAGGAAGGAGTCACAGGAGGGGAAGACGGGCATAGGTCTTCCGGAAAGATGGCCAAAAAACGAGGTTGTTGAAGGCGTAATGCCCGAACCAAGTGTTCCCAAAGTCAAATAACGTGGATCCTCAGCACAGATGGCTCCAATGTAATCTGACTGCTGTTTGGGCCAGGTTGGAGCAGGTGGGGAAAAGGCTACCCAAGAGACACCACCATTTTCCTTCATTAATCGTATGTTTTTCCCTCTAATGCCTGACTGCGTCACCCATTTAAAAGTCCTGTTTGTTTTTGCAGGCGTTTACAGAGACACAGAAAAAAAGATTGTTGTCATGGAAACAGCAGGTGCAGAAGCTCTTTCGGTCTTTCCCTCGGAAAACCCTTCTAGACATATCAGGATATCGACCGCAAAGAAAGTATGTTGGGGTTCTGTTCTTTATAATGCGTGGTGGCTCCCTGGTGCCTCGCTGCCTGCTTCAGTTCAGTTCCTGGCAGGAATATGGCAGGGTATCTCTCCTCCTTCATGAGGACACCCTGTGGGGAGTTCTCAACCACATTGCCCAAACAGGCTGTGGTGGGAGAAAGGCTGTTAGGAAGACCATTCCCAGAGGAAGAGCTGAATTTGAAGGTCTATAACTCGATTTACATGGTCAGAATGGCGATACTCATCTGGATGGGTGTGAGAGGCATGAGCTCATGATTTAATGAATGCCGCAAAGTAGGATTCTGAAAGGACCAGAGCGGGATCTTCTATCAGTACCTTAAGTGGTACTGTAATGCCTTTCTCCCTTTGAGCTGCAGACAAGCTAATTATAGTTGGTGGCAGGGTGAAGAGCCCAGTGCTCGTCTATTTTGGTCTGAGCCACAGTCTAATAGTGGGGCAGTACCATTCTTGATTTTTCATAGTAGCTCAGCTTCTTGGATGCAGTTAAAAATAAGCCCGGTCACACTTCAGAACCTGTTACCTTAATATGACTGTAAATTGAGAAACCAGGCACATGGGAAATATGAAATGAAGGGAAAGTTTACCATAGAAATGAAGGAGGAAGGAAGGTTGACTTAAGCATGAACAATGGTAGTGAGGGTTTGGAAATAAGAGAGTGATCATGCCAATATGCTAGAGAGAATCACCATTTTGTGTTATGTTTTCAAACATAAACAGATAATTATTCATTTCTTCACTTGCACCTGATGGGTTCTGAAATTCATTTCTGGGTACTCGCACAGAAGCTATGTTGTTAAACTTGGGGGAGGGGCACTCATTTGCATAAGTATGCCTTAAGGGCGGCTGGAGTTTGTGAAATGTCTTCATGGCAGATTTTCTTTTTTTTTTTGGTTTTTCGAGACAGGGTTTCTCTGTTTAACAGCTCTGGCTGTCCTGGACTCGCTTTGTAGACCAGGCTGGCCTCGAACTCCGCCTGCCTCTGCCTCCCAAGTGCTGGGATTAAAGGCGTGCGCCACCACCGCCCGGCTCAGGTTTTCTTAAGAATGAAGATGCTATCACATTCCACCATACAGCACTGTTATTTACTATGCAGACATTTATTTAGCACGTGCCCAGTGGTGTCTGAGCACTAAAAAAAAAAAAAAAAAAAATTAATTCACTCCAACCTCACAACAACCAACCCTATGAAATAGAACTGCTATTAGGAGCCTTAGTTTACAGATAAACTGATAGGCAAGAGGCTCCCAGGAGTTGGACCAAGCTGGCCAGTAATGGGCGCCAAATCAGTGCTCACCACTGCAGAGCCAGGCGGCTGATCTGGTCTCAGACTGATGCACAAAAAGGATATGCCTGCAAATTGATGCCGCCGCCAGCTCACCAGCCCCCAGCCCTTGGGTGTTGCCGGCTCTGATGGGCTGCAGATCACTCCTGCTCTGAGACTGCCCACTGACCTGGATACAGGGCAAGATGGCTCCCCAGCTGCCTTGTGCTTCTGTCAAGCACTTGGCCTTCTGTGGCCAATACTACAATTCCGATTCTGGGTGAGAAGGTCTCTGGAACCTGTTGCAGTACTGGGTCCTGCAGTACCAGTTCCTAGAGGAAGTCCTCTGAAGGAGAAGTTGAAGATGCAGCTTTTAAGCTCATTGGTCCTCTCACCAGCAACTCAGACTCTGCCTGTCTGTCCTGTGTATCCACATCGGAGAGCTCTGCTGAGGGACAGAGCTTGAGCAGCGACAGACCAGCACATGCTCGGTCAGAGCCAACCTGGGGTCTGCAGGGTCGGAGTCCTTGTGGGCCTCTTCTATTGACTAGATAAGAATGAATTCACTCACCAATTACGGATGTTCCAAAGGATGGTGCCAAACCCATGAAACACAGTCTGCTCCACGCATTACCTCTGGGATATTTTTACACTATTAATTTGTTTTGAAAAAAAAAAAAACGTTTCTCACATACAAAGGTAACCACAGGCAATCCCCTGCTTTAAATTATCTCACAAATCCAAAATTAATTGCTTCGTATTAATGTTATTTTTATCAAAGACTTTTCATGCATTTCAAGGAAAGGAAATCAGTTAGACTCAGAAAAGCAGAGAAGGTGAGACGTATAGTCTCAGAGCAGGAGTGTGAGAATGGGAACTTGATCTGTTCTTTGTTCTTTCTCGGAAAGCGTGTTTATTTTCATAAGCTGAGTGGTCTTAAGTGTTCATTCCAGCTGTCAGCAGCAGCAGCTACTCCGCAAACCTGGCTTTGTAAAGATAACCTTCTGAGGACACCACAGCTGGGCCCCACCATCAGGAGAAAGATGGCTCCTCAAAATTCTGCCCCCACTATGCTGCCACCACCACCACCAACACTGCTCCCCTCCCCCCTGGAGCATTCTGGGATTTACTTCCCTCTCCCAAACAGCTGAGTCCTAACTCTTAGGAGTCTCGGGGTTCTCCATGCCTTCAATGACTACCCCTAACAGAGTCCTTTGCACATTATGTAGCTAGGAAGCAATTACCTTGATCCAGGTAAGATATTCTTAGGTAGTCCCGGCATTTGGTAGGCACTTAGAGGCTGGAAGATCAAGAGTTTGAGGCCAGCTTGTGCTACATAGTGAGACTCTGTCTCAAGAAAAAATTTAAAAGCTACAGTTTTGCTTTCGTGGAAGAAACACGTTTCAGCAACACTCATCCGCTAGCATTTTGCATATAAAATAGCTTTTTAAAACTCCAGCCAAAAAGGGAAGTGAGAAAAATCTATTTAACTAAAGAGGTGGGGGGAATCTTAGCAGATAGTGATCATCCATCTGCCAGGTGGCTCAAATTCTGGCTTCAGAAGCCAGAGGAACAGTTCTTAACAGTTGAAAGCAAAAATCCCCACTTGCTGCTACTTTTTCCAAGTTACCTCACTACCTCCCCTCCAGAGGGGATCTCTGATTACGTGAAATCACTCTTAGCTCTCCTCAGCCTAATTTTCGATTTAAAAGCCTTAGATTTGGGGGGAGGGGCAGCGAGGGAAGGGAAGACGAGATAAACAGAGACCAAGAGAATGGAATCTAGAACACTTTTCTTGACCACCAAAGCCTGGAAGAAGACAGATTGCCTGGATTTCTTTCCTGTCCCATTACATTCCTCCCTGAGAAATGCAGGAACTCTGGGGGCCTTTAGGCTGCCATCTCAGATACTACCTCCCCGACACTCACACACACAACCATCTCTTGCCCCAGTGGACCTCACTCATTGAGCTCATCAGCAGGTTCTCCTTGCAAGCTTGGCGAAAACTCCCCTTTAGCAACCAAGCGACTCTGCTCCATCTAGTGGCCGTTCCCTGCAGCGCATGTCCTCGCCACCCTCCCGAATAACTAAAACTGCCTGACTCCCTTGTAAAGAATGTGCAGGTTCCTGAAGCCTCCCAGAACCCGAGGCTGGTGGAGGCTTCTCTGCTGAGCTCATCCAGCCCAATGGAAGCAGTCTCCTGCATGGACCGGAAGAACAGAGCCTTTCCAGCCTTGGTGAAGTCTGCCCTGCAGGAAGGGCCTGGGAAATGAAGAGACAGCACTGTCGTAGGTCCAGGGCACTTGCCTATTTATTTATATAGTCAGCCATCCCATGGCCCTGCTCTCTGGGCTGGAGTCAGCTACACACACCAGACGGGCCTCTCCTTTGTAGAAATATCTCAATGGCCAACACTCATTAACTCTTGCCTTACTTTCAACCAGCATTTACTGTACAAAATGCTGACTCTTTGACTCAGGCTTGGGACATACGGGGCTAAGGAAGACACATTCGTCCTTTCTTACAGAGCTTATAGTTCAGTGGGGTCTTCCCTCCAACACTGCTTACAGACAACCAGAAACCAACCATGGCATAAGGGAAGGAGCACGAACAGAATCAGATCCAGTTCTGATACTGCTTCTGCTGTTTTGCTTTGTGGCTTCTTGAGAGGCACCATGCCCTGGTGTACAGACTCACAAGTTGGATAAGACAAGACTAGGAGAAGGCAGAAGAATAAATATTTGGGTTCCCCTTTTGGGTTCATATTGGAGTGCTGCCCCCTGCTGGCTGTGTGGCAATGGCAAAATTCTCAAACTTTCTGGGTTTTTTGTTTTGTTTTGTTTTGTTTTTTGTAGCTTTAAAGGTCAGGAAGCCTGCTTCATAGGATTGCCGTGTGAGATAAGAGTAATGTGTGAGCTCCAACATCCAGCATGTGTTGTTGCTTTTAGATACTAGATACAGTTTCAGTCATAGCCCACTACTGGCACTTATCCACACCCCCAGACCTCTTAACTGTCAGTCCCGAAGTGGCCCTACTGGCAGCCTGGGCTTATGTAGGGGTGGAGCATGCCTGAAGCTCTGGATCCTTTCTCTCTGCTCTAACAGTCGTGGCTTCGGGCAGTCGAACTCCCTCCCAACAGCCAGCTCTGTGGGTGGCGGCATAGGAAGACGGAACCCACGGCAGTACCAGATCGCCTCTCGGAATGTCCCTTCCGCCCGCCTTGGTCTCTTGGGCACCAGTGGATTTGTCAGTTCCAACCAGCGCCACAACGCTGCCAACCCCACCATCATGAAACAAGGAAGACAGGTTTGTTCTGCTCTGCGGAGCAAAGAGGTTGACCAAGCTCATGGTCTGGGGTTTTAAGATGTCCCCGACCCAGGTAATCTCCAAATAGGAAAGAGATGCTCCCAGGGAATCTAAACCAAGGGGATAGCTGAGCTTATGCTTCCCAGGCAACCAGTACTTCATGTGTTGTTTCCCTGGAGACAGAAAGCCCAGTGGCTGTTGCTTGGGTAGCCTAGTGCTACATTAATCTCAGGGACCCTTGTAGAAACGCACGCAAGGGCTGTTTCTGCTTGACCTTTGGCCCTCCCCCAACATACATCATCACTCTCCAGGTCTGGCTGGGCATTTTGTCACAGTCCCAGCTGCAGTGAAGAGTCCACAAGATTAAGTTTGAGTGGCTGGCCCTTGCTGTGAGATTGACAGGGATCACTCTGTCCCTCGAGCCTTGCCTTTCCCCAATGTTCCCTAAGCCCCATGGGGCCGTAGAGGGTGGCCTTGGAACTGGGGACATAAAATCAGGTCCGATGAGAGAGACTGGCTTCAAAACAGAAAAGCTACACCAGGAAGGGGATGATGGTGTTCCTTCCCAAAGGGAAGGACATGTCTGAGAAGCCCCCATATCTGCTCTAGGAGAGGTCACCACAGGGCACGTGCATGATGCAGGCCTGTGGCCAGCATCAAGTCTTCTTCTCTCTTCAATGTGGCATAAATCTGGGGACTCTTTTCAAAAAGAAAATCAAACAAGTGCCCTAAATTCATCTCATTATTTGCATTTTTGTTTGGTTTGGTTTGGTTTTTTTCAAGACAAGGTTTCTCTGTGTAGCTCTGGCTGTCCTGGACTCACTCTGTAGACCAGGCTGGCCTCGAACTCACAGAGATCCGCCTCCCTCTGCCTCCTGAGTGCTGGGATTAAAGGAATGAGCCACCATGCCCGGCCTGCTACAAGCATTTCTACGACACCTCCCCACCCACCCACCCACCCACCCACCCATCCCTTTAAGAAAAACAAACAAAAAAAACCACCAAATATAGTAAAATGACTTTTGGAGAGGGTGAGAGAGGGAAGGTGGTCACGGTAAAGCTGAAGCTTAAGTCAAGGCCTGGGAATGAGCATCCAACGAGTCTAAACTGTCTCCCTGTAAATCCACAGTGGGTGGCACTGGCCCTTTCCAAAGCTCTCCTGGGATAGCTGTTTCCTGAGTTCCTGCTGGAGCTCTGTTTCCCCCACTCCCCCAGGGGGACTAATGCCCTGTCTTGTGTGTTCCTCCCTAGAACCTCTGGTTTGCCAACCCCGGGGGCAGCAACAGCATGCCCAGCCGCACCCACAGCTCCATCCAGAAGACCCGCTCGCTGCCTGTGCATTCTTCCCCACAAAACATGCTGATGTTCCAGCAACCAGGTAGGGCCTGGCTAACACATGATCCCTTCACTCTTTCTCGCCTGACGCAGGAGGGAGGCCGGGATGCTAGAATAGATGCCCTGGTGACCCAGCCGGAAAGTGCTGAGCCTCAACTGTCACCACACATTCCTTAGAGCTGCCGAAAGTCTTTCCTTTTTTAAACTTTGCCAGCGTGAGCAGAGGCTGCCTGGCAGAGAGCCAGGGTCTGGAGTTCCAGCACTGGTTGCAATCTGACAGGGGTATTTTTGATACTTGTCAGATATCTAGATTCCTAGATTGATTAAATTAGTGATAGTTATATGTGGAGAGAGAGAGAGGATGGGCGGGTGCAGGCGGAATGTGTGCAAAGAGAGCATAAGATGATGGAAGAGAAAACTTAGATATTGTCACTGTGGAATCGCATTGGAAAATAGAGCCATTGTTTCTTGATTCAAGAGCAACTTGACAAAGTGCTTTCAAGGCCACATGGGGAGGCAGTGCCATGGTCTCAGTCACCGTGTGCCTTCTAAAACAAGCTACCTGAAGTCCATACAACAGACCCTTGAACCATTTCTCTGTGCAGGCATAACCTCTAGATTCCAGAGCTGCACAAAACCGTCTAAGCCGTGGCTGCCTCTATCAACATGCCCCGCACCAGGCTTTGGTTAACTTGAGCCCACCTCACAGTCTGAAGCCCCGCGTCCCAGAGCAATTGGTTACAAGACTTTGGTTTCAGTGTTCCTACAAATCTTGCAAATTTATCTTGAGTATTAGAACTCTAGAACACATTGGGCTTTCTTTCTCTCTTTCTTTCTTTTCTTTCTTTCTTTTAAGATTTTTTTCCCAGCTGGAGAGATGGTTCAATAGTTAGGAGCACTGGCTGTTCTTCCAAAGGACCTGGGTTCAAATCCCAGCACCACATAGCAGTTCACAGCTGTGGTGGCCCATGCTTTTAATCCCAGCACTAGGGAGGCAGGGGCAGGTGGATCTCTGTAACTTCAAGGCCAGCCTGGTCTACAAAGTGAGCCCAGGACAGCCAAGGGCACACAGATAAACCATGTCTCAAAAAAAAAAAAAAAAAAAAAAGATTTTTTTTTTCCCCCTTGGATGTTGCAAACCCTTCCTTAAGGTCTTAAATCCCTCATAGTGGCCAAAGCACAGCCACAATGTCACTTCTAATGTCCTGATTGCTGAGTTAACCTAGGGGCCCCTCCAGGTTCTACCCACTCCCACTCAGCACCTTCTGGGTAGCTCCTCTGAGACATGACCATGAAGGGTGACAGAAGTCACAGCCAAGACCCAGAATCCCTCAGCGAGGACAAAGGAAGCTATGGAAAGTCTCTGCTAAGGACACAACACCTTGGCCTTTGCTAGGCTTCCAAGAGCACTCCCTGCCCATCAAACAGTGACTGGGAGACCCTGTCTCATCTCTGGCAGACATGCCCCTCACCTCCAGGCCAGACCACAGTTAACCTGACAGGTGGGACCCAGAAGTGGGCCTTTCTAGTCAGAGGAGCCCAACTTGGTCAGCCATGGAGTCTCCTGGGGCTCATGGATAGATGCTGAGACTGGATTGCAGGATCACATCAGTGGAGTATGGATTTCATCTTTACACAGCAAGGAGTAAATGTGGGCATAAAGTGAATTGGAGATGGTGAGCCCCTAAGTTCTTGTCTTGGGTACATGACATGTTTCTCTCCTGGCTTCTTCACATGCTTAAGCACATACTTAAAATTATGTTTCTGAATCTGCAACAATGTCTAAAAAAGTGCTTGTGAACTTCAGAATAATTGCCTTACAACAGAAGAAGCCTCCAGGTGTGTATGGGTGGTCAGTCACCTTGCTCAGTTCTGCTAAGCACTTCCCTCCTTCCCACACTGCATAGTCAAGACTCTTGGAGCCACCTGTGGTGGCTTTCTGTGATATTTCCACCTGGACATGTGTCGGTGTGTCTTGATTCCATTGGGAAGACCAGCAGATCACTGCTGATTCTGGCTGGCCACTGAGATGACAAGAATCCCTCAGCAGGGCCTCCTAGAGGAAAGAGGACAAGGTCTGAGACACCAAAGGGGACTGGAGCTTAACACACATGTGGCACCCAGAAAAACTGCCATGCTGCTCAGAGATGGGGTTCTTTCCCATCTGGAAATCAAACTCGGAAATTGCTTGGAGAGTGATCCTTTTGAAAGCAGTTCTGTTTCTATTGAGCCAGGCTCAGTCACCCTCGGGCTTCAGTCAGAGAAGATCTTAGGGTAGCTCTGGCCAGTTGCTCAGAGGCCGTTAGGGTTCCTTACCCACAAGGAGGACCAACAAGAAGGGGCAGAGGAACCCAGAGCAGACTTCACAAGAAAACCCCAGGAAGGGTAGACCTCACAAGCCGGTGTCCTGGAAATGGCACCCTTCACTTGCACATAAAACGCATGCAAAGCACTCTTGGACCAAAGTGCCTGCGCGCCAGATGGGTGAGACGGTACTTTCAACAGCACCATTTCACAGTGTGACACCTGCCTGATGAATCGAGCCCCTCCCCCAGAGACCGGCTCGTGACTTGGGTGGTCCCTTGTGTCCTGCCTGTCTGTCGCCCCCATCCCATCCTTAGAATGCTGCGTACCTTGAACCACAACCCTCTGGGCTGTAGTCCTCCATTTCCTCCTCAGTGTAATACCTCTAGAAAGAATGGGGACAGGAAGGATGTCACCAGTGTCCTGAGCCCAATAGGGGAATGAAAGGGACTAATGTGCAGAGACAGAAGCTAGAATAGGGAGCATTGGAAGTATATGGTAAATATTTGTTCCCCGCCTTTATAATAAGCAGACAGCTTAGCTGTGGCTTAGAGATGGGAGGCAGGGGAATTGGTCAATGAGTAACTCCTTCCCAGCCAAGAAGGCAGCTGGGCAAACCCCTTCCTACCAAGTCTGCCTGGACAAAGTGGCCCTACCACATCAACCAATCCTGTAACTTTGCATAGATGTGTGGGCCCTAGAGAATGGCCGCAGCCCACACTGCCCACACTTACCCCCACCACCAGCAGCAGCAGCATAAGGTGCAGCTTGTTACACCCTTCCACTGTCCACGAACATTTCTGTGTGATCAGCCTTCCCACCCCACTGGCTCTCTCTACCCTACTTACCTGGGCTACAGCTTTTCCTTATTGCCTCTCTCCCCTTCTCTAGTCCTCTCATCACAGCAGTGTCAGTCTTCTACCTCCCCCTCCAGCTACACACACAAACGAATGAAAGGCCCTTTTAGCTGTGTAGCAAGCAGGCTCATGGTCAGTGGCAAGGTGGATTGCACAGGCTTCTTTTTTTCTTTCTTTCTTCATTTTCTTTTCTTTTTTTTTTTTTTTAAGTTTTTCAAGACAAGGTTTCTCAGTGTAGCCCTGGCTGTCCTAGAACTGTCTTTGTAGCCCAGGCTGGCCTTGAGCTCATGGAGATCCGCCTGCCTCTGCCTCCCGAGTGCTGGGATTAAAGGTGTGCGCCACCATGCCCAGACTGCACAGGTTTCTTAGAGTGCCCAAACTGTTTGGTATCCTTAAGCCCATTGGAACTGTACCTCGCCGACCATGCTGTGACATTGCACGTGACACTTAGCTCGGTGTCCATGTCTGCCTGGGATAAGACAGTTGAGCTTTTGAAGTGGACTCCACAGGAGTCCCCTAGAAGAGGTGGGCTGCGCAGATCCTTTCTGGAATCTTCTTGGGCCTGAGATTATAGAGTGCTCTGTACATGTGGGACTTCTGAAGGCACAAGTTTTAAGTCGCAAGTTAGGGCTAGAGAGATGGCTCATGGTTAAGAGTTCTTCTTACTGCATTCCCAGAACACTTTGCTTGGTTTCCATCACTCACTTCAGGCAGCACACAATCTCCTGTAACTCCAGCATCAAGGCATCTGACACCCTCTTCTGGCCTCCATGGGCATCTGTATACATGTAGCACATACTCACACAGACATAAACACACTACATAAAATTTTAAAATAATACATCTTTTTTGTCAGTTTTGAGTCCACCTTAACCCTTAAACTTCAGAATCCTCACCAAACCCTAAAATAGCCTCTTGATAAGGGCCAGAATTCCTGGTTACAGGTTTAACATTCTCTATCCAGGGTGTTGAGGACCAGATGTGTTTCAAATGTCAGAGTTTTTCAAACTCCAGAATATTCACACAAACTTTATACTAATCTGAGCATCTGAAATGCACTCGAATATCCCAAAGTATTGGTAGTATCATGTCCACGTGTGAAGGGTTCAAATATTACAGCAGCTCAGAGCTGTGGTCCCAGAAGAAGGAACAGACCTCCTGGAGATAACAGCGAGAAGGTTCAAGCCAGTCCTTCTGCTTGTCTTACTGAGCACTTGGAGTCCCATGATGCCCCTGAGACCCACATGCTAATGTGCACCTACCAGCCAGCACTGCTACCTGATTGGCCTTTGGAGCTAAACTTAAGGACAACTCAACCCACCAAGCAGCACGTGACTGAAGGATGCTAACCTGAGACAGAAACTCCCACTACCTGGGCATCCCATCTATCTGAAGTGTGTGGCAAGATGCCATCGGTCTGTTTTTATCAAACGCACAATTAAAACATCTCGCCATTACCGTTCTCTGTAGCATGAGCATATGGGCTTCACCACGACTTGGAATTTTTCAGTACTGCTCTGAGAGTGCTGGGGATCACCGCTCCCCAGAGTGTCAGAGCAAAAAGAGTGGAGACAAAAATGAAGGCACACTAACTTCCCACCTAAAAGAGCAGCCACAATGACATCAGGCTTGGAGATTCTGAAGCTGGAAGCCCTGTGTTTCTCAGCCTCCTTCCTGGAAACACGCAATCCCAAGCTCGGAAAATGGCATTTTGCTGTGCGTTGGCAAGAAATCCTACAGCTGAGACTCTTCTCTCCAAATGCCAAGCGTCTTTATTTATCCAAATCTCTCCACAGTGTTTGTTTAAAGGGGAGCGCTAGAGAGTAAATGCGCTCTTCCAGTGAGCATATGGATGGCTATAATTGCTGAAGTTTGTTTTTTTTTTTATTTCCGTATTTGCTAACTAGCTATATATAAAATTCTGTTTCTATTTTATAGGTTTCACACCCCAAAGGCTGCTAATTTTTGCGTACATATGATCTTCACATGAATGGATGAAAAAACAAAAATACTCTTGCCCTGGGATGGTCTAATTGCCCCAACCCCACCCTTAGCAGCTCTCCTAGGTGGACTCAGGAGAAACCCCTCCTATCCCACTGGCTCCCACCTTCCCTAAACGCCTCCCAGGCCTCCATCCACCTAGGAGTTGCCTCAGTTGTCTTACAAACCTCATGGATGCTGCATCTTCCCACAGAAAGGTCACTGGCTGCTGCTTCGTGCTTTTTTAGACTGACCAGTTTTACAAGCCTTGTCTGAGGATTTCAATGGATGGAAATGACACCTGCCTCTGAATTACCTGATGGAGGGGGACACAAATTGCAAAAGAAGAGCTTTAAAATGATTTCTTGATGATTGTGTGGTGCATGCTTGTGTGGGGGTGCACATGGCATACCATGAGTGTGGAAATTAGAGGATCTCTTTCAGGGATCAAACTCAGAATGCCAGGCTTTCGCAGCAAGCCCCTTTAATCACTGAGCCATCTCGTCTACCCGAGAGAGGAGATGTTCATGTATAGCTAATTAGATAAAACAAATGTTTTGGGTAGTAAGCCTTTGGTTTCAACTTGCTTTCTCACCAAACCACTGGCCCTTCGGCCCTCAACCATGTGCCTTTGGCTAAGGAGCAAGAAAATAGCCTAAGCTTTGACCCACACCATCCTTTTCCCCACATGCCAGGTAGGAATAGATTCCAAGGAAAGGAACAACTTCCCAAGGTCACATAGGAAAGTAGTGGCAGTGTTGAGAGTCCCAGACACCAGGAAGACACCCCATGCCAGCGTACGCTGCAGGAGTTCTTTTCTGCTCCCGTCCACAGGATGTCGTAATTGTTGGCTGCTGGAAGACAGTGCTAGATATTTCAGGGGAGCCAGATACAGGTGAAAGTACTATCGTGGGGTGCAAGATGCTTCTAGTCACCCAAAGGCTTCCCAAGGTCCACAGGAGGAAAGAGAAAACGGTGCTGACATTAGGAGTCCCAGCCAGAAGGAGGAGGCTCCCGGAGCTGCCTTCTACTGGGGAGAGGGGACAGTGTCTGAAAGATAGAGAACACCCGGATGGTAGAGGGTCATGGATCGTCTGTAGCAGTGTGGGAGCTGACCCCTTCTTGCCGTGGAGTGAGGGTCTTAGCTCCTCCAATTAACGTGCTTAGAGACTTGAGAGTGGTGAACAGTCATGGCAGACAGGAAGGCACGGGTCTTCCCCTAGCCCTGTGTTTTCCTACCTAGTCTTGATTGGCTACCAGCATTCTTGAGCCCCACCAAGGTCTGAGTTTGTTGGGCAATAAGGGATCTGGCACAGCAAAGCAACAACATACCCCTTCACTCAGAAGGGGAACATGCTGGACTGAGTGTATAGTACCTGCCCCCGCCATAAAGCAGGATTTCCCAGGCTGGGCTCCAGACTCAGTAACTGTTGCTAAGCCCAACAGCAATGACACAGGTTCAAACTAGGAGGGGCGTATACGTGAAATATCCGGAGCTAATGGCACAAAGGAAGAAAAGAGGAAAAAACATGGTAGAGGAAGGTGCTTTCAAGAAAACATAGAGGCTGCAGTGATGGTTTAGTAGCTAAAAGCACTTACTACTCCTGCAGAGGACCCAGGTTCAGTTCCCAGCACCCTCTTTAGGGTCCTTACATGACCTAACTCCAGATGCAGGGATCTGATGCTTTCTCCTGGACTCTGTGGCCACTGCATGCATATAAACAAAACCGAAAAATATAAAACAAAACAAAAGCAAAAAACATAAGCCTTTGGGCCTGGATAGGTAGCTCAATGATTAAGAGCACTGGCTGCTCTCCAAGAGGACCCAGGTTCAATTCCCAGCACCCACATGGTGACTATCAACTACCTGCAAACCCCTCACATGGATATGCATGCAGAAAAACAAAACAAACAAAAGCAATGCACATAAAATAAAAAAATAAACTTAAAAAAAGAAGGAGGAGGAAAAGAAGAAGACAGTAGATCTTGAGCTGTGGAGGCAGGGGAAGAGTGAGCCAGGGAGGGGAACATTTGTGGGCTGACACCCGAGGCAGAACAACATTGCAAAGGCCCCAGGGTAGAAGAGGGCTTGGGATGGAACAGAGGAAGTGGGAATGTTTTGAGCACAGGGTTGTAAGGAGGCCTTGCAGACCATTGATAGGGTTGGCTCTTACTTTTGTGGGAAAGCCATCACAGGGTCTGAGCAAGAGTGAGGGCCTGTGACTGTGATTGGCCATTTTTGTCGTCAGTTTACTTCCAGCTGCCTATGTCTACAATGGGATCTGCATCTAACAAACCTCGGAGGTGGTTACTCTTCATGTTTGCCCTAGGGGAGGCACACCAGACACTTTTCCTGGAACCAGTTGGCATCGTGGACACTTTCTCCTTGTCATAGGAGTCCCAGTAATCAATGCACCCTTTTCTTCCTGCAGAATTCCAGCTTCCCGTGACTGAACCTGACATCAACAATAGGCTGGAGTCCTTGTGCCTCAGTATGACAGAGCATGCCCTGGGAGGTCAGTGTGTCCTCCCAACATCTGGGACAGCTTGTGGGGGATGGAAAGGAAATAAGGAAGTCTGACAGGACAGGAACCGAACAGCCTTGCTGTGCCATGGGGCCCCTTCCCTGTACAGTCTCTATGTTGTGTTCTTTTTCTGGGAGATGAGTCGGGGAACTAGAGGCCAGAGAGACCAACACCATCCCCCCTAACCCTGGAACCCCCACCCCTCAGTACACACTGGAACCCCATAGCAGTGGTCCCAGCCAAATGCAGAAGCTGGAGGCTCAGATGCACACAAGACATGGCTTCCAGTGAGAGCACCCCCCAAGGCGTTGGATGTGTTCCCTCTCGGCACTTGATCCACCAGTCTGGGCCAAGCATCTCCCAACATGCTCTAAAAATAGAATCTTTGAAACAAAGATCCCTGCTTGTTTTTCTATCTCCCTGTTGCAAATGGCTTGCATGACGCTGGAGCCCCAAGCTGAGTCGCCCTTTGCCATGTGACGGGCACGGGTTGGGTACACTAACATGCACAAACTAGAGCCAGGATCTTGCTCCCTAAGTCAGATGCCCCCTATTCTTATCAGTCTGGCCTGCAGCCCCAATTATGTGTGTCCTGGGGGTTTTAGTGCTCTCCTGGGCTCAAGCTCAGGGTTCTCTTTCCAGACCTACACATTTGTGGAGAATTGAGAGGTCTACCCTCCCAGCCGCCCCTTCCAGTCTTCCTCTTCCTCCTGGTAGCCTCTGCCTCACCGAGAGCCTATCATGAGGCTGTCATGAGCCTTTTCAGCAGCCCTCTTCTGCCTGGATGGGCCTCTCTGCCTGGGAGAGGAGCCACCTGAGAGCTGAGCCACTGCCATACCTAGGACACAGCTGATCACCCTCTGGCAGCACTAGACAGTAGCTGACATCAGCCACTACTCCTGAAAACCTTGTCACCAGGACTCTCCACCTCTGGCATTCAGATCTTTAAACCTTATATGCTAAGGATTGTGTGAAATAGTCTTATCATGAAACCAAGCAAGAAACAAATAGTCTGCGTGGAGCAAAGGGAAGGACTGGAGCCGCCCCAGGGCCCTGGGGCTATCACGACTCTACAGGGCTTCAGACCAAACAGAAAAGATCCAGGGAACCCTATTTGCAAACCACTGCTCCATCTTTCTGTCACACTGATCCTGGATGTCTCTTGGCATCTCTGGGGGCTGTCACTAGCTCCTCTTCCTTGCTGTGCCAGCAGCCTCTTGAGGGGAGACCACCCAGAGGAGGATCAACACACTGTGGTGTTGCTATTCTGTGGAAGGAGTGCCCATAAGCACAGCATAGATGAACTTAGAAGCATCCCTGGTAGGAAACCTACAGCCCAGTGTGCTGCTCCCCCTCAGCCTCCAGGCTGTGCAGGGAGCCTGGTCCCTTCCACTGCCTCTGAGAGTCAGCAAGGAAAACTGACCTTTCCCCGCAGGGCCTGATGGACCTCAGATAAATGGCATTTGGGAGGCTCTTATCAAATGGTTAAGTACTGCCATTATCATCATTAGTAGAAGAAATGCCAAATACTCTCTATTCAGGGGAAGTTTCCATTGAACCAACTTTTTTTTTTTTTTTTAAGCCAGTTCCATTTTCACAGAATACCTTTTGGAAGTGATGGGCTTCCACTAATGTTTTCATCTTGTTAATCTCCTAAGCCTTTTTATTGCTGTGGGTTTTTTTTTTTCTGCAATAATCCCCTCTTGTGGGTAGCCTCCTTCTCCTAAGAAGTTTCAGGGACAGAGGATCATAATAAGTTGAGGGTGGCCCTACCTGGTGCAGGAGCATTGTGGCCTCCAGCTATGGCAGCGTCTCTATGGACCAGCCTTTTCCAGGTGCCAGGGAAGATAACCTTGCTGGGATATCATACCAGCAAATTAAGTCATTTTATAGGAAAACAAATGGCAAGAGAAAAACATAGCAGCAGTTCCTCTGGGGCTGGGGAAATGCGGCAAAGTGCTTGCCATATAAGCATGAGGACCTAAGTTCAAATTCCCAGAAACCATGTAAAACGTGGAGCTGTCCACCGTGATCCACAGTGCCAACTCTTAGGTGCTTCCGATGTCTCTGCTCTTCTCTGTTTCCTTGGTAACTGCTGCCCCTCCTGGTACTTGTGCAAGCCCCTTTTTCTCTTAGCCTTCCTTTCCCATCTCTTCTTTCCCTGAGGCCCCTGCAACAAAAGCCAAAAGGGCACCCAGGTAGAGGGTTGTAAACCTTTCATCAGGCTCTCTGTGTTTTGCCTGTGCCGAGTGACCTGAGGTGTTCAGGAAAGCTGAGCCTCCAAGCCTCTTATAGAAGGGCTCTGGGAACTATAGAAGGATGTTCCACCATCAGAGTCTGAGGCCTATGCTAAGAGAAGAATGCAGTCCTTTCTCAGGGATTCTGAAGTTCACACTCCTCTTCCTCCTCTTCCAGCTCCCCTTCTCAACTCATCCCTTCCCTGGGCCTTGCTAGCCCCACTGGCACAGATGTAGAGACTGTGAAAATTCTTTTCTCAAGGCACCAGGGTGGCATTTATTGCAGTGGTGACTATAAAACCTATGATGCTTGCTTGTGTGTGGTGCCCTCACACTGGCGCAGTTGTCAGTGTGGAAGCTACATAGTAAGTCTGGCTTTCCTTGGAAGCAGGTCACGGGGTTGAAATTCAATGGTAATGTGCCTTGGAGTTGAGCTAGTTGAGATTTTCACACTCTCGGCTCCTCACGTTCACAGCTATGAAAATTTATCATTAATGTGTGGGTCGGAGAACCACACAGGAGTGTGCCTGGCCTCTAGAGCTGCATACAGGCATCCCCACAACGGAGGGACCTCTACACACACTCTGCTCTCCTAGGACTGATGAGCCCCATGCATAGGCTCGGTTGACACCACAGAAAGTCAGTTACTGATAAGTTCATACCCATAGGCTACCTGATGTTCCAACACCCCAAACCGGTAGAGGCCACTGTTTCCCTTCTTAAAAATCTGTCCCTACATTGCCATAATTTACACACATATGGTTGTCCATTCTTGCATGTATGTCACACAGAGAGAGAGAACATAAAAGTTGGGAGATCTAACTAAAATCAATTAATTATATCAAAGTGAGTGTCTTGACTGTATGTCCTGTTACACATTTGCAAATTGTCACCACTATAGGACCTGACAAGGTACCCATATGATCTTACTAAAACATTTCTTACAAATGCATGTGAACCTGTAGTTATCTCGATAAAATTTTCAATTTCAAAAAAAAATCTCTCCTCCAAGTTCCAGCTGGCAGAATTGACAATATGACACTACCAACAAGGAGGCCAGGAAATCCCTGCAGTCGGCTCACTGCCTTCCCATGTCACCTAGGTCCCCAACTTTCTCTGGAATGCTCAGGCACTTCTGTCTTGCCCAAGTCTTGTGTATTAACTAGAGATGCTGCCTCCACCAGGCCTAGCTGGCCCATGGTGGGAACTAGTGGCCAGTGTGCACAGCCTCTAGAGCTTGACAAAACCAAGAAGGAACTCTGTAGCCAGCTCACCCTTGCTCTAATCCAGCAGTCCCTGGATTCCATCTTTTCTACTCTGATAACCAACCCATTCCTCTCTCCGCCTACGGTGTGAAGCCCCATCAGCTCCAACATGTACCTGCATGGGCACCACTTCACTGACCCTCTGCCACCACTCTTGCCATCTGTCAGACCATCTGACACTTGCCAAAGGGGCCCATCTAAAGGGAATCAGCATTGTTCTGCTGTGTTTAGCTCCCCAGTGCCCATCCAAGGTCCTATATGGTTGGGTCTGCTGCTGGGGACTGTGCTAGAACCCTTGTGAAAACAGGCAGCAGGGGAGAGCCAGGTAGCCATCAGCAGCTCGGGCCCACTCACAGCCTCTAGTCTTGGAAGCATATGTTCCTCCCACAGATGCATCCTCTGCAACCTGACCGATTCTCTAACACATCAAGGAGGTGTGTTGAAACCTTCCGCCTTCCCAAGGTTCAACGCCAGTTGCACACCACCACATCTGCCTTTGCCTTTTCGGCCTTTACTCCTATTCCTGCAGCAGAGAATTTGGATCGGCTGTGTCTATCCCCCTGGTGGCCCGGCTATGGGCAGGAACAGGTCTTTGGCCTTTTGTCAAGGACTTGCAGTAAGAGAGAATTCCCAAGAAACAGTGTGAGCAGCACGGTCCCATTTGCATTTCTATTAAAGCCCTTCTCTGTCTTCCCAGGCCTGCTCCTGCTTCCTACACCCTAGGGCCTACCGCCAGTCCCTCCAATTGATAATCTGTCATTCTACCTTTCTTGTCCCCTGCCCTCTTCCCATCATCCTATCCTGAATCCTCCTTGCTTAGCACACTTCTACCAGCATCACGGACGAGTCATTCTGTTTCTTTATGAAACCATCCCTGACTTCTAAGGCTAGCTTAAACGTCCCCCCTCCATGTCCTTTCTTGGGTGGGTGGGCAAGAGAGCAAGCGAGTGGGTGAGTGAAGCCTTCATCTCAGAGACCAGGATGCTCAAGGTGCACAGAGAGCTAAGTCAGAGCTGGTGTTGCTCATTCATCTAGTCCTTGTGGCTTCCTTTCACAGATGGGGTTGACCGGACCTCCACAATCTAGAAACTGAAGATGAGAGTGACCGCGCTGGCCGTGAAATCGACTGCTGCGGGCCCAGTGTCTGCCATCTTCAGGGTTGCATAGAATCTTCCAAGACACTTTGCAGCCTTTATCCCCTGGTCCCTCACCCATTTTGATTTTGTGAGAGCGTAGGTCATCCTTGTAAACATATCAGTAGACCTGGGGTTGGTTATGTTGTCATTTGTTTCTGTCGTGGGATGGGACAGTATGCAGGGTGGCGAGGGGATTGTCGGGAAGTGTGGGGCTGGGAGGGGGTGGAGGGATGCTAGTGGCTTCCTGGATGGAAATGGAGCAGGGAAGAGTGTTGCTAGGAGAGAGATGCAAGAGACACACAGGAGGGAGGTAGAAGCCCTGCCCTGGGGAGCCTTCTCGAAAGCCTGGCTTCACAGTCAGGCTGCAGAAGAGGAGACACAAGCAACCAGAGCAAGGTGGTGGCTGGCCCGTTTGTGCCTCCCCCTGACTGGATTTCCCTGAGGCCCTGCTTGAAACAGCCACAAGAGAGGGTCATATGACAACAAGGGCAAGAGGAAGAAATTCCCTCCAGCAAACTTTCAGATAAACTTTGATTTGTGTATTGTTTACATAAGAATTTTAAAGGGTACATAATGTGTAGGGTTTGAGTAGAACTTCTCTTCATACTATGGTTTTTGTAAAAGACTGGTTATTGTTATGGATTCATTTTGTCTCATCTATTTTTATAACAGTAGCAGGGTTGTCTTTTAAAACGGCTGCCAAGCTCTGCTTCTCGAGAAGATGGATGCAGTCAAGCAGGCCTCAAGTTGCCCTCCTCCACCATGAGGCAGGAGGAGTGTGTGGATGGATTTGAAGGAAAGGAATGTGGCTGAGCACTAGGCAAGGACACAAGGACAATGGTGCCACGTGATCAGTTATGGATTTGCTCATAAGTCACCCAGAGATGATAAACTTTGCAGCCTCTTTCTGGGGTGGATTTGCATCCCACCCAAGGCTGGTCTTGCTTCCCACCCTCCCCACAGGCTCCAACCTGCCACCCCTGGTCTCCCTCCACAGGCACACACGTGAGTACAAGTCCCAATAAAGCAGGGAAGACACGGGTGGATGATTTTCCTCTGTATGAGGCCTGACACTCAGGACACTTGCGATGGAGACTTTGCAGGAGCCTAGGCCTGGGAACTGTAAACACTTTCACTCCATCTCTGCCAAAGAAGAACGGCTCAGCCCTGGTGTCACAGAGAGCATGCAGAGAAGCAGTTGAGCCTCATGATCCGGCTCCACCATCCCAGGGGCCAGTGAAGGCAGAAACAGGAAAGGTTAAATCCATGAGACAAATGGTGGCTCTATCCATGCGTTTGAGTCAGAGATTTGCTGGGTTGTAGGGTGATTTATCCAACCATATACAGGGAAGAGCAAACACACTCACATGTACATTGCGAGAGAGTAACTGTGTGAGAGTAACTGTGACACCACAGGATAATAAATCTATTTCTTAAGGGCAACAAAGAGTGTTTCAGAATTTGATGCAATGGAGGATATTAGAGGGAATCAGAAAGGAATTTGTGTGGTGCACTGGAAAATTAGTTGTTGAAAATGTGATGGTATGAATGCTTAGCCAGAGGCATGCTCTGGGAGATAATATAAGGCCCGTTAATTAAATGGGTGAGGCTGATGCCTCTTTAAAAAAAAAAAAAAAAAAAGTGAACCCTAAGACCAGACCATGCAAATGGCTCTACCTTGCCTATGGTTATTTTTTTTCAAGTTAATGAAGTGCACACAGAGTTTAAAGGCCTTAATAAAAATCCACACAACTTTGTTTGCCTGTCAAGATCACAAATGTACACCTAGCCTAGCCTTGGACGCTGCAACAGAGATTTTGAAGTCCTTTTACAGTCGGAAAGGCCAAGGACACCTTAAGCAGATAGATACAGCTTTTAGTGAGCACAGAAGGCTTGGATGCAATATTCAGTGCAGCTCCCTACAGCAACTCCTTGGGTGGCCAGGTCTTGAAGATGCAAATTCATGTGCAGAAAGAGGTAGCATGTTTACTTTATATATATATATATATATTTTTTTTTTTTTAAACCAAGTGCCATTAACATTCATCCCTCATGTCCCTTTTCCAAACAAGTTCAGTGTTGGGGAAGGAGCTGGGATGGAGGATCACATGTAAGGCAGAGTAGGTTAAAATGTCGAAGGTAAAGGTAAGGCCAGAGGGTCTGAGGATGTGTTCAGAGGATGTTGAGGAGGTTAACAAAGAGGAGCAGCAGGATTCCTCATCTTGTAGAAAGGAGAAGGTGTTCGAGTCTGCTACGCAACACACACCACATATCCGTAAGGATGTGGGATACTCAGAAACCAGATTGTGAACACAATCACATGAGCGTGAATCTTTTAAGAGGAAGAAGACCATAGAATATATTTGCAAAATCTGAATTTCTATTTATTCCTTCATTGAATATAGAAACAATGGTTATCTGATTATTAAAGATATTATTTTGGATATGTTACTTATTAACTCGCTATGGCTGGTAACCATGATAAAGTCTGTTATTAGTAACAACATAATTCATTTTTTTAAAAAGAGAAAAGCTTATTTTTCATTGACTGTATAGATTTATCTACTTAGTTGTGGTTTGCTATGTTAGTGTTTTCATTTTTTTTTAAGTTGTGTTTTGATGATTTTTAAGAGCCTCTCCCCACCTTGTTTTGAGTCCTGAGTTGACTGCAGGTATACAGCTCAATTTAAAAGTCCTAAAGCAAAGAGATTTTATTTATAAAAAGAATCAAAGAGTTGCATGCCTGGGGCTGTGAGGTCAAACTTTTAGGAACAAGCTGCAGTGCCTTTTTTTTTTTTTTTTTTTTTGTATTTACCCATTGACCACCCTCACCCCACCCCCATACAGTTGTTTTATATTAAATAGTAAAGGTTTGAACCTTTCAGAGCAAAACCTATTTCACTGCATAGGTTTTCCCTTTCCCTGATTTAAGCAGCGTGTCTCTGCAC